>SJYV01053323.1:289545-409681 GCA_006410875.1 Neotragus pygmaeus
AAAGAGCCTCTTGATGAAAGTGAAAGAGGCGAGTGAAAAAGTTGGCTTAAAGCTCAACATTCAGAAAACTAAGATCATGGCATCCAGTCCCATCACTTCATGCCAAATAGATGGGGAAACAATGGACACTTTATTTCCATTGTGAATGACTTTATTTTTAGGGGCTCCAAAATCACTGCAGATGGTGACTGCAGCGATGAAATTATAAGACACTTGCTCCTTGGAAGAAAATTATGACCAACCTAGACAGCATATTAAAAACCAGAGATATTACTTTGCCAACAAAGGTCCATCTAGTCAAACTATGGTTTTTCCAGTAGTCATGTATGGATGTGAGATTTGAACCATAAAGAAAGCTGAGCGCTGAAGAACTGATGCTTTTGAACTGCAGTGTTGGAGAAGACTCTTGAGAGAGGCCAATTCACGGCACTTTCATGACAACTTGGAGTTGATACTTTAGCATGACTGTTGATGTATAGCATGAAAGGATTCTGAGAGCCTCATTTTGTTCTCTGGGAAGAGTAGTATACTAACTTCAGACTTTTGTTAAGTACACATGGTTAAAAGAATACTTAACAACAGAAACACAATGTAGGACTTCCTTGATGGTTCAGTGGCTAAGAATTCACCAGCCAAAGCAGGGAACATGGGTTTGATCCCTGGGCCAGGAAGATTCCATGTGCTGCAAAGCAGCTAAGGCCATGTGCTATGCCTACTGAGCCCATGTGCCCAGAGCCCACGCCCCATGACAAGAGGAGCCATGGCCCTGAGAAGCCCATGCACCACAGCGAAAAGTGGCCCCCATTCCCTGCAGCTTGAGAAAGCCCGTGTGCAGCAGTGCAGACCCAGGGCAACCAAAAATAGAACTAAATAAAAAAGAAATAAAATATATAATTTTCAAACTAAAAGGAGAAACTAAGAGAATAAAAAAATATCGCAGGGTAGGGAATGAGCAAAGAGAAGCATGAAAAACACATGATAAATAGAAAACCAAGAATTATCTGGGAGAGACAAGTCTCCATAACAAGCCATCATGATAAATTCGGGCGGTTAAATCATATATTGAATTATATACTAATGAGCAGAGTAACAAATTAATACTTGTGAGAAATTAACAAAATCTGGCTCTGTGCTATTCTCAAAGAAGAAAGGTCGAAAGTGAAAAGGATGTTCAGGCAAAACAGAAAGTGGGCACAGCAGAGGTTGCATTAAGGTGGAAATAACCCAGGCTGAAGGCCTCTAGAGGGGAGTGGGGTGGTTGAGTGGTGGAGGGGCTAGTGAGGAAGTGATGTGAGACAAGGGTGAAAGGTCATGTGCAGATCTTTAGGAAGAACATTCCAAGGGTCCTCAGGGAGGAAGAAATTTAACATGTTCGAGGAGCAGAAAGGCCAGTGAACTGCTGAAAGAGTGGTGCAAGAAATAGATCAGGAAGGACCTGGGAGGATATTTGCATTTTATTTTCAGTGCAGTGGGGGTCAACTGGAGAGTTTCCAGTAGGAGAGTCATATGGTCTTTTTAAAAAATATTTACTTCTATCTATTTCTATTTATTTATTTGGCTGTGCTGGGTCTTAGTTGTAGCATTCGGGATCTTTACTCTTTGTTGCGGTGAATGGGATCGAATTACCTGATCAGGGATCGCAGAGTGCAGAGTTTTAACCACTGGACCACCGGGGAAGTCACCTCTCCTAAATATTTCAGTAATTATCTTCTAATAATAAGAATACTGTCTTACACAACCATATGAAAATTTGAAAAGTCTTCAATATGATCTAATATCCAGTCCTTGTGTAAATTCTCCTAGTTATTCCCAAAGCGCCTTTCTTGGTTGTTCATGTTCTTTCAAGCCCATATTTACCAAGTTTCTCTCATCACATCTGGTTATAAAGGCTCTTTAGTCTATTTAAATATGGACCAGTTGTCTCAGGTCTTGTCACTGATATTTTGTTTTTGTTTTTAAAATCAACTGTATTGGGGTATAATTTAGATTTTGTAAATTGCAGTCATTTCACATTACTGTTCATACCTTTGACAGATGTAAGCATCAGTTAATAATCATGATGCCAATCAAGATACAAATTTCTGTCATCCTAAAAAGCTCCTCTGTGCTCCACAGCAGTCATTCTCCCTCTCTGCTTCTGGGCCCGGGCAACCATTGATCTGCTTTCCACTATCGTATTGATTTTCTGAAGAGGCAAGGCCAGTTTGTCTTGTAGAATGTCCCACGTGTCTAATTACATCCTTGTCATGTTATTATCTTGATGTCCTAGCTATCAAATTTTCTGTGCATTGAAGGTAGGACTAAAGGCTTAATTGTGCTTAGTCGCTAAGTCATGTCCGACTCTTTGAAAGCCCAGGGACTGTGGCCCTCCAGGCTACTCTGTCCATGGGATTCTCCAGGCAAGAATACTGGAGTGGGTTGCCATGCCCTCCTCCAGGAGATCTTCCCAACCCAGGGACCAAACCAGCATCTCTTATGTCTCCTGCATTGGCAGGCAGGTTCTTCACCACTAGTGCCACCTGGGAAGCCCCAAAGCNATTCTCCAGGCAAGAATACTGGAGTGGGTTGCCATGCCCTCCTCCAGGAGATCTTCCCAACCCAGGGACCAAACCAGCATCTCTTATGTCTCCTGCATTGGCAGGCAGGTTCTTCACCACTAGTGCCACCTGGGAAGCCCCAAAGCCTTCATTTAGGGGCAGGTTAAATACTCCACAGGTGGAGGAAATGCTTCACAGGTGAAATGGGATGCTCCCTATGGCATCACCTCAAGAGGCCCAGTGCCACATGTGTTCCACTGTTAGGGATGCCAAGCTTGCTCCCTTGGTTGAGCTGTGGCCTCGGCTCCTGAGTGATACTAATCTGCATTCAAGGTCGGGAGTCGTTGCAATAAAGGAAAGATAGAGCCTCCCAAAGTCCATCAACTAAAGAGGAGGAACAGCTTCCAGCCTCCGGGAGTGATCATACTACTATATGGATGCTGCGGGGGCAGTGGAATAAAATGTGAAGTTACTGTTCTCTTTTATACACATGCATCCTTACTCGTGCATGCATGTGTGTACATGTACACATATATATACTACAGACATGAGATACTCTTCCTGTAACAGATCCAGTGACACAACAGGACTTGAAGAAGCATACCTCGGGACTTCCCTAGTGGTCCAGGGGTTAAGCCTCTGCACTTCCAATGTAGGGGATGTGGGTGCTCTCCTGGCCAGGGAGCTAAGATTCCTCATGCCACGTGGCCAAGAAAAGAGAGAGAAGGAAACGCACCTCCCCCTTACTCCCGCTCCCACCCCAGTTCCCTAGCACTGTGCCCCACTGCAAGGGCTCCCGTGCGATTCCCCAGGCTCCTTTCTGTGTACTTTGATGAGATCAGGTTACCTAATTCAAAAGCAGAGACATTACTTTGCCGACTAAAGTCCATCTAGTCAAGGCTATGGTTTTTCCTGTGGTCATGTATGGATGTGAGAGTTGGACTGTGAAGAAGGCTGAGCACCAAAGAACTGATGCTTTTGAACTGTGGTGTTGGAGAAGACTCTTGAGAGTCCCTTGGACTGCAAGGAGATCCAACCAGTCCATCCTATAGGAGACCAGTCCTGGGTGTTCATTGGAAGGACTAATGTTGAAGCTGAAACTCCAATACTTTGGCCACCTCATGCAAAGAGTTGACTCATTTGAAAAGACCCTGATGCTGGGAAAGATTGAGGGCAGGAGTAGAAAGGGGTGACAGCGGATGAGATGATTGGATGACATCATCAGCTCAATGGACATCAGTTTGGGTAAACTCTGGGAGTTGGTGATGGACAGGGAGTCCTGACATGCTGCAGTTCATGGGGCAGCAGAGTTGGACATGACTGAGTGATTGAACTGAACTGAACCGCCCATTTTATACAACCTTCCCTTGACCTGTTGCTATAAAACAAAACAAAAAGCCTCTTTTATTCGGGTTTTAAAATTCACATGATGATTGTGCTTTGCTTTAATTTTTCTCTTTAGTTTTATTTTGTGTAATAAAATGAAATATGCATTAAAATGCCTGGCACACGGTAGGTATTGAGTAAATATTTGTTGAATGAATGAATGGTAATGGAGAAGCCACAAGGTAATTACTCTTTCCTGAAAAGACCACACAGGAATGGAAGGAGAGCATGGCAATGTTATTAGAGTCTAAATAATAACCACTCTATGTCTTGGGCATATTCAGAAACCAATGAGAGATGAGATATCCAGAAATCTTTACCTCTAGAGACCCCAGAGACTTGGACAAAAGCCTTCAAACAACATATTCCATTAAAGAACTTTGAAAAGAAAAATACTCTGTATTTTTTTCTTCCTTTCTTAACCTTACAACTGAAACCAAGAATAAAGAATTGGCAGTACTTTTTTTTTTAGAGAAGACTTACAATGAGAGTTCAAAAACTTCACAGTGTTTNTAAAGAACTTTGAAAAGAAAAATACTCTGTATTTTTTTCTTCCTTTCTTAACCTTACAACTGAAACCAAGAATAAAGAATTGGCAGTACTTTTTTTTTTAGAGAAGACTTACAATGAGAGTTCAAAAACTTCACAGTGTTTCAAAACAATGAGAGTGTGGTTTTGCAATATGATGGGCAGGGATGTTAATTTGTGGCCTGAAAGAAAAAAAGAAAATGTTAGTCATTCAGTTGTGTCCTGCTCTTTTGTGACCCCAAGGAGTGTAGCCCGCCAGGCTCCTCTGTCCTTGGGGATTCTCCAGCAAGGATACTGGAGTGGATTGCCATTTCCTTCCCCAGGGGATTTTCCCGTTCAGGGATCAAACCCACGTCTCCTGAATTGCAGGAAGATTTTTTTTTTACCATCTTGGCCACCAGGAAAGGCTAATTTGGGGCCTGTGCAGCTGTAAATGGACTCATGGGTAAAATAAAATGCAGTCTTTGGGAAGAGAGCTAAGGACCCATTTTTGTTCAGTTGCTCAGTGGTGGACTGTAGCATACAAGGCTTCCCTGTCATTCACCATCTGCCAGAGCTTTCTCAGACTCATGTCATTTGAGTCAGTGATGCCATCCAACCATCTTATCCTCTGTCATCCCCTTCTTCTCCTGCCTTCAATATTTCCAGCATCAGGGTCTTTTCTAATGAGTGGCTCTTCTCATCAGGTGGCCAAAGTATTGGAGCTTCAGCTTCAACATCAGTCCTTCCAATGGATATTCAGGATTGATTTCCTTTAGGATTGACTGGTTTGATCTCCTTGTAGTCCAAGGGACTCTCAAGAGTCCTCTGCAATACCACAGTTCAAAACAATCAATTCTTCAGCACTCAGCCTTCTTAATGATCCAACTCTCACATCCATATGTGNATTCAGGATTGATTTCCTTTAGGATTGACTGGTTTGATCTCCTTGTAGTCCAAGGGACTCTCAAGAGTCCTCTGCAATACCACAGTTCAAAACAATCAATTCTTCAGCACTCAGCCTTCTTAATGATCCAACTCTCACATCCATATGTGGCTACTGGAAAAACCATAGCTTTGACTATACAGACCTTTGCTGGCAAAGTAATGTCTCTGCTTTATAATATGCTGTCTATGTTGGTCATAGCTTTTCTTCCAAGCAGCAAGAATCTTTTAATTTCATGGCTGCAGTCGCCATCTGCATTGATTTTGGAGCCCAAGAAAATAAAGTCTGTCACTGTTTCCATTGTTTTCCCATCTATTTGCCATGAAGAGGTAGGACCAGATGCCATGATCTTACTTTTTTAAAATGCTGAGTTTTAAGCCATTTTTTTTTTACTCTCCTCTTTCACCTTCATCAAGAGGCTCTTTAGATCCATATGTAAGACAAATCTGTTGGATAAGATTTATAATCCACGCATAAGGACACTTCAGACCCTTTTAGAAAAAGAGGCAGAATCTCACAGAGGAACCAGCCTCCAGCAGTGAAGTAGGATGTGCCAAAGCGGGATGTGAATTCTTAAACAGAAGCCCTTACTTTGAAGGGAGAGAAAGGCCACATCTTGAGAGTGATAGTGCATGTGCCTGGGTGTTCAGTTGCTTAGCTGTGTCCAACTCTTTGTGACCCCTTGGACTCTAGCCCAAGAAGTTCCTTTTTCCATGGGATTTCCAGGCAAGAATACTGGAGTGAGTTGCCGTTTCCTACTTGAGTGTGAGAGGAATGTAAATTTTGGTGGGCCTGATAGCAAGGGTAACTGAAGCAAAAATTTCAGTTTCTTCAAAGGTATTATGAAGTTGCAGTTCAGTTACATCCTCTGAGAAGTAGATGCTAGAATGACGTGTAGTTCAACTGGCTTATGGGGCCAAGGGAGTGGAAGAGGAAATGTATGCAATTTAAAAGAGGAAAGAATCTGATGGGCAGGGAAAGCCTTCAGTCTGAGATACCATTCTGATTCCTGTGCAAGAAAAAGAGCCTAGGGAAGCCAAATTCAGCAACAAGAGCCTCTGATCATGATAGAAATTTGGCCACTCTAGTAGGGAGCTCCAGAGCATAGATACCTGGTTCGAGGAGGTGCCACTGGGCAGAATGGCCAAGCACAATAACCTTGTCATGCCCAGTCACTGGCTGAGGACTTTTCAGGAAGACTATTGCCTCTGCTCAAAAAATAATGAGGATGCGGAAGCCTGTGTCTGCTAACTGCATTCCTGGCAAATGAACAGGAAGCTGTTTCTTGAAGGCAGATAGGAGCAGAGAACCTCCATGGCTGCCACATAAATGTTGTGATCTAAGGGAGGGGACCTCACTATAGAAGTGATCCATTTTAGCCTGATCCACTCTGGTAGTTAGTGTGCTGGAAACCTAGCAGACAATATAGAAAATACAATGCATTGTATTTGCTAGAACCAGTTTCTATCAATAAAATCAGATCTCTTCATGTTTTAGGAGTGGTACTGCTATCCCTGTTTTAAGCTTTCTCCCCTCATATCAGTAGTTCTGCAGGGATTTGTAAGTTAAAAACAACCAGACATAGCAACGAACAATTGGAAAATGAAAAATTTAAAATACCATTCATGATAGCATCATAAGAAATCAAATATCTAATAATAAATCTAATGAAGATGTGTAAAACTTCTACTCAAAAAATTGCTGAGAGAAATTAAAGAAGAACCAAATAAATGGAGAGATAAACCATGCCTATGGATTAGAAGACTCAATATTTTTCAGATACCCATTTATTCCAAATTATTCTACAGATACTATACTATTCCTACAGACCTTTTATTTTAAACTAACTCTATTGAGGGAAAATAAATACACAATATGATGCCTTCACTTTGAGCATAGATTTCAACAATTCTGAAAAAAGTATATTCTAATGTATTCACCAGTACAATCAAGATAGAAAATATTTCCATCATTCCAAAAAGCTCCCTCAGGCCTCTTCATAATCACTTGCCACTTGCTACGTCTAATTCCGGAAAACCACTGGTCTGCCCTCTGTCTTGTCTTTCTTAGACATTTGTTTACATAGAATCAAATAGTTATACTCTTCTGTGTCTTGCTTTTTTCACCACAAAATGTTTTTGAAATGTTTCCATATTGCATCTTTTTCAGTAGCTTGCTTCATCATATTGCCAATTACTATTCCATTATATGAATACACCACCATTTGTTTATACAGTCTCCTGTTGATAGATATTCAGGATTTGCCAGTTAGGGCTACTTTGAACATTCATTTGCAAGTTTTTGTGTAAACCATGATTTCTTAGCCTCAGGATTACTGACTTCTGGGGTGGAGAATCATGGTTGTGGCAGTCGACTTGTATACTGCAAGTTTTTAAGCAGAGTTCCTGGCTTCTACTTACTAGTCACTAGTAGCAGTCCCCAGCTGTAGCAATCAAAAATGTCTCCAGACATTTCCAAATGTTTCTTGATTTGGGGTGGTGAGGAGGGCAGTGGGGAAGTTTATCCTCAGTTGAGAACCTCTGCTATGAACATTTGTATTCATTGTTCTTGGGGGGATATAAATGTGGAATTGCTGGATCCTGTTATAAATGTATGTTTAACTTTATAAGGAAATGAAAAACAGTGTTCCAAAGAGGTCATTCCACTTCACACTTCCACCACCAGTGTAGGGGAGTCCCAGTTGCTCCAGACATTTGCCTACATTTGATAAAATAACTAGATATCAATAATTTTCATTTTAACGATTCTAGTGAGGGTAAGAGATTATTTTGTTAGATTTCCGTCTTTTCCTGGTTTTATTAATATATATACACCGTTTTATTAACTGGTTATTTAAGTCTTTTCCTCATTTAAAATCGTTATTTTAATTGTTATTTTTGTAAGTCTTCTTTGTGTATTCTGCCTATGACTGCTGTATAAGATATGTACACTGCAGACATTCTTCCCAGTCTGTGGTTTGTTTATCTGCTTTATTAATAGTGTGTCTTTGAAGACATGAAGTATTTAATTTATCAATATTTTCTTTTATAGTTAGTACTTTTATGTCCTTTAAAAATCCTTGTTTTTATTATATTTTCCCAAGTTTGCAGAGATATTCCTTAGTATATCCTTAGAGAAGCTTTGGTTTTTAGGTTTTACATTTTGAACTATGAGTCATTATGAGAACTTTTTGTGAGTGGATAAAGATAGAGGTTGAGGTTCATTTTCTTGCACACTTTTGAATATCTTGTTGTTATATCAGTGTTTTTTAGCAAGACTTTCTTAACTAGTAGCTTGACTAAAACTCATTTGACCACTATGTGTGATTCTATTCTGGACTTTCTCTTCTGTTCCACTGATATAAGTGTCTGTTTCAGTATTTCTCAACCTCTTTTTATTATTACCCTCCAACAGAGTCTTTCTAGACTGTTTAATTTCTTACTGCCCCTCTCCCTCATGGACTTTTACTACCTGAAATATATTTATGTATATACTTTAACATACTATAAATGTATATATGTGCTTTTTTGCATGAAAGGAATGTGAGTATTTTCCTGCAGGAATCAACTTTCACCCTCTTAGTGTGATATCACTTCCGTTGGGCATACATAGTCTATTCTAATACCACATTATAGCTTTAATAGGCCATATTGAAATTAGGTAGTGTAAGTCAAACTTTGTTCTTTCTCAAAATCGTATTGGCTATGCCAAATCCTTTGATTATACACATATATATAAAGATTGGAATCAACTTGGCAATTCCTTTCTAAAAATATGTAGTAAAATCTCACTACAGGCCACAATGGAGTCACAGGTACTAGATTTACTTTTTCATGTGAAGCCCATGGAATAATTTATAAAACAGATAGGCCTTCTTTTTGGACATTGGACAACAGAAAGTATAGGACCCTGGACCCCGAGAAAAGGGAAACAAGTAAGCTAAGTCATATGATCACCTCAGCTTACCAATACTTGGAGGCACATTCTGAATTATAGAACAGGAAGAAAGGTGTCAAAGAGAACACAGCAGAATTCAGGGATTCTGAGGCGGCTAGAAGTAGCACAGAAAAGTTACGAAGGGAAGGCAGCTAAGCAGAAAAGAGTTTCAGAGATCGCCACAAAATTTCCCTTGGGATTTTGCTGAATACTAAGAGCTGAATGCATAAGGTAAAACTCTCTGAGGTCAGGAAAAGAGCAACAGAGCCATAAGCTGAATTCAAAATTGACACAAGGATTGAAATTGTTCCTATCAGCCAAAGTACATTCCTCACTGGTTACCTGGAGCATTCAATAGCAAATCCCCAAAGGGTCACATTTTTGGTAGTGGGGCTAAACTATCCCTATAGTAACAGTTGCTCTAGACCCACTCCAAAAATTCATACAAACAAGTCTCATGGGGGTCAAAATAAAATGCAAATAACAACAGTCTATCAAAAATAATCCAACACTCTTTAAAGAAAGGCAACAAAATCCAACACTAAACGTAACACCTGTAATAACAAGCAAACAAGCAAAAATTCATAGACATTCCAAAATTAGGAAATAGTATATTTCATACTCTTTATGTATGCTGCATCTCAATTAAAAAGTGAAAAGAAGAAAGAATTTTTGGTTAAAAAGAAAATTGTTGGAGGACACATAGGATAATGCAGAGTGTATCAGACTTAAGCTTGTATCATTAAAAGACACATTGCTGGACCAACCCCTGGAATTCCTGATTGCTAGGTCAGTTGCTGCTGTTCTGGGAACCACTCTTGAGAACCATTGGGCTATCCCAATGATTAGTTTTAAATTCTAGAGTTAGTTAGATCTACGCAGACATAAAGTATTACCTTGGAGATCTTGGTTGCATTTCTTGACTTCTTAAAACTTTGGTTTTCTTTTTTGCAAAATACAGACAATAGTAGTACCTATGTTATATTATTGATGTGAGGATTAGCTGAGGTAATATACCCAGTGTTGACACATAGTGTTGACACATAGTACAATAAAAGTTAGCTATTTTCTTCTTATTATTTCTGTTGCATATATTGTTAGCTATTTTTATTATTATCATCACTAAGAACAAACTAATTCTCTTTATTTCTTCTGTGGCCCTGAATTAGCTGACATTGTTGTTAAATGTTGATTTTCTAATCCCAAGCTCTTGTTTTCTTTTGTTTATACAACAATCTTCCAAAATATTCATTTGAGGCTATGGTTTTCCATGCTTGGTTTAATCCAAAAGCTGAATTTTTTCCAAGGCAAATGAATATAATCAGTTAGGACTTGTTGAGTTTTGGGAAAAGAGAAAAAAAAGAATTCTTCACATTGCTTTAGAAAAAGAACCTCACAGAAGTATCTAAAAATAATAATGATTCTCAAAGAGAAAATTTAAATTAGCAACATTGGAAAAATAGATTTTTTAGGCTAGGGTATTGTTGACTCTGATTAAATTTAAGCTTCTTAAGGAAAAAATTAATAGGATACTGTAGATGGTAAGTAGAAAATCTCATTCAACAACATTGTGCTAGGGAGAAATTAAGATACTAGGGGGAAAAGAGCTGTTCAAGAAGCAATCTTTCCCTGTACAAAAGTGTCCAGTAACCAGCTCAATAGCACTTCATTCACTTAACTCTGAAAGGAGGTTTTGATGTAGTTTTAAAATATAAATTAGCAAGTCCTTTGGAGACTAGACCTAAGATATGCATTTGGTCGGATTCTAACTCTGACACCACAATTGGGTGTCCATGTGGTATGGTAGTATATTATCTTTCAAAATATCCCTTTCTTATGGAAGTTGATGTCAAACCTGATTAGGTGACTTACTTTGGGCAATAAAGTATGGGTGAAAATGATATGTGCCATAGCCCAATACTGAAAACGCTGCTGATGTGCTCAGTCATGGCCGATGCTTTGCGACCCCATGGACTGTAGCCCACCAGGTTCCTCTGTCCATGGAATTCTCTAGGCAAGAATACTGGAGTGGGTTGCTGAAAATAGTATATATTTAATTAATTATGCTTAGATGAATGAATGACTGATAATGATACTGACTGTAGAAAATAGGCACTTTNTCTTTCAAAATATCCCTTTCTTATGGAAGTTGATGTCAAACCTGATTAGGTGACTTACTTTGGGCAATAAAGTATGGGTGAAAATGATATGTGCCATAGCCCAATACTGAAAACGCTGCTGATGTGCTCAGTCATGGCCGATGCTTTGCGACCCCATGGACTGTAGCCCACCAGGTTCCTCTGTCCATGGAATTCTCTAGGCAAGAATACTGGAGTGGGTTGCTGAAAATAGTATATATTTAATTAATTATGCTTAGATGAATGAATGACTGATAATGATACTGACTGTAGAAAATAGGCACTTTGTTTTCACCTGGAGTTATAATGAATTTAGGGAATTAATACCATGCATATTTCTAGAAAAATATTCTTAGAGACTTTCTGGCTAGGGGTAAAAATAGGATAAGAAAGGGAGCAGTGGGAAAGGAAAAGGAGAACTGAATGGTATCAGCCAAGCAATTTGGATTAATTAAATGTCTTCTTTGAAAAACAAACAGTTTTGGAAAAGTGACAACAGACCATAAGGGTGCCTTACAAACGGTTTCACAAAGTGTCAAGTTTGTCTGGGAATGTTTCCAATATTAATGCATGTTGCCACTTTTTAAAGAGGCTACAGACAATCTATGGCTCACAAAAAGAAAAGGTCTGAAGGTATTAAGCCAAATGTGATTTTCTTGAGTCAATTTCAAAGAATCTTATAGGTCTGTAGAATCCATTAAGTGAATTATTTGAACCCTAAACTGTTCATTAAAAATATTTTATGAAAAGTTATAATTTGAGTATTTTTATTAAATATCTTTTTGGCTTTCATTTTTTAAAACCATATTTTAAATAAGCATGGTTAGGGCTCATCAAGCCGCTTAAACTATTTTTGAAAAGTTTTGGGTTCAGTAAAAGCCAAGCTGCTTTTTGCCAAGCAACTTTTCCTCTCATTTTATAAACCGTATATATTTTAAGGGAAATTTAACCCATGTGTTTTTGATTCGTTTAAGTTTAAATAATCAAAATAGTGTTTTTTAGAAGCTAGTTGATGTCAAGAAGCTTTTTGAGTCTTTTAAAGAAAATTTTATTCTAAAAAGAAGAAGCAATGATTTGCCAGCTGTAAATGCATTTCAATACCAAGAAACTTGTATTCATTTGCAACTGCAAACCCCTGTTTCTGAGTCCCTTCTATATCTGGCAGAGATGATCATTCCTGTTCTCTAACGTATTGGGGCCTAGACTCCCCAAAGTTAGCTAACTTTTTGATGAAGTAAATGTATTAAGACTATAAAGATAAGCAAAATGGTTGTGATTGTCAAAATGTTTCAAGAACTCATTGGTGGTGCAAGAGATTGTGTTGCCAAATGGAAAGTGTTTTCTTTCATCTGTCACACATTTATTGAATCTTTATTACGGATATGACACATCCACAGTGATGGGAAAGCTGCTAAGATGAACGTCTTTGGGGTTCCTTAACCCAAAATTAAGAAGAATAACCTCAAGATGTTTTGTTTCTTCCTTTATTAAAATAGGGAGAGACCTGAAAATTCCATTGGGGTAGTATTTTGATGGAAGGAGGACTGACATTTGGATTTTGGAGTTTTAAGAAAGGCAGATAATATTCTCAGGGAATTAGATTAAGAATGAGAGGAGATGGAGTTTATCGCGCAGATGGGACTGCTTTTTCTCTTTCCCACCTTTGTGACCTGGGGCAAGCAAGTCATTCAGATGACTGATCAAATCACAATGGCCTGTAAGCTGTGATGTACTAAAGCTTAATAGATACTTATTTTAAATCTTCAGATATCCTCTCTAAACTTGGAGTTGCTAAAATGTCAGATAAATAGGTACCTAATCTCCCTTCTATCTCATGTTGAAGGTCAGGAACAGCAGTGGTAAGGAGATACCCCTCGTCCAAGATAAGGAGCAGTGGCTGTGCTTTGCTGGAGCAGCCGTGAAGAGNCAGTCAATCCTAAAGGAAATCAACCCTGAATATTCATTAGAAAGACTGATGTTGAAGCTCCAATACGTTGGCCACCTGATGGTAAGAGCTGACTCACTGGAAAAGACCCTGATGCTGGAAAAGATTGAAGTGGGAGAAGGGGATGACAGAGGATGAAATGGTTGGATGGCATCACTGACTCAATGGACATGAGTTTGAGCAACTTCCGGGAGAGAGTGAAGGACAGGGAAGCCTGTCATGCTGCAGTCCATGGGGTCACAAAGAGTCCGACAGGACTGAGCAACTGAACCACAACAGTCGATTAACATGTTGTATTAGTTGCAGGTGTATAGCAAAGTGGTTTTGTTATTCATATACATGTATCTATCTTCTTTTTTTAAAAACTTCTTATTTCGTACTGGGATGTAGGCGATTAATGGGCTTCCCTGACGGCTCAGTTAGTAAAAATTCCACCTGCAATGCGGTAGGTAGACCTGAGTTTGATCCCTGGGTTGGGGAGATCCCCTGGAGGAGGGCATGGCAATCCACTCATGTTCTTGCCTGGAGAATCCTCATGGACAGAGGAGCCTGGTGGGCTGTCATCCACAGGGTCGCAAAGATTCGGACATGACTGAAGTGACTAAGTACAGCACTGCTGCTGCTAAGTCGCTTCAGTCGTGTCCAGCTCTGCGCGACCCCATAGACGGCAGCCCACCAGGCTCCCCTGTCCCTGGGATTCTCCAGGCAAGAACACTGGAGTGGGTTGCCATTTCCTTCTCCAATGCATGAAAGTGAAAAGTGAAAGTGAAGTCGCTCAGTCATGTCCGACTCTTAGCAACCCTATGGTCTGCAGCCCACCAGGCTCCTCCATCCATGGGATTTTCCAGCCAAAAGTAAGAGGGCCCATGGGTAGTTAAAATTTCTTCTTCCTCCATTCTAGAGAACAGGTTAAGGTGGTTAGGAGGGAGAGCTGGTTAAGAGGCAAAACGCCTCTGTGGGTGTCCTGTGAACTACCTGCCTCTGGAAGATCACTGCCTGTTTCATCCCAAGTTGTGTGTTTCTCACCCCGTCTCTGCCGGATAATGCCAAGCTGCGGGGTTGGAGCGATAGCACGCTGGTTCTGATCTTCCAACCCTAGTGGCTGGAGTCCAGCTGGCTACGGCTTGACCCTGCTCCAGAAAGTCCAGTCCTATTACCAAGGTTCCTTATCACTCATGTTCCTGGTAGCAGGGGCTTCCTCCAGCTGTGCTGTTTCATTAAGTCTTGGGATTAACTGTGACTCTTCGTGGAGGGCGAGTGAGCGAGCGCCTGGGTACTTTAATAGCAGTCTACTGGATTTTCCTTTGTCAGTTATGTCTGTTTTGAAACAGGCCAATCTTGAAGTGAGCAATTCCTGGCCCAGAAGTGGCTCAGCATCCACACAGCACCACTGACCTCTCTGGGGACCCTCTGGGCCACATACCTTCCCAACATCACCTCGCAGGTAGAACTCAGGACTGTCTCACAGAGACACGAGATCACACGCACATTTAGAAGGCCCTGAGAGTAGACAGCAGGGAGACAGCCAGTGAGGGGATAGCAGGGACACAGGCTCAGGAAGAGGAGAACCTGCTCCCTGTAGACTGCACCCTCCCTCAGGACAGGCGCCAGGCAGATTGGGCTCACAGCTAGTCCTCGACCCTGAGCACACGATAACTGCTCTGTGAATGTTTGGGGAATGAACAAAGAGATGACAGAAGAACCAGAAAGCATCTGGCCAGCAAGATGAACAGTGTACACACATGTGCTCTGTTCTGTCCAGCTCTGCGATCCCATGGACTGTAGCCTTGGGCTTCCCAAGTGGCTCGGTGGTAAAGAACCCACCTGCCAATACAGGAGATGCAGGTTCAATCCCTGGGTTAGGAAGATCCTTTGGAGAAGGAGGAGGCGACCCACTCCAATATTCTTGCCTGGAGAATCCCATGGACAGAGGAGCCTGATGGGCCATAGTCCACGGAATTGCAGAGAGTCAGACACAACCGGGCAACCAAACACGAGTGACTAGGTTCTTTACCAGCTGAGCCACTGAGAAAGCCCAAGATGAATAGGAACGACAGCCAAATATTCCCACAAAACAAATGCTACAGTACAGTACCGCTCAAAGTTTCCATCAACGCTCGCTCCCTAGAAAAGTTTAGAGGGAATGCTCATCTTGGGGTGGGGGTGGGGGGTGTCTAGAGTGTAGCCCGGGGGACCAGAAAGCACGCTCAGCCATGTGTGACCGGCACGTGCTCGCCCCGTGGTCCTTCCGTGGGTGACAGTCGGTCCAGCTCCTGCACTTCCTCCGTGACACAGAAGCCTTTCGTAACTCCTGTGCTCTGGGAGTCCTCTGAGCTCCTGCAGGTCCTGAGGGACTGTGGCCCCAACAGCCAGATTTGCTTCTGTCCTCCCATGTTTTCTTTCCTGGCGGAGATCTTTGGATTTTGTCTTTTCTCTGGAGACGTTGACTTTTCGCCTAGGAGGTGTGGCCCTCTCCTGGCGTAGTGACAGGCGGATCATCATTGGTCAGCATCGCAAGTACCAGGAATGCTAAGGAGGCAGACGGGGCCTGTGCAAAGGGTGTAGGTTGTGTGAATTAGGACAGCAAGGCGGGGAGATTTCTTAACAAGCTGTTGACCATCAAAATCAACTGACAAGGGGACTTCTCTGGTGGTCAATGGCTAAGACTCTGCACTCCCCGTGCAGGAGGCCTGGATTTGATCCCTGGTCAGGGAAATAGACCCCACGTGCTGCAGCTAACGGTTCGCACGCAACAACTAAAGATGCCTCTTGCTGCAACTAAGACCTGGCACAGCCATATAAATAAATATGAAAAAAAGAGTCAACTGACAATAGTGTGAAATCTGCTTAGAAGGACTATAAGATGAGAAAAATCCCTCATCCGTGCAGACTTCATGAGCAGCTGCCTGTCTGAAGGCTGGGGACAAAGCTTGGTGATCTTGTCAGGCTCCCAAGACACCACAGTTCCCCAGCCCCTGGCTCATCTGGCACCTCTCGCCGTGTTGTGGTGGCTCAGTTTCAAACAAATCATTTGATCTTATTTTTGAGGCCGGAAAATCTAGGTCATGGCATATCCGACCATTTTGCCCAAAGTGAAACCTTTGTCAGCTGTCTGCTGTCCTCAGAGGGGAGGGGAAAATTGGCAAAGTTCTGGCTTCCGACTTATAATTAGCCCCCAGCAAATGATGACAGATCACCCTGCTATGCTGAGGCCAGTCATCTTTTCCCAGGGACCCGACACCAAGTCCCTGCACCAGCTGCTCCAGCCCTGTTTATCGTTCTCTTGCTGCCAGAGCCCCGGGGCTGCGGGAAGAGCTGACTGAGCTCCTCCTGATGCTGCTCCCCAAGCAGGGGTTCCCACGGGGGTGGGGAGGGCCCTCATTCGGCTGAAGCCCACGGGCTCAGCTCTGGGAGGTCACTGAACCCCGGCTTGCGTCCCTGGATCCTGGTAGAGCTCAGCGGTCACAGGGGTTAGCTCCTGGCTGCAGGTGTCTTAGAGATCCCGGGGCATGGGTCCAGTTAGGGGCTTCTGATGATGTCTCTGTAGGTCACAGCTGCTCTTGCTCATAGCTGAGTATTTCAGGCCATCTGGTTGACCCCGGATTTTCTGGTGTGACCCTTGGATTGGGAGGGATGTGCTCTCAACACAGATGTGTTTTCAATGGACAGAAATGCCCTTGCTTGGGGCAGTAGGTTTCTCTGCTGGAAGTTGGTCCATGGCCTGTTGCTTTTCTGCTGTCAGGCCTCATCTTCCCACCTCTCCGCCTGGTTTCTGTTCTTCCAGCAGCAGTGTGGGCTCCGGGGCCCCACCTCCTGCAGACAGGCCCTCTGGGGGTTCAGCCCTGCCTCCCTGCTGGTGCGGACAGGGGTCCGGCTCCCTGCTACTGTGGGTTCTGGCCACCCCTCGGCCCTCTGCTCGGTCTGTCAGCTCATCCTTCCCCTGTGTTGAGTTCCTGCTCTGAATCATGGGGAGGGCACCCTACTTTCACAGCTGGACACTAAATCGTGTGCCTAGAGATTCCTGCTTACCTGGGTGTCTGGCGAAGATGCAGATTGAGCCAAATAGTCTCACTAAAAAGGGAAACAGAAGGAAGAGATAGAGAGACAAGTAGTTTTTGGAGGAGTGGCTCCCGGGGATAGCAAGGTGGGGAGGAGGCGAGCAAGGATGTGATCCCCGGAGTCTAGCAGAGCCTGTCAGTCCCTCCCATGAGGACTCTGGGTGCCAGGTTCCCTCAGAGCCATCTGGAATGAAGCTGCACCCAGCAATCACTTCACCAGAAGCTGGGTGGGCAGGGGTGAGCTCCCCGCTCCCTCAGTGGCTCTGTGATCTGGGGGCTACTGTGAAGAGGAAGAGCCAGACATGGAAAGGACACCGGAGGGACAGGGAAGAAGGGAGCTCAGGGGTGGTTCCAGGGGAAAAGCAGGGAAGCTGTGGGCACTTGCTGTGCTCAGAATAGAAACCCCTGTAGTCTGGCAAAGAATAAGTAATTCTAGCTTCCACCAGGCTAGAAGGAGACCCCCAAGAGCGGGGCTGGTCCCCCAGGACCTAGCTCAGTGCAGACCCAAAAAGGGGCTCAGAGAACCCTGCCTCGCCTGGGTGATCACTCCCCCCACAGGGCTGCCCCTCACCAGGTCAGGGGTGTCTAACCCCCCAGAAACCCCAGCATGCTCCCTCTCAGGATGTTTGAACTCAAAACCCAAAACTGTTGTATGAATGCCTGTCCACAAAGGAACATGCTTTTAGTGACGCTGTTCAAAAGCTTTGTAGTAGGTTCCACAGATAACTTAGGGGTTTCTGGATCCAAGATCAACCTAAAATCAATTGCCTTTTGGTAAAACAGCAACAAAAAACTTGGGGAAAAATAACCAAATATTTATGAGACTTCAATACAGATCTGTATTGAGCATGAAAAGAGGACAGACATAGACAGTGTACACGAACTGAAGACTCCGTGCCTTAAAGATGTCAGCCCTCCCCTAATAACCTAGAGAATCCATACAGTCTCAGCTGGGTCTGTCGCGTGGGACTCCAGGATCTGACTCTGGATTGTGTGTAGAAACATGAAAGCCCTCTCAGGGTCAGGGTCGTGGTTTCCTCCTGGGGAGAAGCAGGAAGATGCATGGGGAGGGGGCTGCACGGCTCCTCTAAGGAAACGGCAGCCTTCTCTCTTCTCTCTCTTCATCTGGGCACTGGTGACTCTAGTGTTCATTTTCTAACCTGCAGATGAGATATTAAAAAACATGAAAAATAAAAGCAGCAGGAGAGAGGGTTGTCTGCAGAGGAATTGGACTAAACAGGACAAGGAGTGAGGAGGCTACTCTGTGATCCAGGCGAGAAGTGCTGAGGGTCAGAATGCTAGCCGGAGAGTAGAGGACCAAGGGGGCATCATGGCATCCCGAGTGGTGGCCCCCGGGGTTAGACCCCAGGGTGGTAGACCCTTAGGTTAGACCCCAGGGTTGCACCCCAGGGTTGTAGACCCCTAGGTTAGGCCCCAGGGTTGGACCTCAGAGTAGACTCCAGATTTGGATCCCAGGGTGGTGGACCCCAAGGTTAAACCTCAAGGTTAGACTGCAGGGCATCTGCAACTGATGCTGCACTTAATGAGGGCCAGGGAACAGTCTAGAATATCCAGCGACTCCTAGGTTTCCAGCCAGGGGACCAAATAGCCCGTGGTAGGTGGGTAGCAGGGGAGTGGGTTGGAAGGGATGATACATTACGTTTGGGGCAAGTTGAATTTGGGGTACTTGTGCGAATACCCGAGCGGATAGTCTAGGAGTCAGATGTAAGGATTATAGCTCCGTGAAGGAGCAGCCAGTGGTCTCTGAGAAACATACAGCTGCTAAAGATTGTTACAAGTGTTTACTTCCTCTCTCTACACGTCAGGAGGGGCCCGAAGCTCCCCCAGGCGCTGGTAATTTTGCAGACTGAGTCAGTGGATGGCCCTTCTCTTGTGGATCATCTTTCTTTACCTAAGAGGAGAGTTTAATGATTTTTTAGGCTCCTTTTCCCTCAGTTACAATATGGAACTGCTCAGCCTGGTACTTAAGAAACTCACTTCCTACACAAACCCTATTAGAATCTAATTCCTTCACTCACTATAAAACGGCAATGCAATAACCTCAGTTTCCCTGGCTAAGTGGAGGAGAGTGGTTCTGACAGCTGCAAGCAAACAGGAAAGGCGGAGGGAATGAAGGAAAACATAATCCTTACTCTGGGCCCTGGGGAGCTTGGTGGGGGGCATCCCATCTGCTCTGTGAGGACACATCTGGGACTCACAGCAAGCCTGGGGCAGAAGACATGGGATGGCTGGAGCGAAGGGACCGTCCATCACCGGTCCAGCCCAGGGAGGTAGAGTGACTCGCTAAGGGGACGTGGCAGGAGGGACATTCGGGGCCGGGGCTGGGGAAAGTGAGGTGCTGAGGGCCCCGGTTTAAGAAGCGCTTGCGGCCCTGGGAGTGACTGTCTCCTTAAAAACAAGAATAGTAAAGGGAGGGGACTTCCCCGGTGGTCCAGTTGTTTAGACTTTCGCCTACCAATGCAAGGGATTCAGGTTCCATCCCCAGCTGGGGAACTAAGATCTCACATGTCTCAGGACAATGAAGCCTGCACACTCCAGAGCCTGTGGGCAGCAGCTAAGACTCGATGCAGCCAAAAATTAAAAAAAATATTAAAAAAAAAACCAAGAATATAAAAGAACAGTAATAAGCCCTTTACCTGGATTCACCTATTGTTAACATTTTAACTCATCTGCTCCATTGCTCTATCATTCTCTCTCTCCCTCTCCCCACAGCTCAATTTTTTGAACCATCTGGGAGTAAGTTACATCCACCAAGAAACTTTATTCCTAAATACTTCAGTGTGTATTTTCTACGAACAGGGATATTCTTTTACATAAGCAAAGTCATCAAGTGCATGAATTTTCAGACTTGCAATTTTAACTTAAGCCACTGTTCATTTTCAAATTGTCAGTTAACCAAGAGTGAGCTTTCTAACATTTCTCTCACTCCAGGACAGAAGCTTGCATTTAGGTATGTCTGTTTTGCTTCTTTAATCTAGAAGTTTCTTCTTCGCAATGCCATGCACATGTGACTTTGGAAGTCTTCACATACTGCATGGGCAGAGTTGATTTGCAGAGGAGAGAGTCCTCTCAATGAGTTTCATCAGACAGGGATTTGGCAAAGGGTACTAAACGGCCTATAGAATCATGGCAACATTTAAAGTAACGGGTTATAAATGGAAGCCTCCCGCTTCACAATCATCTGTCTAGGTCCTGAATCACACGAGAGCATCAAAATTGCTGCCTGGCGCCCTGCCTCCGGACATCCGTGGGTTAGTGAACAGATAGGTGAAGGGGCAGCCTTTGCTCATTCTGATGCAAAAAATCCCATCACCTGGGTAGGTGTGCTCACAGACAAGCTTGGCAGGTAGCAGCAATACAGCCCACGCCTCATGCTCCCCACATGGCCCACATCCACAGTCTTGGCTGCAAGGATTCTGGGAACGGTGGTCTCCTATATACCCTCCTCCATCACATCCACCTGCCTTCCTTGGCTTTCTCAATTGACCAAACAGCAATCCTCTAAGAATTCAGGTGCTCTCCTGGCCCAGACCCTCCTCCTCACCTCAAACAAATCCAAGAGCCCCCTCCATTTTGTAATGAAAGTTCCAGTGATCAGAGGGAAGCTGGCTTTGAGACCATCCCTTACAGCTCAGACCTGGGTTTCTGCACTTCTCTCCAAAGTCCTGGTTTTAGGAGAGGAGAGCTAATAGGGAAAGTGCTGACCAGGGTCAGCAGATGAGAGCATCTCTTGAGGGCATCATGGCCACACACAGTCTGGCAGGTGAGATCGAGCAGTTACAGCGCGAAGGGAAGGCAGAGCCAAGGAGGCTGGAAGCACTTGGCTCAGCATCTGAGGCTGGGCTGGGTCAGTGTTGCAGAGGGATTTCTGGGGCTCTGAGGTAGACCTTTCCTTAGTGCATGGGGCAGTGCGGACCTGGGGGTGAGGAGGAGTGGGCAGTGAGGCCATGCCGACGGAATATTCAGGGCCAGCCACTCTTTTTTTATTTTAATACTATTTATTTGGCTGCATCTGCCCTTAGCTGTGGCATGCAGGATCTTCCATTGCATGCAGTGTAGGGGCGTCTCTCTAGTGGTGCTCTGATTTAGCTGCCTTGTGGCGTGTGGGATTTTAGTTCCCCGACCAGGTATCAAAACCATGTCTCTTGCATTAGAAGGTGGATTCTTAACCCCGGGACCATCAGGGAATTCCCAGCCACTCTTATTTTGGAATTCTGCAGTCTGCTTCCTGCTCCTGGCTCCTTTGTCTTCCGCTCCACCTTCCCCCAGTCCAGCGAGCCCCTCTGCGGCATCCACCTGCACTAGAAAGCTGGGAGCTGCTTCCAGGGAGGGGAGTTCTATTCTTGGCTCTGCCACTTGATCAAGTCACTAAACTTCACAATCTGTAAATGTGTGTGAAGCCGAATCATAAACTGTTGACGACAAATATAAGGGATTATTGTCATTATTGACTTTGAACTTCTATAGCTCCACTTTAACACCGAATATACTATAGTGATCTTCGGGATCGCAGAGTCAGACACAACTGTGTGACTCACTTTCACTTTCACTCTTCATACTGTAGTGAACTGTTGGTCACTCACTCGTGTCCGACTCTTTGCAACCCCATGGACTGTAGCCCGCCAGGCTCCTCTGTCCATGGAATTCTCCAGGCAAGAATACTGGAGTGGGCTGCCATTTCCTTCTCCAGGGGATCTTCCCAACCCAGGGATTGAACCCAGGTCTCCTGCATTGCAGACAGATTCTTTACCATATAAGCCACCAGAGAAGCCCCACATATACTCTGAGCAGGTCATAAATATTAAATATCAAAGCAATACTGACACAACTACGAGCTGACGAAGGAGCACTGCTCCGTGCGCCCACTGCCCCTCCTGTTGGAGGGACTCCGCCACGGTCAGGACCACTCCATCAAAGTTCACCCACCCTGAAGACTCTGGAGGAGAAAGTTCAGTCACTGCTGACAGCCTGGCCACTTCCAGTTCTCGTCTAGGGAAAATGACTCATGCAGCAATTATTTTCGAGATGGAGAAGAGAGAAAGGAAATGAATAATTAGGAGCAATTGAAGAGATGCAAATTTCCCTTTGCTCAGAGCTGGTGGATCAAGATGCCTCTTTTCATTCTATTTAATTTCAAGTGAACAAGGAGAGGGGGTTGGAGGATAGGAAAATCGAGAGGCAAACGAGAGAGATCAGAGGCAAAGAAAAACAAGCTTCCTGCCACAGGAAAGGCAAGCCATTGCTATTCTATCGTAAAAGTAAAACTGCAAGAAATGACCGTGGGCAAGGAAGGATCCTAATCCTTTATGAGAATCCCGTTGTCCACAAGGGGAGGGTGCCCGCTGTCTCCGAGTCCCTGTCATGGGGCTCCTTTCGCTCCACCCTTGTCTCCCCCAAACTCCCAGCTCCCCCACGTGGACTGTGGGAAGGTGAGCAAGTGACCACAGCCTCAGCATGCAGCCTATTATTTTCTGATCAAAGTCCTTTAGAGAAAACAGTTTCACTTTGCTGACTTGCTCTGGGGCATGCGCCACGTTGGGCACCTTGTGGGCGTTTGGCTTCCCCAGGTGGAGCCTCCAGAGGGGGCCCAGGCGGAGGGCTGTCTGCTTGCCTGCAAGACCCCACAGTCTCTTTGCGGGGGGAGGGGGCACTTTGGGGAGGGGCACCCTCAAGCTTCAAGGGCTGCTGCTCAAGTTTGGGGCCAGGGCAGAGAGCTTCCAGGAAGCTTTCCCTGACGCCAGGGGTGCCCAGCACCCTAAGATAGAGTGCCCTATGCTCCCTGTCAGGACACCGTGTTGTCGTTCAGTGACTAAGTCACTTCCAACTCTTTGTGACCACATGGACTGCAGCACACCAGTCTCCTCTGTCCTCCACTGTCTCCCAGAGTTTGCTCAAGATTGTGTCCATTGAGTCAGTGATGCCATCCAACCATCTCATCCTCTGTTGCCCCCTTTCCTTTTTGCCCTCAATCTTTCCCAGCATCAGGGTCTTTTCCAATGAGTTGGCGCTTCCCATCAAGTGGCCAAAGTATTGGAGCTTCAGCCTCAGCATCAGTCCTTCCAGTGAATATTCAGGGTTGATTTCCTTTAGGATTGACTGGTTGGATCTCCTTGCAGTCCAAGGGACTCTGAAGAGTCTTCTCCAACACCACAGTTCAAAAGCATTAGTTCATCGATGCTCAGCCTTCTTTGTGGTCCAACTCATATCTGTACATGACTACTGGAAAAACCAAAGCTTTGAATGTATAAACCTTTGTTGGCAAAGTGACATCTCTGCATTTTAATATGCTAAGTTTGTCATAACTTTTCTTCCAAGGAGCAAGTGTCTTAATTTCATGGCTGCAGTCACCATCTGCAGTGATTTTAGAGCCCAAGAAAATAAAGTTTGTCACTGTTTCCATTGTTTCCCCATCTATTTTTCATGAAGTGATGGGACTGGATGCCATGATCTTAGTTTTCTGAATGTTGAGTTTTAAGCCAACTTTTTCACTCNTTACCATATAAGCCACCAGAGAAGCCCCACATATACTCTGAGCAGGTCATAAATATTAAATATCAAAGCAATACTGACACAACTACGAGCTGACGAAGGAGCACTGCTCCGTGCGCCCACTGCCCCTCCTGTTGGAGGGACTCCGCCACGGTCAGGACCACTCCATCAAAGTTCACCCACCCTGAAGACTCTGGAGGAGAAAGTTCAGTCACTGCTGACAGCCTGGCCACTTCCAGTTCTCGTCTAGGGAAAATGACTCATGCAGCAATTATTTTCGAGATGGAGAAGAGAGAAAGGAAATGAATAATTAGGAGCAATTGAAGAGATGCAAATTTCCCTTTGCTCAGAGCTAGTGGATCAAGATGCCTCTTTTCATTCTATTTAATTTCAAGTGAACAAGGAGAGGGGGTTGGAGGATAGGAAAATCGAGAGGCAAACGAGAGAGATCAGAGGCAAAGAAAAACAAGCTTCCTGCCACAGGAAAGGCAAGCCATTGCTATTCTATCGTAAAAGTAAAACTGCAAGAAATGACCGTGGGCAAGGAAGGATCCTAATCCTTTATGAGAATCCCGTTGTCCACAAGGGGAGGGTGCCCGCTGTCTCCGAGTCCCTGTCATGGGGCTCCTTTCGCTCCACCCTTGTCTCCCCCAAACTCCCAGCTCCCCCACGTGGACTGTGGGAAGGTGAGCAAGTGACCACAGCCTCAGCATGCAGCCTATTATTTTCTGATCAAAGTCCTTTAGAGAAAACAGTTTCACTTTGCTGACTTGCTCTGGGGCATGCACCACGTTGGGCACCTTGTGGGCGTTTGGCTTCCCCAGGTGGAGCCTCCAGAGGGGGCCCAGGCGGAGGGCTGTCTGCTTGCCTGCAAGACCCCACAGTCTCTTTGCGGGGGGAGGGGGCACTTTGGGGAGGGGCACCCTCAAGCTTCAAGGGCTGCTGCTCAAGTTTGGGGCCAGGGCAGAGAGCTTCCAGGAAGCTTTCCCTGACGCCAGGGGTGCCCAGCACCCTAAGATAGAGTGCCCTATGCTCCCTGTCAGGACACCGTGTTGTCGTTCAGTGACTAAGTCACTTCCAACTCTTTGTGACCACATGGACTGCAGCACACCAGTCTCCTCTGTCCTCCACTGTCTCCCAGAGTTTGCTCAAGATTGTGTCCATTGAGTCAGTGATGCCATCCAACCATCTCATCCTCTGTTGCCCCCTTTCCTTTTTGCCCTCAATCTTTCCCAGCATCAGGGTCTTTTCCAATGAGTTGGCGCTTCCCATCAAGTGGCCAAAGTATTGGAGCTTCAGCCTCAGCATCAGTCCTTCCAGTGAATATTCAGGGTTGATTTCCTTTAGGATTGACTGGTTGGATCTCCTTGCAGTCCAAGGGACTCTGAAGAGTCTTCTCCAACACCACAGTTCAAAAGCATTAGTTCATCGATGCTCAGCCTTCTTTGTGGTCCAACTCATATCTGTACATGACTACTGGAAAAACCAAAGCTTTGAATGTATAAACCTTTGTTGGCAAAGTGACATCTCTGCATTTTAATATGCTAAGTTTGTCATAACTTTTCTTCCAAGGAGCAAGTGTCTTAATTTCATGGCTGCAGTCACCATCTGCAGTGATTTTAGAGCCCAAGAAAATAAAGTTTGTCACTGTTTCCATTGTTTCCCCATCTATTTTTCATGAAGTGATGGGACTGGATGCCATGATCTTAGTTTTCTGAATGTTGAGTTTTAAGCCAACTTTTTCACTCTTCTCTTTCACTTTCATCAAGAGGCTCTTTAGTTCCTCTTTACTTTCTGCCATAAGGGTGGTGTCATCAGCATATCTGAGGTTGTTGCTACTTCTCCTGACAATCTTGAGTCCAGCTTGTGCTTCATCCAGATCAGAGCACCATGCTGGGTTACCCACTAGCCTGGGAACCCCACAAGGCCAGCACTGCCTTCCTTTGGTTCGCCCTCAGTGTGAACAAGTGCGGAGCACTTCTGTGCCCAGTGCACGGCACAGGGTGAGTAGGAAGTGTCCATGAAGCCGATGTCTGCCAGCTGCCCTGTTGTGTGTCCTGGGGGCACAGTCTCGGTCAGAGGAAAGATCTTTGCAGCCAGGAAGGCAAGATAGGGAATCAATCTCACGTGCCAAGGAAGGGGCGTGCCAGGCTCCTCCCTCGCATGGAAATGGGGAATGAAGGAAGAATTTTAGTATTGAGTGCACAGTTTCAGGTATTGCACCCAGAGGTGGTAAAATAGCTGCTTGGGTGAACTGTCAGGAGGCAAAGACGTCAAAGGGCTTCCCAGGTGGCTCAGTGGTAAAGAATCCACTTGCCACTGCAGGAGTCACAGGAGATATGGGTTGAATCCCTTGGATTGGGAAGATCCCTGGAGGAGGGCATGACAACCCACTGGTGGGCTATAGTCCATGGGGTCCCAAAGAGTCAGACGTGACTGAGCAGCTAAACAACAACAAGAAAAGAAGCCAAAACCCAGCTGAGGCTATACTGCCAAATGGAGTAAGTCCAAAGTCACTGGGTTGCTAGCATTACCCACCGCAAAAGGAAACACAACCCATCTTGGTTAAAAAGTACACAGATGATAAACACAAGCTGACTTACTGGCTGGGGAATTCGTGAATTTTTTCCCAGAGAGGGCCATGGTCAAGGGCTGTGCCTTCAGTGTAACATGTTCAGTAAATATTTACTGCATCCTTGGGTTCTCACGTTCCCCATGCTCAGCGCCGTGACGCCACATGGCCGGTTGGCATCTTGTCTCATCTTCACATTGTTCTGCCTGAAACCCCAAACAAGGTCATTGGGGTTTAGAAGGATAGACGTGTCTCTGGCAAGACGTGGATTTGGGAGGCACGACCCCGGCCTTTTAAGGACAACATCACGGAGAGGTCTCTTGTGCCCCTGCAGAGCCTGGGAGGTCAGAGAAGACTGGAGTCACTGCAGGATTGTCCCAGACACGGTGATTCATGCTGGATCATCATCTGAGAAACCACTTAGCAGATCTGCTGAGAACCTCCTTGTGTCCCGCTTGAGAGGCTGAGTGGAGGGAGACCTGGTCATACGTAGTTCTGTTCAATCCTTATTCTGCGGCAACCAGAAGGGCCTCTCCCTGGCTGTGGACCAAGCTCCAGAGGCAGGGCTGGAGAGGTCGGCTTAGAAGGAGGTTAACAGCTTCTGTAGTGGCGCTTTGCCCACACTGTCCCTGTGCAGGTATGACCCTGACGTGGCCTGACAAAGGGCATGCTGAGGCTCAGAGAGGTCAAGTGAGCTACCCAAGGTGACACAGTCAACAATGAGCAGAGCCGGGGGCAGGGCTTGACCACTCTGCCCTCTGACCTCTCCCGAACCAGGAGGCTTCCAAGCTGGCCAACCAGAGAAACAGCCATATGTCTGTGCTCATTAGGAACACCTCCAATTGTGAGCTTTCTCCTTTGGGGTGCTCTGCTTCTTCCCAGAGAAGGGAAGCACGCATACGTGGACTGCATTTTCCAGGGCTCAGGGCATGCCCACTGAGCAAAGCACAGGTACTAGCCGATGCAGACTGGTGTCACTGGTGGAGAACACTCAGACATGTGACAAGCCAGTAACATAAAAGTGACAAGGCGTCAAATGAGGGTTTACATAAGAAGCACGTTTGATACAATGTGTACATGGTGATTTATATTTGTCTACCTCTAGTCACCTTCCACGGTGGCTCAGAAGTAAAGAATCGGCAGTGCAGGAGATGCGGATTCCATCACTATCTTGGAGAAGAAAATGGCAACCCATTCCATTTGCCTGGGAAATCCTAGACTGAGGGGGCTTGCAGGCTGTAGGCCATGCGGTCTCAAAGAGTAGGACACAACTGAGTAAACAGCAGCAACAGCGAAGTCCAGAGACAGAAAACTCACATGGCCCGTGGCACAGAGGTGGTCCAAAGGAGACGAATTCATCAAGATGCACCCACAGCCCTGGGTCCTGAGGAAAGCGTGGCCTCAAGGGCAGATGAAATGCCCTGGGTGGGTTCGGCATTCTGAGATGGAGCGGACCCTATGGTCCTTGCCCTGCAACCATGACCTCTGCATGCCTTTTGTCTATCTTTAGGCAGAGAATAAGTTTCATCAGAGAAGTGAGAACTGTGGAAACAAAGGAAAGCAGTCTAAGGAGTCGTTAAGAATAGTCGAGGAAAGCAGTCTAATGTAGTCGTTAAGAATAGTCGAGGACCTTTAGGTCTTTCTCAAGGGCTATAGATAATATTCTGAGCCATATCCTGTGAGCTGTCTTACAGACACTAAAAGCGCAGGTGAAGTTAACCACTTGATGCCCGGACTGTACCCATGATAAGAGCTGCCACAATTCCAAGAACTGGCCGCAAAGAAATCAGAACAAATGGACCCCGGAACTGAAGATTAACTGTACCTCAAACAACCAAGGTGATGCTGGACAGACCACTGATGAGCAATGGAACATGACTGTCAGAGATGGCTGTGCTTGTTTCTGCATGTTGCCCCCCGCCCCAACACCATGTCTATAAAAGCTCTTACCCTCTGCTTGTTGGCAGTGGGGAGAGTCGGTCTTTGAACAGATGTCTGCACCCTGCCGGGCCCCCCAGTTGCTGACATCTGAAATAAAGCAAACTTTCTTTTCCACCAGGCTGGCCTGTTTATTGGCTTTTGGGCAGCAAGCAGCCAGAAACACACACACTCTCTCTCGACAGTTCTACCCACTCCCCACCGCAGCATGCCTGCCCACGAGACCCGTCCACACGGAGAGGGGCTCCACCGATCGGGAGGATGGTCAGAAGGGTAAGAGGGCGCCCTGTATGTGGCCAAATCCTCACCCAAACGTCCTGGGTCACTCTGCCAGGGCTTGTCTCCAAGGAGCGCATTCATCCCTTCAGTCACCCAGCTGCTCCCTGTTCATCCCTCATCATTCTTTCAGCGTCACAGCCTGTCACGAGCAGAGCTGAGTGCTGGTTATAAAAATGGAGAAAACACACCCCCTGTCTTTAAGCTGTTACCATTCTACAGAGCGCTGTTATACAAGCTCAGTTCTGTGGGTTACGTTTGGAGATGCCATGTCTGGGAGCTGGGATGGGGAGGTTTCCAGAGAGAAGAGCCTTAGCTGGATTGTTGGAATGAAGGGGCATGTTCCTNAGCATTAAGGTGAGAAATTGTTTTCCTTTAGAGCATTCGAAGTCACCAGCTGGTCTGAAAGGTGGTTGTCTGAGCCTTACTTGAGGGTAAGTCCCTCAAAGGCTCTGGGATTCCTGAGACTCAAGTCACTTGAGAAGTTAGACCTAGGTTTCTCATGCTGTGTTTTCCATCAGCTCAGTTACTTTAAGTTTTCGCTTGCCGCGTGGCAGTGACCGTGCTTGGTATTGGGGCTGCTTGGTGAACAGTCTCCACGTGGAGCTGATGTTCTTCCATGGGGAACAGGCAGTAAACAGGTAAACCAGAGAAGATAACTTCAGACAGCACCTGCCTTACAGAGGAAATGAAGTGAGGTGACGTGGTACCCGGTAGGTGGCTGTGAAGTCTGCATGAGGCCCTGAGACTGTTTTCAAAGCAGAAGGAAGATACAGAGCCTCTAATACAGAAAGAAGCCGAGTTTTGTGTGTGTGTGTGCACAAAAGAATGCAGTGGGTACCATGGTTTTTGTGCATGAGAGAGCAGTAGCATCCTCGAGTCCTCTTCCCTTGCTCACATTCTAGTGGAACCCACAGACGTGGGTGTGTGCAACCAGTACAGTCATGGGCATCAGGGAGCCTCTTTTCCAAGATCTTTATCTTCCCTTGGACCAAGGTGTGAAGAGTTCTTATTAGAGCATGGAGCCTTTTGAAACTTGAAGACTGTTCTATCATTTTCCCCGCAAACACCCAAATATGAAACATCGACCACAGATTCCCCTGTCACTCTGGAGTTGGGTGCTGGAAGGGGTTTTCTCCTTCGTAGTTCTCAGGTCCTNAGGGACATCCCAGTCTGAGGGAGCTGCAAACAGGAAATCACAAGAGATCAACTCATCCCATAAACTTTCTGGTCACCCAGCTTCCAGTCTGCGGATCAATCCTAAATCTGCCCCTGGATTGTTTTTCTGAAAACCCATGTTATTCCCCTGTACCAGCCCTTCCATGGCTTAGGATGAAAACCCCAGTGCCTCTCTTTGTTTTAATGAAGTATAGTTGATTTGGGCTTCTCTGATGGTTCAGCTGGTAAAGACTCCACCTGCCAATGCAGGAAACGTAGGAGACCCAGATGATTCTTGAGTGGGAAGAAGCCCTGGAGAAGGAAATGGCAGCTCACTCCAGGATTCTTGCCTGGAGAATCCCAAGGACAGAGGAGCCTGGCGGGCTACAGTCCCTGAGGTTGTAAAGAGTCAGACACAGCGGAAGAGGCTGAGCACACACACATACACACACACATACAGTTGATTTACAATATTGTGTTACTTTCAGGTGGAGAGCAAAGTGAATCAGTTTTGTACATAAATGTATATTAGATTATTTTCCATTATAGGTTATTATAAGGAATTGAATATACTTCCCTGTTTTATACACTAAATCCTTATTGCTTATTTTATTTTTTATTACTTAAAAAACACTTATATATTTGACCGTGCCAAGTCTTAGTTGCGGCATATAGGATCTTCTTTTAGTTGCCCCGTGTGGGATCTAGTTCCCTGATCAGGGATCAAACCCAAGCCCCCTACATTGGGAGTTCGGAGTCTATGCATCTGGACCGCCACAGAAGTCCCAGCTTATCTATTTGATGTAGAGTAGTCTGTATCTGCTAATCCCACACTTCTAATTTATTCCCCCACCCCTTTCCCCTTTGGTACCTGTGAGTCTGTTTCTGAAGCCCCAGTGTCTTGACTGGTGCCCAAGGCCATCCACTGTCTGAGACCCACCCACTGCTAGGCAGAATTCCTACCCTCTTTGCCCAGCTAGCCTCTCCTTTAACCAGAGCAGTTCTCTGTAATTGCCAGCCCAGGTAGAAAACTCAAAGCCTCAGAGGCCGCAGATCCCAGAACAGCAGGACGTGGCAGAGCAGACGACTGCAGGATGCCTGTGACAGAAGATGGCTGGCTATTGGCGTTTCCCCGGGCCTCCTGCTCGCTGTGCTGGGGAGGGCCTTGCGGAGCTGTCCCATGTCCAGTCCTGCGTCCAGGCCCTGGTCCAGGCTGGGCCTCCCTCCTGCCTGCCCCTGCCCCTATCCATTCTTCAACACTTTACCTCTTGTGAAACTTCCTAAAACACTCCAGGGAACAAAAGCTTGCCTCCTGCCAAATCAAACCCAAATTTGTCTGGAACCGGGTTCGTCTTCCTTTTCCAAACTAGAGGAAAGCAGCAAAACAGCATCCTCGTTTGTGCTTATCTAGAAGGCGCCATTGGCCCTTGACTTCACAGCGAGCAAATCTCCTGGCTGTGCGGTCAGTGTCAGGCACCAGTCTGTGACTTGGATGACCGACTCGAGGCTCCTTGTCTACACCGGGGCCGGGAGAGGGCCATCCTCTCGGAGTCTGTGATGTTGGCTCAGCTGGCACTGCCCCGGGCTTGTTAAGGACTCAGACGACCCCTGCTTCTCCTCCATCTCCTAAGTTATCCCTGTTATTGTTTAGTCACTTAGCTAGTGTCTGACTTTGTGATCCCATGGACGCCAGCCTTCTCTGTCCACCATCTGCCAGAGCTTGCTCAAACTCATGTCCATTGAGTCAGTGATGCCATCCAATCATCTCATCTTCTGTCATCCCCGTCTCCTCCTGCCTTCAATCTTTCCCAGCATCAGGGTCTTCCAGAGTCAGTTCTTCACATAAGGTGGCCAATGTTTTGGAGCTTCAGCCTCAGTCCATCCTTCCAATGAGTAAGTGATCCCGCCATCATGGAGTTTGTGCCGCAGCCTCACACCTCAGACACGCAGGCTCTGGTTAGGGGCATCACCAGGGCCAAACCCCCTGAACTTGCAGTCCTTCCCCTCCTCCCCCAGGGATGTGCTGGCCCAGGGACCAAATGCTGGGGTGTAGGAGATCTTGGCACGCAAGATAATATGAAAGGGGGAGGAAAGAGCACAGGTTCTGTGAAAAGAAAGCAAAGCAAACATCTGCTGTGACATTTGAGAAGGAAGGCAGCTCACCTCCCTCTGGGAAAGACGGGCCCAGGTTCCCGACTGCTGGCTGGACCAGGCCCCACTTCTGAGTCCATAGCCCCACCTGGCGGTGCAGTCAGCACGTCGTGGTCACCCATCTTGCTGAAGCCAGATTGTCCCTCTCCGCTTACTAATAAAAATCTGCCTGTGATTTGAAAACCAAACACAGTGTCTAATTTACTTCCTCTACAGTAAGCCATTGTCCCTGGAAAAGCTATATTTCTGTTTTTCATCTTGGGCAAAACATTCTTTTCTGAAGAGGAAATGCCACTTCGGCAACACGACTCTGATACACCTGTTCTCTCCTGGACTGTAGGGAAGTGCCCCCTTCTGTAGGATAAAACATTGCTGTCCATGACGACAGCTGGACAGGTAGCCTTCCGTCCTGGATGCACCCCTCCCTCCTCCCGCGCCCCCTCGGTCCCCTCCCAGGGCTGTGTGCCTGCCGACCCCTGCCAGGAACGGTCCTCCTCTTCCTGGCTGGCTCCTCAGGTGCATTCTCATGAATGCATCCACAGGCCACCAATCTAAGGAGTCCTTTGCATTGCACCCTTGATATAAAACCATCAGCAAAGTGTGACCTCCCTCGTGACTTCAGGAAGCACCTTTGTCCCTTATTTCTTGTCAGTCTCTCTCCCAACTGCAACATGGGTAACCTTCATATTTCACGTTTGCATTACTGGTCGTGTTCTCTGCTTTTCTCACATATGGTGGCTGGACTGTAGACACACTCCATGACTATTTCCTGAATGAACTCATGAATTCATCTTTCACAGCTGAGCTCCTCTGCCAGCTCTGCAGCCCGCCCGGAGGCAAGGAGCAGGGAAGAGAGGAATGACAAAGACACATGGGCCCTTCTTTAACCGGTGAGCTGGGAAGCAGTGAGGTCTCTGCATGTGCGGACTGACCCATGTCTGAAGAGATCACTGACACCCTCATTAACTCAACAAGCAGGTGGCCTGGGCATGCAGCTGGGTCTTGGCTCTGCTGGGAAGAGACTCTTTTGGGGGGGGGCCCATACCACTCGGTATGTGGGATCTTAGTTCCCTGACCCAGAATCGAACCCTTGGCCCCTGCAGTGGGAACTCAGAGTCTTAACCACTGGACCACCAGGGAAGTTCCTTATATTCCTTTTCGATAACCTTTCCAGGTGCCATCACTGTGCCTTGCTTGTCTCTAACATCGAGTTGTGTGTGCGTGCGCACTCACAAGCCCAGACTCTCCCACCCTCGGTGCACCCTCGGACACTCCTTAAGATATATTTGCTGCTTAGAAGACTGAAAGCGCCCCCTGGAGGGTGGGGCAGGGTGTAGTCTCTGTCATGCTCACATTGACACCACTCACACAGAGCTTTCACATGAGGAGGCAAGAGCCTGTTTAATTTCCGAGCGCTGGCGCCTAGTAACCATGACGGCCAGCAGGTGTCGCTGTCCCCCAAGAAGTGAAGTGCAGGAATCGGGCCGGTCAACCTGGGTTCTGGGGCGGGGGGAGGGGGCGGGGAGAACTGGATGAGGCTGGCCCTAAAGCCAGGGATGGTCGGGGACCTCGGGGTCATTCATATGCTGGTTCACGGTGGGAAAGTAGCTCGTTTGGCCTGCTGACCTCCCTAGAGTCAGGGGGAATCTTTTAGTTCAGATAGCCTTTCTATTTTGAGGGGATGTGTGTGTCACTTTAAAAAAAAATTAATTAATTAACTTTATTTTTACACTAGGTCTTTGTTGCTGCTCTCGCGCTTTCTCTAGTGGTGGCAAGCAGACGCTACTCTGGTTGCCGTGCGAGGGCTTCTCATCGCGGTGGCTTCTAGATGCAGAGCACGGGCTCTAGGTGTGCCGAGTTCACATGGGTTTAGCTGCTCCGCGATTTGTGGGATCTTCCCGGACCAGGGATTGAACCCGCAGCCCCTGCATTAGCAGGTGAACTCTTATTCACTGCACTACCAGGGACGACCTGTCACTTGTTTTCGTTGCTGCAACCCTGCCCTGTTGGACGCTGACTCGGGAGCCGCTGGGGGCTGGGACTTTCTGGAGCTGCGTCGTCACTGGCCCTCTTGGCCCGCCCACCTGTCTTCGAGCTTGCAGGTTAGACTCTCCCTTGCTCCCCGACACTGCTGCTGTTTGGGGGTGTGGACGCCCCGCTGCAGACATGGGGAGTATTGTCTCAGTCCCGTGTGAGGTCGTCCTCCAAGAATCGCCTCCTGCCTCCAGGCAGTTGTTCCTTCCTTAGGGCAGGAATCTCACGAATCTCAGGGAAGCTGATGCGGAAGAGTGAGGCCTTGCTCCTGTCCTGACCAAGGCCTCCAGATCCCCATGGTCCATAATTTGTCCTTCTTGCTTAACAATTTCTGGAATATGCACGTCACTGATAAGGTGTCCCAGGGGAGACCCATCCTTGGTGCTGGTGACGCAGCCCATCGCAAGCACCATCCTCAGGAGGCTGGGGAGCAGGGCTGCCTGCCCCACGTCTCCAATAATCCCTGGGTTAAATCAGAAGCTTCCCGCCCCTCCCCGGGGCTTCGATCCCTGGGTCAGGATGATCACCTGGAGAAGGAAATGGCAGCCCAGCATTTTTGCCTGGAGAATCCCATGGACAGAGGAGCCTGGTGGGCTACAGTCCATGAGGGTGAAGAGTCAGACGCAACTGAGTGAGCAACACTTTCACTTTCACTTTTCGACTCCTCTCCCCAGTCTGTCCTGGCTGCCCATCCACCCCCGCCACCCCGAGCTGGCATCTGCTTCTGGTTCCATCTTCAGGGCTGGCCTGTCCCTCCCGGGCCAGTGGAGGCGCCCTTGCAGGTAGCTCTCTGGGGGCCGAGATTTCTGGGCCCTGCCTCTTGCCTGGTCCTGGGATGTCAGGTCTCCAGTCCCCTAATAAAGTGCACACAGGGAGGGAGGTTATTGCATTTAGCCATGTCATTCTGCCCCAGGGTCAGTGGCACCAGGGTGGCCTCACCCCGGTGGCCTCAGTGCAGGCATTGGGCCAGGTGTGCCAGGGAGGTGGCCTAAGGGCAGCCCAGCTCTCTAACCCTCTCCACCTCTGCTATCCGTGATGTGCGTGGAAGCAGACCCAAGAAAAACTGCCTGCCACACCCTTATTCCCTCAGGGAGCACTTCCTGGAAGGCATGTACTAGAATCCGGTTAGTGAGTTCCCATTTCTAGCTTGTAATGCCTCTGGGTTAACTTTAACACAAAACAATACACTGTGATTGTCTACAACTCTCAAAGGCAGGGCAATGAAACTTTAAGACACCACTACATTTTCTCTGAATCATAGAACTATCAATGTTTAAGAATGGGCCAGATTTCTTACGCCTCCTGATAGAGCATGGCACAGCTGAGCCTGGAGGAAAGTGATCATTCCTGGCCCTGCTCCTTTAAGATGATCTCTCAGGGGCAAAGACTTTGAGAGGGCCCTTAAAGGATGGGATGGTAGAATTACTAACTAATCCTGTGAACCAGCGTCCTTGTGGGACAACCCAGCAGATGCGTTCTTCATTTGCAATTCGGTTTTCCCCATGACTTCCTCTCACACCCATTCTAGCCCTTTGCCCACTGCATCCACACCCCCTTGAGGTCACAGCAAGGGCCCAGACACCTTCTGGAAGATATTTAGAGAGAAAACCCCTGTGTTCCTGACTCACTGGCAATACATGTCCCTAAACTGGAGTTTGCTACTATTTTCAGCATTACCCCAAATCTTTATCTACTTTACCCACGAAGCTGAAACATGTTCCCTAGGAACTCTCTTCTTTGTAATTTTTTTGCAGCAAAAAACCACAAGATTTATTAAAGCCATACTCTTTCTGGCTAATTGACATCACTTTTATAAACTGTTAGGGCAACTGCCAGTGGGTTTGGGCTCAACTGGACCAAGCTGAAGCAGATGACTGACACCGGCCCCGGGGCTTCCTCGGCAGCCCCCTTCCCTACTCCCACCCTGTTGCCATGATTTTTTTAAAATAGCATTTTGAGCTGATCAAGAAGTATGTGTGTGCATGCTCAGTCATGTCTAACTCTGTGGCCCCACGGACTGTAGCCTACCAGGTTCCTTTGTCCATGGGATTCTCCAGGCAAGAATACTGGAGTGGGGTGCCATTTCCTTCTCCAGGGGGTCTTCCCGACCCAGGGACTGCACCTGTGGCTCTTGCATCTCCTGCATTGGCAGATGGACTCTCTACCCACTAGGGCCACCTGGGGAGCCCAATCAAGAAGAATGGAAATATTAAAGTTACTGAGAGGAAAAAGTCTAGATTGCCAGCCCGTGCGACACTTTTCCGTTTGCAACTCGGTTTTTAAAGCTAATCCGATTTGGTAAAGAGCCTGATGTGGTTGCTCTCCCAGGGTAAAGCCACTCAAAGCAGAAATGGCTAAAATGGTTACTAGGCACAGGTTTCCCCACACTGTCCTGAGTGTTCTGTCTTCCATTTAGAAGGTTTTTTCACCCCAGATGGTGACTGCGGCCATGAAATTAAAAGGTGCTTACTCCTTGGAAGAAAAGTTATGACCAACCTAGATAGTATATTCAAAAGTAGAGACATTACTTTGCCGACTAAGGTCCGTCTAGTTAAGGCTATGTTTGTGGTCATGTATGGATGTGAGAGTTGGACTGTGAAGAAGGCTGAGTGCCGAGGAATTGATGCTTTTGAACTGTGGTGTTGGAGAAGACTCTTGAGAGTCCCTTGGACTGCAAGGAGATCCAACCAGTCCGTTCTGAAGGAGATCAGCCCTGGGATTTCTTTGGAGGGAATGATGCTGAAGCTGAAACTCCAGTACTTTGGCCACCTCATGCGAAGAGTTGAGTCATTGGAAAAGACTCTGATGCTGGGAGGGATTGGGGACGACAGAGGATGAGATGGCTGCATGGCATCACGGACTCGATGAATATGAGTCTGAGTGAACTCCGGGAGTTGGTGATGGACAGGGAGGCCTGGCGTGCTGTGATTCATGGGGTCACAAAGAGTCAGACACGACTGAGGGACTGAACTGAACTGAATGTCCTAGGTAGATTCAAAGATGCATGAAACACCAGGGTTTATTTTTGAAAATAAAATACTTAAAATAGCACAACTAAAAAAAAAAGTTATATTTTTTTGTGTTTTTTTTTTCAACTTTAACACGAGTATTAAAATATGTACTTCTTTTAGAGTTCTGAGTTGGTCCATCACCATGTGTTTTAAACTGACTAGTTTTAAATTCACTTATTATTTCTTTACATGTTGCTTTCATTAAAAATAACTTGCCTGGGAATTCCTTGGTTATCTAGTGGTTAGGACGCTGTGCTCTCATTGTCGAGGGAAAGGGTTCAATCCCTGGTTGGGGAACTAAGATCTTGCAAGCCACACGGTGTGGCCAAAAAAAAAAACAGGTTAACTTCTCTTCCTATAGGCTGTCAGTGAAGCCCTTCTCTTACATGGGCGGCCCCTCATGTCAGTCTGTGTAGGAGCCATTCACCTGCAAATGACTTTGTTCTGTTTATTTTTAAAATGTATTTTATTGAAGTATAGTTGATTTACAATGTTGTGTTAATTTCTACTGGGCAGTAAAGTGGTTAAGTTATACACCCATCCATTCTTGTTCATGTTTTTTTCCATTATGGTTTATCATAGGACACTGAATATAATTCCCTGTGTTATATGGTAGAACCTTGTTTATCCATCCTGTAGTTTGCATCTGCTAACCCCAAACTCCCAGTCCTTCCCTCCCCCTTGACAACCACAAGCATGTTCTCTATGTCTCTGTGTCTGTTCCATAGATGCGTTCACTTGTGTCATATTGTAGATTTCACTTTTAAATGATATCATATGGTTTGTCTTTCTCTGACCTACTTCACTTAGTCTGATGACCTCTAGGTCCATCCATGTGGCTGCAAATGGCCTTATTTCATTCTTTTTGTGGCTGAGTAATATTCCACTGTATCTACGTAACACATCTTCTTTATCCATTTCTCTGCTGATGGACATTTAGTTTGTTTCCATGTCTTACTGACTGTGAATAGAGCTGCTATGAACACTGGGGTGCACTATCTTTTTGAATTAGGGTTTTCTCTGGATATATGCCTAGGAATGGGATTGCTGGATTGTATGGTAACTATGTTTAGTGTTTGGGGAACCTCCATACATAGTGGCTGCACCAGTTTACATTCCAAGTGGCTTTTTTCTAAATGTGGGCTTTAACAAACACACCACAGAAATTATGTCCCTGGAGCCCCAGGAAGGCCCCAAGGGAGGAACGACATGGGCAGAGTGACCTGCAGACAGGAGCAACCTCAGTGCGCCTCCTCCGTGACACGGTGGCTGATGACTGTAGACCAGGCAGGCTGTGCCCTGGCGTCTTGACACATCGAGCGTTTGTTTGTGATGCCTCCTCCCCCTCCAGCACTGCTGCAAAACCCCGGACCCATGCAGATCAGCAAGCTCGTGGCAGCGTCACGCTGTTCAACCTCCAGAACCCACTGGATCAGTCCCAGTGGAGGCAAAGAGTTCATGCCCCGGGGCCAACGTCTCCCGGGCTTTCATCTCTGTTCCAAGAAATTTGACATTTTCAAAAATCCAAAATCAATTGGAATGGAGCCGGCTTTGTCCAGCAGATTATTAATGGCCCTGGAGCCGACTGATCATATTTGCACAACCTTTCAATAAACAGCTTCAACAACAACTAGAGTGGAAAAGAAAGCACACACCTCCCATCCAGTCAGGTATTGATTTCACCACCTCCTTCTCCATCCCCCCACTTTCAAAACAACTGTAGAGTCTTACCCCAAGGGGGCCAAGCCCCTGTGTCACCAGGTCCCGACTGCATTTTGTTGGCACAGTGCATTGCCTGCGTTAGCTGGAGTAACTTCCAAGATTTCCCGAGGCCGAGGATATAAACAACTGAATGGGGGAAAGGCAGACATGAAAGGAATGTCTGATGGGGCCAGGAACTCCAGGTAGCTTTTCCTGGTTGATGACTTCTCGGCTTGATGGGAAGATGCCGCCATAAACCTCAGTGGGAAGGTCTGGTCCTCCGAGAGCCTATAAACAGAAGTCACTCGTGCCGGGAGGGCGCGGAGCAGTGCACAGAGAGCTCTTGGCCGGGGGGAGGTTTCAAAATCTTCACTAGGCTCCTTTCTGCTTTAGACTCTGCCTTGTTAGTGGAAGGGCCTGGCATGCTGCAGTCCATGGAGTCGCAAAGAATCAGACACGACTTATCGACTGAACGACAGCAACAGCTGTTTGTGGGAAAGAAGGGGAAGGCACGGGAGAGGTTCCCGAGGACCCTGGTGTTCTGGTCTACACGCCGTCCAGGCTGCTCTGCTGGCCTGACAGCCTTCTTGGTCCTCCCTGTTGAGACTTTGGCCAGGACAGCTCTAGGACGCGGATTTTCTCCAAAAATGTGACATCTCAACACAGTTAGCTGTTACTCGTGCAACACCCCTCCCACTCCCTAACCTCCGTTGGCTTTAATGATTTGTTAAATTAGTTTTGCTTATTCTTCTCCTTCGTCAAGTGTTTTTAGCTCCCATCTGACTGCATTGTCAGCCTACTGCTTGAGCCTGAGGATAATCTCTAAGGTCTATATGTTACCTTCCAACGAAGGATAATAGATACGGTTGAGAGGCAAGAGTACAGATGCCATGGGTAGATGGATAAGAGTTGGGTTATTCATTCAAGAGATGCTACACATAGGCACTAACTACCAGGCGCTGAAGTGAAGTGAAAGCTGCTCAGTCATGTCCAACTCTTTGCGACCCCATGGACTTTAGAGTCCATGGAATTCTCCAGGCCAGAAATACTGGTGTAGGTAGCCGTTCCCTTCTTCAGGGGATCTTCCCAATCCAGGGATGGAACCCAGGTCTCCCGCGTTGCAGGAGGATTCTTTACCAGCTGAGCCACAAGACAAGCCCAAGAATACTGGAGTGGGTAGACTATCCCTTCTCCAGTGGATCTTCCTAACCCAGGAATTGAACCAAGGTCTCCTGTATTGCAGGAAGATTCTTTACCAACTGAGCTATCAGGGAAGCCTTATATGCAGCCTAAATGTCAGCTGAGTTCTGCACCCAGATTCAGCCAGAGGAGGGAGAATTCAGACTAGTTGTTCAGCCCCCAGCTGCCCCACCTGTAACCACACGAGTATGATGCCGCTGGGTTTCCACGAGAATTTAGGGGGACGATGGGCAAGGCTTGCATTTGGCAGGACTCAATAATTTTTTCTTTTTTTCATTTGAGCTGAACACAAGGGAGGCAGTTTGGGAGGATAATCTGATCCACAAAAACATGATTCCTTAGTCAGATGAACCCGCAAAGCCACGGCCGCTCTTCTGTACTTATCACTGTGTAAAAAGCAGGGCCTCTGACCCTGCTCCGTATCTTTAAAAAGTTTACTTTACCTGAGCAAACACTCAGTATCAAAGAAACAAATACGAGCGACACAAAAGTTCAGTTATTCCAGGTGGGAGTTAATTAGACTTAACCAGTCATCAAGTGGCGTCTTGCCTGTCACGTCTTAGGATAACGCAGTCTTTATGAGGGACCCAGAGGCCGGGTTCTGACCCCAGCCAGGGCCACCACCTACCTAACGGAAGCATGTGACTTTGGACTTCACCCCTCTGTCTTGAGCCAAATTCCCTGTATCTAACAAGGACGGGTGAGGTGCTGGGTGGTCTGGGAGCCAGGCATCCCTTCTCCCTCTGTCCTGACTTCTTCCCTCATCCCTGGAGCCCCTTGCAATGCTGGGCCAGTGTTGGACAGGCCATCAGAGGACCATCTTGCCCTGCTGGAGTCTCAGGGCCACAGGACGACAGGGTCCTGTTTCTATTCTGGTTGGAGTAGAGCTCCCAAATGACAATGATGCTCTGTGAGCTCAAGCTAGGAACAGTGCTTGGTATTTTTCCTATTGTATTTTCTTATCAAAGCTCATGGACTTTGAGGGGGAAGGACTGAACATTCTCTCTTTTTAAAGAACACCCAGGTGGCGTTAGTGGTAAAGAACCCATCTGCCAATGCGGAAGACCTAAGAGACGCGGATTCAATCCCTGGGTTGGGGAGACCCCTGAAGAAGGGCATGGCTACCCACTCCGGTATTCTTACCTGGAGAACCCCATGGACAGAGGAGCCTGGTGAGCTACAGTCCATGGGGTTGCAAAGAGTCGGACACGACTGAAGCAACTTAGCATGCACGTTTTTCTTACTGCTTTCTGTGTGATTCTAGAAAGGTAGACCAGGAGGAGAGAGGTTTAGCTTACCAGAAAGGGCTTCGTCGCGGAGATGAATCATCACCTTATGTTCTCAGAACTCTCCAGACCGCTGTTGCCGGGAGAGGGAGCCAGCACCACCTACAGACATGTGGTCCGGATTACCTGGTTATCTGGCCATCTGCTTTCTGGTACTAAATGATGCTTTAAAAACGTTGTCTCTGGGCTTTCCAGGAGGCTCAGTGGTAAAGAATACGCCTGCCAGTGCAGGAGACTACGGTTCAATCCCTCGGTTGTGAAGATCCCCTGGAGAAGGAAAGGACAAGCCCCTTCAGTATTCTTGTCTGGAAAATCCCATGGACTGAGGAGCCTGGCGGGGTACAGTCCATGGGGTCCTGAAAGAGTAGGACATGACTGAGTGACTAAACAATAACTTCTTAGTCTTACACCATAAGACACAGCATCACTCCACGCCCCGAGTTTAGATTAGGCAACAGCTTTACTTCGCCTTTTTATTGTAGTAAAAACCACATAGCATAAAGTTTATCACTGCAACCGATTTTAAGCGTCCAGCTCAGGCGCACTGACCACCTTCACATTGCTGTCACCACCGTCCACATCCAGAACATTCCCATCTTCCCCACGTGAAATCTGCTTCCACTAAAGGCTCACTCTCCATGCCCCTCCCTACCCCTGGCACCCACCCTTCCATCCTCCATCTCCATGAATTTGCCTGCTCCGGGTACCTCCTGTGAGAGAAATCCCACCATATTTGCCCATGACAACAGCCTTATTCTTTCTGCTGCAGGTGGGAAGAAAGGCGCAGGTTCACCTCAGACAAAGCTCCTTACGGGGAAGAGCTCGAGAACCTCAGTACGAGAGGTTGCGGGCATCTCCATCATCCTGACAGCAGAGTCCCAAGGGCAGCCTTGGGCGACGCAGGCTGTGTTGCCACGGCAATTCTGCCCAACTCCTGTGGCCCATGGGAAGAAGGCAGTGGGGCTTACCCTGGAGCCCCTTGGTCACTGTCCTCTAGAGGGGACCCTGCGAACCCTCAGACTCACCACGCCCTCGCTGAGCCTTGAAAGTGACCTTCTCTCTGCCCCAGTGCTCAGCGATTCCTTCGGGATCTGGTGCCTCTGTCCCCTGAGAACATTTTCCTGCATCAGGGACCCATCCTGTGAGCTCGCACGCCGTCCCAGCATTATGCCTGCGGAATCTCTTACTATAATTAATTGTCCCCTTGCCAGTCGCTGTCCTGCCACAGAGCATCTCAGCGCAGGGACCACATCCTCCCTGCTAGGCTGCTGGAGCCTGGCAGCAAGAGGCCGAGGTCTGAGACGTGCAAAGGCTGAGGGTGGGCGTGTGCTCAGGGAAAGACGATCCACAGGGATTGGGAGGGGTCAGGCAGGGGGGACGCTGAACAGAAACGTAATGTAGCCTCAGCCTGATCCTGGGGCAGGTCTGCAACATGAACAGCACAGCAAAGCTGTTCCACCTGCAACAAGGGGGGCAGGATTTTTGTACCTAGACAAGTCAGCAGGCGGCCTTCCTGGGTGGCTCAGCAGTAAAGACTCTGTCTGCAATGCCCAGGACTCGAGTTCAATCCCTGGGTCAGGAAGATCCCCTGGAGGAAGAAATGGCACCCCACTCCACTGTTCTTACTTGGAGAAACCCCACAGACAGAGGAGTCTGGTGGGCCACAGTCCATGGAGTCACAAAGAGTCGGACACAACTGACCGTGAAGTCAGCAGGAGTAAACTTCCAGGTGTTTTCAGGGCAGGTGGTGTCCTCAGGAGGCCAGGTCTCTGGAGAGGGTGCAGCTGTGTTAGCAGCAATGCTCTCACCAGGGGCGCTGGGGTCCTACCACACTGGGTGTTTGTCCCGTGAAAATTTTGAAATCAACAACACATTTGCCATCTAATATCCACAGTGTGCCAGGCACAGTGCTCTGCCTTTTACCATCTTGGTCTGTCTCTAAGCAGCCCTCGGAGCGCAAGTGGAGAAAGGGAAGATCCAACGAAGCTAGACGTGCCTCCCATTTGCCCAGACACGGGGAGGCAGGTAGATCAGCTTACCTGTACCCAAGTGATGCGCACACGCAATAACGTTTGAGATGCAATCAGTGGACAAGGCACTGTCTCCCTGGCTCTTTGGTCAACTTTTATTCAGGGTGGGAATTATCGTGTTATATTCTTTCACTGGCTTGCTTTTCTGAGATTGGGCCTGGGCTAACCTACCGGGTTGCTAAGCTGGTGGGAGCATTTACACATTTTAACCTGATCAGACCCCGCACCCTTCCACGTAGTCTTCCCTCCGCTTGGCAGCATCCTCGGTGAATTGGAAAGATGTCCACCTTCCAGGTTAATTTCTTTTTCAGTCCTAGCCATTCAGTCTCCTTCCCCTGGGGAGCTTGGAGAAGGGGGGGACCCATTCCCACTCAGCCTGTGGGAACATTGTGCCAACAACCCTCGACGCTCTGCCACCCCAGGCCCCCGGCCACGGCCCTGTTTGTCCAAATTAGAGTCCGTTTACTCTGCAAACTGTTCTTGTGCTTCCGTCCACACTGAGCAGCTGCTGCCCTTGTTTGCACGGCTTGGTCAGCAGGCAGACAGCCGCCCCGGACAAGCCCGGCAAGCTTCCGGCCGGAGGGAGCCACAGGCACCTGGACGGACGCCACCCAGCTTCCCCGGAGCAGACGGCGGTGGCCTGGGCTCCACAATCCAAAACAGTGCGCAAGAAATAAAACATTCATACAGAAGAACCCTGGAATATCCGCCAAGGGGCAGCCTCTCAGCCCTGGCTCCACCAGACACGCTCTTTAAAAAAAAAAAAAAGTTAATTAACTTTAATTAGAGGCTAATTACTTTAAAATATTGTGGGTTTTGCCATAAGTTGACATGAATTGATGCTTTTGAACTGTGGTGTTGGAGAAGACTCTTGAGAGTCCCTTAGACTGCAAGGAGATCCAACCAGTCCATCCTAAAGGAAATGAGTCCTGAATATTCATTGGAAGGACTGATGCTGAAGCTGAAACTCCAATACTTTGGCTGTCTGATGCAAAGAACTGACTCATTTGAGAAGACTCTGATGCTGGGAGAGATTGAAGGCAGAAGGAGAAGGGAACAACAGAGGATGAGATGGTTGGATGGCATCACTAACTCAATGGACGTGAGTTTGAGTGAACTCCGGGAGTTGGTGATGGACAGGGAAGCCTGGCTTGTTGCAGTCCATGGGGTTGCAAAGAGTCGGACACGACTGAGCAACTGAACTGAGGTGACTCAGCCATGGATGTACATGTGTCCCCCATCCTGAACCCCCCTCCCACCTCCCTCCCCATCCCATCCCTCAGGGTTGTCCCAGAGCATCAGCTTTGAGTGCCCTGTTTCATGCATCAAACTTGCACTGGTCATCTATTTTACGTATGGTAATACACATGCTTCAGTATATTCTCTGAAAACATCCCACCCTCATCTTCTCCCACAGAGTCTAAACGTCTGTTCTTTATATCTGTGTCTCTTTTGCTGTCTCACATATACGGTCGTCATCACCATTTTCTAAATTCCATATATATGCGTTAATGCACTCTATTGTGTTTCTCTTCCTGACTTGCTTCACTCTGTATAATAGGCTCCAGTTTCATCCTCCTCGTTAGAACTGATTCAAATGCTTTCTTTTTAATGGCTGAGTAATACTCCATTGTGTATACATACCACAGCTTTGTTATCCACTCATCTGCCAGCGGACATCTAGGTTGCTTCCATGTCCTAGCTATTGTAAACAGTGCTACGAGGAACATTGGGGTACACGTTTTTCTTTCAATTCTGGTTTCCTCAGCATGTACGCCCAGCGGTGGGATTGCTGGGTCATAAGGCAGTTCTATTTCCAGTTAAGGAATCTCCACACTGCTCTCCATAGTGGCTGTACTAGTTTGCATTCCCACCAACAGTGTAAGAGGGCTCCCTTTTCTCCTCACCCTCTCCAGCGTTTATTGCTTGCAGACTTTTGGATCGCAGCCATTCTGACCGGCGCGAGATGGTACCTCATTGAGGTTTTGATTTGCATTTCTCTGATAATGAGTGATGTTGAGCATCTTTTCATGTGTTTGTTAGCCACCTGTATGTCTTTTTTGGAGAAATGTCTATTTAGTTCTTTGATTTTTTTGCTTGAGTCATTTATTTTTCTGCTATTGAGCTGTATGAACTGCTTGTATATTTTTGAGATTAATTCTTTGAACAGACCCCCTCTTTCTGAGCTTGGCTTGGCTGGTGGTTCCTGAGGCAGTCTATGCAGCAAGATGGCAGGGTTTGTATCCTGGTTCCCTTGAAAGTGGTTTAACCTCTCTGCAGCTCAGCTTGCGCCCCTGTAACATGGGGCTGAAGTCCTGGTGGGAGGATGGTGTGAGCTACTGACAGAAAGTACTCAGAACAGCGTCCCACACGAAGTTGTTGTTCAGTCACTAGGGGGTGTCCCACTCTGTGCGACTCCATGGACTGTAGCCAGCCAGGCTCCACTGTCCACGGGATTTCCAGGCAAGATTACTGGAGTGGGCTACCATTTCCTTCTCCAGGCAATCTTTCTGACTGAGGGATTGAACTCATGTCTCCCACACCGGCAGGTGGATTCTTTACCACTGAATCATCTGGAAAGCCCCCCATATGAAGTATATTCTCAGCATAAAAACCAACATTTATTTGTCTCTCTACTGGCTAAAAGAGCGCCGAGTGGTGAGGAAGTGGTACTGGTAGTGGTGTGTTACTTCCAGCATTAAGGGTCCTTCCAACTGTATGGAATGCTTGTCGGAACCTAACTGCAGAGTTTGGTTGGAACCGATAATGGACAACGGCAGCTGGAAGCCCAGAGTTCTGGTCCAGGTCCCATTCCTGTTGCATTATCCCTACTGCACATCCGCCCCTGCCCCCGACCATCCCCACTGCATCACTGGACTCCTCCGGGCTCTCTTCTGCGTGGACTCACTGTGGGGATGTGGCATGTCCTGGTCCAGTAGGATACTGTTTGTGTATCTACCCTACTGTTCTCGCATGAGGTAGCTCTGTGAGATTTGCAAGAGGCTTCCTTACACATTTGTTTGTTCCATCTTGAAAGTACCAGGATTTAAAATTTAGTACCGGACTGAGTCTTCTTGGGCCCTCCAAGGTCTATTTCCAGTGATTTTCCATGTGAACAAAGGGCAAGGCTTCCACAACTACGCAGCTTTGTTGTTCAGTCACTATGTTGTGTCCAACTCTTCGTGACCCCATGGACTTCAGCACACCAGGCTTCCCTGTCCTTCACCATCTCCCGGAACTTGCCCAAACTCATGTCCATTGAGCTGCTGATGCCATCCAACCATCTCATCCTCTGTTGCCCCCTTCTCCTCTTGCCTTCAGTCTTTCCTAGCATCAGGGTCTTTTCTAACAAGTCAGCTGTTTGCATCAGGGAGCCAAAGTATTGGAGCCTCAACTTCAGCATCAGTCCTTCCAATGACTATTCAGGGTTGATTTCCTTTAGGATTCACTGATTTGATCTCCTTGTAGTTTCAAGGGACTCTCAAGAGTCTTCTCTGGCACCATAATTTGAAGGCATCGGTTCTTCTTAGCTTTAATCAGCAGCAAAATAAAATGGAGTTCCTTCAACGAGGCCCACACGGATGGGAGTTCCTTTTCAGGCTTTACTGCCTGCCACGCCAGCAAGCCTGCGGCTGCCCGAGTCAGACCGAACACGTCTTTCCCTGGCCGTGGGGCTCTCTGTGAGCCGCCACGCCCACCTCAGGGAGTGCCCTGCAAAGTCCTGACTTGACAGTGAGGAGGCAAGGAGGGGGCTTTGGAAAATCCCAGGTGGAAGATGACTGTCTGTGAGCAATACGCTCATCACACTGCTATGCCCAAGCTGAGCCCTCGACACTCTGGTGCCTGGCAGGGCCATTTCCTGGCAAACGTGAAGAGAGGGTTCGTTTCTTCCTGCCCTTCCTGACTCAATCAGCCCTCGACCCAGTGAGCAAACACATGCCAGCCTCTGGGGCCGTCTCCCTGACTCCCAGCCCAGACCTGCTCCCGGGGGAGTCAGCATCTACTGTGAGCCTCCCATTTTATTTGGTGGATTCCAGTCAGTAGGAATTTATAGACACAGCTAGTCCTCCCTGGTTTTATTATGCTCATAAGGTGCAGGGGAAAAAATTATGCAGCCACACCCTCTTGTCTGTTCTGTCTCAGGCTCAGGAATCCACACGTTCCAGTCCTGATTTTGCTCCAGGTTGTCTGAATTCCTGGAAAGACCAGGAGGGGGCACTGTGTAACCACAGAGCGTCTCCCTGGCAGCTTAGTGGACTGGCTTTCCCAGGTCCCCTGAGACCTGGCCATCCCTTTCACCTATAGGAAGTGCCAGGCTCCACTGACTCTGGAAATCTAACCTACCTCTTGCCTGGACCACACACTCGGATGAAACTGCAGTGTAACAACACAGTCTTCATAAGGTCAGAGCAGTCCTCTTAGCAATATCCTTTACCAACTCTGCCGGCAATGCGGGAGACCCAGGTTTCATCCCTGAGTCAGAAAGATCCCCTAGAGAAGGAAATGGCAACCCACTCCATTATTTTTTTGCCTGGAGAATCCCAAGGATAGACGAGCCTGGCAGGCTACAGTCCACGGGGTCGCAAAGGGTCAGACACAGCTAAGACTGAGCAGGAGCAGCAGAAAATTATATTTAGCACTTTCGTGTCTAGTTTTTACTTTGGCTTAACAAGGAATAGGGGAAATTTTGGTATCAGTAACAATATTTTGGCACCAACAACAAAACCAAAAATCTTTAAAAAAAAAACAAAAACAAACACCTGTGCCATCAAAAGATAACTGATGTACCCAGTGAAGTACCAAACATTCAGTTCAAAGCTCAGTCGTGTCCGACTCTTTGCGACCCCATGAATCGCAGCATTCCAGGCCTCCCTGTCCATCACCAACTCCCGGAGTTCACTCAGACTCACGTCCATCAAGTCAGTGATGCCATCCAGCCATCTCATCCTCTGTCGTCCCCTTCCCCTCCTGCCCGCAACCCCTCCCNCCCACCGGGGCCCAGGGACAATCCCGCATTCCAGGCTGGGGGGCGGGGGGAGAGGGCAGGGTGCCAGGGCTCTGTGACATCTAGAGATTCATGGCCGGAGGCTGGGAGATCTTAGAGTCAGCCTTCCACTCCCCTACAAATTCCTTTAGAATGGACTCGAGGGGTTGCGCTAATAAGAGGGTTTGAAGGGCACTTATTCCTGGAAGAAATGCCTCTCAGGCCCGACTTATCAGCATGGAAAGGTGTCAGGAGGCAGGTTTCACCCGCGGAAGCAACATTCCTCAGGGGCGCTCCATGTAGTCATGGGTGGTGGGGCAGGATGCCTGTGAAGGTGAGGCTGACGGTGGTCATTCCCGAATGTCCAGCCCTGAGATGTTGGTGTGGACCCTCCATTCACTCAACAGATGCAACCAGCACCTGCCGTAGGCCAGGCAACCAGGCAGGGACGCGTTAGGCAATTGTATACATGTATACACTCCTGTTTTTTAACAGATTAATTCTCCCCAGGGATCCAGGTGATGGGATGTTATTGTTTTTGTTGTTGTTTAGTCGCTAAGTCGTGTCCAACTCGTACAAGTGGGTGTCCATTCCCTCCTCCAGGGGACCTTCCTGACCCAGTGACTGAACCCACGTCTCCTACATTGGCAGGCGGATTCTTGACCGTTGAGCCACCTGGAAAAGCCCATGTAGTGGGGTGCTTTGGGAGAGCAGCAGTACCAAAGAAAGCCAAGGCGGTTCTCGGACATATATTGTCTGAGGTCAGAGGGCCTCGCAGGTTGTGCTCAGAGGGANACATTGGCAGGCGGATTCTTGACCGTTGAGCCACCTGGAAAAGCCCATGTAGTGGGGTGCTTTGGGAGAGCAGCAGTACCAAAGAAAGCCAAGGCGGTTCTCGGACATATATTGTCTGAGGTCAGAGGGCCTCGCAGGTTGTGCTCAGAGGGAAAGGCAGCCAGGCTTTTCTGCAAAAAAATCACACAGAGGTCACATTCATATTAATAAAACAGATGAGTTATTGGAGGCTCCTGAACCGATGCAGCAGGATTTTTTGGTTGTTTTTAATTTTCCCCCTTTAAAATTTCCTGCTGACTCTTTGGCAACATTTGTGGAAGTGGTGCTGAGCTGAGTCTTCCAAATGGCAATGACCAGATAGAGAGAACCCAAAGGCAGGCAGCTCACCCGCTCAAGAGATCTTAAGAGAAATGAGTCCATAGGGATCTTGGGCCTTTGGTCCTGAAACACCAACGCTTTGTGCAGGGGGAAAACAGGACAGGGAATGGGTGTGGGCTTTGCAATTGGACAGTTAGGTTTTTTTGTTTGTTTGTTTTACTATAAATAATGCCAAATTATATTTTAAAAGACAACCAAGCATTAGAAATTGGATGGGATATACAATAACAAACTTTCCCTAGGGTTTTTTCTAAACTTATTTATTTTTAGTTGAAGGAAAATTGCTTCACAGTGTTGTGTTGTGTCGGCCTCTGCCAACAGTTGGTTTTTACATCTCTTCTCCTCGACTTTGTCATTGGACGCTTGGCATCATCTCCAAGACTGTTTTCTCATCTGTAAAATGAGGACAAGAACATCCCCGCCCCAGGGCTGGGTATGAGGATGACTGAGGTGGTGTGCGTGGGGCTCTTCCCACTGCTTCTCCTTCCCTCCTGCCCTCCCCTCTTCCCTGTGAGACAGATTTAGTATCGCCCCTCCCAAATTTTAAAAAATGGAAATTATGATAACAGAAGTACCAAAAAAAAAAAAANGCCCCAGGGCTGGGTATGAGGATGACTGAGGTGGTGTGCGTGGGGCTCTTCCCACTGCTTCTCCTTCCCTCCTGCCCTCCCCTCTTCCCTGTGAGACAGATTTAGTATCACCTCTCCCAAATTTTAAAAAATGGAAATTATGATAACAGAAGTACCAAAAAAAAAAAAAATAGATAAGCCCTCCTTGTTTATTTAGGAAACATCTCGAATTCCTACAACTGGTGCTTTACTCACTAAGCTGTCTACAGCTCTTTGTGATCTGATGCACTGTAGCCCGCCAGGCTCCTCTGTCCTTGGGATTCTCCAGGCAAAAATACTGGAGTGGGTTGCCATTTCCTCCTCCAGGGGAATCTTCCAGACCCAGGGATCAAACCCAGGTCTCCTGCGTTGCAGGCAGTACCAAAAAGATAGATGAGATCTCCTTGTCTGTTTAGGAAACATCTTGAATTCCTGCACCAATGACATTCAATTTCACTGTCCATATATTCTGAACAACATTGGTTTAGGACTTCCAGTTCATTCATGAAGTACTTGCCATGGGCTAGGACTGTACTAGGCAGTGGAGATGCAGAAGTGAATGGCACGGTCCTTAGCCACCGACAAATACCAAAGGTGCAGGTAATTTCAAAGGCACAAAGAATTCAGGGGAAATAGAGCAGAGCCCTGGGCTTTCCTCACGGCCCAGATGGTCAAGAATCTGCCTGCAATGCAGGAGATGCAGCTTCAATCCTTGGGTCGGGAAGATCCCCTGGAAAAGGGAATGGCAACCCACTCCAGTAGTCTTGCCTGAAGACTTCCACGGACAGAGGAGCCTGGTGGGCTACAGTCTAGGGGGTCCTAAAGAGTTGGACACGACTGAGCGGTTGAGGAAACACACACTGTTAATTTAATCACATCTTTAGAGAAAAGTGCAAGTGTCAGTCGTGTCCAACTCTTTGTGACCTGATGCACTCTAGCCATCCCCCCACCCCCGCCCCCCAGGCTCCTCTGTCCATGGGATTCTCCAGGCAGGAATACTGGAGTGGGTTGCTATTTCCTCTTCCAGGGGACTGACCCAGGGATCAAACCCGGGTCTCCTACGCTGCAGGCAGACGCTTTACCACCTGAGCCACCACTTGTCTCCAAATACAGTCTCCTTCTGTGGTACTAGGGGCCAAGACTTCAACGTGTGAATCTGGGAGGGACACAATTCACTCCATAACAGTAATCATAAGCTCTTCTGGATGCACCCACCACTCTGTGGGGACGTGTGAGCTAGGGGAGTGCTCTGCGGGGGGCTTCCCAGGCCTGCCCCTCAGCCTGGCCCAGCTGCTCCCCTCTGCTGCACAGTCCATCCTGGTGGGCCACACTTCAGCTCCAGTTCAAGGCGTGAAGCCTCTCAAGGTGGTCTTTCTGAATCAGCTTTCCTGAAAAGCTGTAACATGTGTATCCCAGCTGCAGTCATATCAGCAGCCTCAAAAGAAAAAAAAAAGATAAAAAAGAAGAAGGAAAGAAGGGGAGAAGGACAAAGAAAAGAGAGACGTGATTGGGTTTCCCTGGTCTGTTACAGCCCAGGATGCGTCTGCAGAGATGCTGAAATGGGGCAGCCTTTATCAAACCATCCTGAGCAGGAGAGAAGTCATTCCTTTTCATTTGGGGTTCTTGATGAAACATTCTAGGAGACAGATACAGGAAAAGGGGAACAGAGCAAAGACTACAGCCCCTTGGGTTTGCGAAAGAGACACTTGGGAACCCAGCCCAGGTGTGGGAGGAGCTGTGGGAAGGCGCACAGGACTTGTCTCCACAGGGGGGATTCAGTGTGAATCCCAGAGAAGGGCCAGGGCCGGAGAAAGACCCCCAGATGTTGGCAGGAGAGGGGGAAGGGAGGAAGAGGGAGGGGAGATGAAATGGGGAGGCAAGGGTGTGGGAGGGGTGAGGGGAGGGGATGGCAGGCAGAGCTGGGAGCAGAGGGAGAAAGTTCAGCTTCTAGCAGATAAAAGCCAAGCTGGATTTTTGGCCTCTTTTGTTCTTCAGGCAACTCTGCCCTCCTTTGCTCTCGGTATCTGAGTCATGCATCTCAGTGCTGGGCTGCGATTGTTATCCAGGTATTTGAGATCTGTTATCTCGTGATGGGAAGGCCTAGATGTCTTTCCTGCTCTCCCCCGCCTCCCCAGCTCCTAACAGTGCTTGGTCATTCTGTATGGGTCAGAATCTGCCTGGTCCCACATGCCCTGCTTGGTAGGTGGCCCCCTCAAAGGGAAGCATGAGGCCGCCCTGCTGCTCTGTCTAAGCTCCCCTCCAGGGACCAGTACTGCCATCTGCCTTGCTCGAGTTAAAAAGAGGCTTGAGTAGGCAGGCAAGCTGAGTCTTCACTGAACACCCCAGAATATTCATAAACACAGAGACAGTATCGTGACCCCCACCCACCTACGCCCACCCAGTTTCCTCACGGCCAAGCCTGTTTCATCTTCTGACACTATCCCTCCTCCCAGGTTATTTTGAAGCAAATGCCCAGATAGTTCAAACTCTGTAAACATTTTAATAAAGATTTCTAAGTGAACTCTAAAAACCCCACAATAATATCGTACCTAAAAAATGAACAACCATATCCTCAGTATCAAATAACCAGCCAACGTTTGCATATCTCTGATTGCCTAATAATATTTTTTTTGCAGTTTGGTTGTTTGATCTGGAATCCATATAAGATATAAGGTCCATGTATTGGCATATATGTCTCTTGAGTGTCTTTTAATCTCTAGGTCCCCCTCCCATTCCCCTAACTGCACCCTACCTTCACTAGAAATGGAATTGTTTTTCTTTCAAAGTTTCCTGCAGGCTGAATATTGATGATGGGATTCTTGTGGGAGTCCTTTAACATGCTTTTCTGCCCCTTGTATTTCCAGTTCTAGAGGATTGGTTAGGGGTGTGTGTGCAAATGTATTATCCATTAGCAAATATATCATGTTTTTCTGTCTTTGTATAATGTAACTGACCACTGATGATCATCATCTAGATTTATTAATTTACTTAAACTAGCAATTATCAATTAAATTAGCAATTAATTTAATTGCAAGTTGCAAGATGGTGATATTCTATCATTCCTTCTTCATTGACTAGCTGAAATGCTGTAAAGTAAAACTTCTGTCGTCAGTTCTTTGGTTTCTCTCAGGTCCAGATCATATAGGAAAAGAGGGACAAATACTTGGTTGTGTCCCCTGATTCAGCAATTCAAAAGGGAATAAAGATTTTGTTCCTTAATATAATCCAAAGCTAATCAAATGAGTTATTGTTTTGGTGGGCTCTTGTATCAATGAGAACTCAGGCACTTAAACATATTAGACCTTTTTCAACCCGCTGCACTTTTCATCCATATAAAAATATGTTTCACTTGTCCTATCTTTGACCTGAGTAGCCTGCGATAGTTTCCTAGCTTATCTATAAAGGTTTCCTGGCCCAAATCTGCAAGGGGCCATTTCTCCAAAGATTCCTGATTGTTTTAGTGGGATATGCCGTGTAGAGATAACAGTCTGAGTGGTAATTACCGCCAGGTGGGTCACTCTGTTTGTAGGCCTTTTCCATGGACAGAGCTAGAAAATATGTGTTCTTTAGGAAAGATTAAATAACCATAAAATCCTCTGATATGGGGATTCAAACCCAAGATTTACAGGAATTTTGCTTTGTCAGTCTTACATTGTGTCTTCTTTCAATCACAGTGAAAAGTTCTCAAAATACCAGCATAATTTGATTTGTCTTGCGTTACTTCCTGGCTTCCTCAGTGGCTCGGGGGTAAAGAACCCACCTGCCAGTGCAGGAGACTTGGGAGACCCTGGTTCGACCCCTGGACCAGGAAGATCCCCTGGAGAAGGGAATGGCAACCCCCTCCAGTATTTTTGCCTGGAGAATTCCATGGGCAGAGGAGCCTGGTGGGGTCGCAGGCTCCATGGGGTCCATGGGGTCGCAAAGAGTCAGACTCGGCTGAAGCACGCATGTTACTACCTAGACACAAGTCTCAGAATGGCAGTGCGAGTTGACTGAAAGCCTCAGGAGGCCTGGCTTCCGGTTCTTTTCATCCTTTGGGCACATCCCACTGAGGATTTGCAGCCAGCTTACAGTGTAGGAATTGCTGTTTGATTTAATCTTGTTTTGTGAAGTTCCATACAATAGTTAGTAGCTCCAGATGATCGTACTAAGTGAAATAAGTCAGATAGGGAATGGCAACTATCATATATCACTTATATGTTGAGTCTAAACAAATAATACAAATGAACTTATTTACAAATTTTGAAAACAGATTTATGGTTACCAAAGGGGAAAGGTGGTGTGGGGAGATAAATTAGGAGTTTGAGATTAACATATACACACTATATCTATTTTAGATAATCAGCAAGGATCTACTGTATAGCACAGGGAACTCTACTCAAAACTCTGTAATAATCTAAATGGGAGAAGAATCTGAAAAGAAATGTATAAATTTAACTGTATTACTTTGCCATATGCCTAAAACTAACACAATATTGTAAATCAAATATATTCCAATATAAAATAAAAATTAAATTTAAGAAAAAATAAAATAATGATCCCTCAAAAAATAAAAAAATAAAAACATTTAATAGCTCCAAAGTAAATTCTATAGAATGTAGTGTATGAAAAAAAGTCTGCCTTTATCCCTGTGCCCTTCAGCTTATCCTTTTCTTTCTTTTGTTGGTAAACATTTAAAGAATTATGACTTCTTTCTTCCATTTTAAAATTCTTCTGTGTAAAGAAAAAAAATTTTTTAATTAAAAATGCTTTTTTTACATTTTTATGAGTTGTATTGAGATATTGTTTACAAACCATCAGATTCATCCTTTTTAAAAATCAGCATATGTCNTTTTTTTTTTAATTGGACCACTTGTTTCTTTGGTATTGAGCTGTGTACAGTGTTAGTTTATTTAGGAAATTAATCCCTTGTCGGTCAGTTGCATCATTTTCAAATATTTCCTCCTGTTCCATAGGTCATCATGTTGTTTTTTTATGATTTCCTTGGTTATACAAAAACTTTTAAATTTTATTAGGCTCCATTTGTTTATTTTTGATTTTGTTTCCATTGTCTCTAGGAGACACATCCCCAAAAATGTTGTTCTGATTTATGTCAAAGAATGTCTCCCTATGTTTTCCTCTAGAATTTTTACAGTATGTAGGTTTACTCTTAAGTCTTAATTCATTTTGAGTTCATTTTTGTATTTTGTGTTAGAGAATGTTCTAATTTCATTGTTTTACATGTTGATGTCCAGTTTTTTCAGCACCACTTATTCAAGACACAATATACAGTCTTGTGCACTATATAATCTTGCCTTCTTTGTCTTAGATTGATTTACCATAATTCATGGATTTATTTCTGGTCTTTCTACCCTGTTCCATTTATCACTGTGATTGCTTTTGTGTCAGCCCAACACAGTTTAGATTACTGTAGCTTTGTACTATAATCTGAAATCAGGGAGCTTGATTCCTCCAGCTACATTCTTCTTTGTCAATATTGTTTTGTCTAGTTGAGCCATTTGTGTTTCCATATTAAATTTATTTTCATTCCACTTCTGTGATAATTGTGATTGATAATTTGATAGGATTGAATTGAATTTCTAGTTTGCCGTGGATAGTATAGTCATTTTAGCAATAGTAATTCTTCCAATCTAAGAGCACGGTGTATCTTTCCATCTATTTGTGTTGTCCTCATTTTTTTTTTTCCCACCTGTGTCATAGTAAATAGGACAGGTCTCTTAATTCCTTCAGTTCAGTTCAGATCAGTTCAATTCAGTCGCTCAGAGATGTGTCCGACTCTTTGAAACCCCATGAATCACAGCATGCCAGGCCTTCCTTTCCATCACCAACTCCCGGAGTTTACCCAAACTCATGTCCATCAAGGNAACAATATACCCTAAAGATTCTTCCATGGTATGAAGAGATCTTCCTCAATCATTTGCAAAGCTGCATAGCTTAAAAATACCACGTTTTATTCAACCAGTCTTCTCCCGGTGGCCATTTGAATTCTTTTTGTTACTGCAAATAGTGCATATATTTTTTTTCACATTTTGATGAGTGTACTTTTGGACGATCCCTTTGTAGGTGGGGACTTGCTGGGTGAAAGAGGAAAGGCATAGATAACTTTTAGAGACATTGCCCAGGTCCCCTCCCACCATAAATGTATGAGGAGCATTGCCTCCCATCTTAGCTAACATTGTATATTGTTGAAATGCTGCATGTCTGCCAAGCTGCCAGCAGAAACTGTATCTCAGAGTGATTTTACTTTGGGATTCTCTCCATATGAGTGAGGTGGAGGACTTTGTCATGACTAAGCGCCACTTGCAGTTCTTATCTCATGAACCATGTTTTTTGTGAACCTTGTCTTTGTGAACCATGTAATTTCTCATCCATCTTCCCATGGGTTTTTTTGACCTTTAAAACTTCCTGTGATAATGAGTGCAAAATGTTTTTCCTAATTTGTCTTTTGTCTTTTTACTTTGTAACAGGGTTATATGCCATGTAAAAATTGTTTCTCTGTTGTTCATTTATATAAGCAAATTTATTAACTTCTTACTTCTAATTTTGAAAGCATAGTTAGTGAACTTTCCCCCATTTCTGGTTTATGGATTTAAGATGTCTCCTTTAGCATGTGAAAGCGGCTCAGTCGTGTCTGACTCTTTGCGACCCAATAGACAATAACCGGCCAGGCTCCTCTGTCCATGGAATATTCCAGTCAAGAATACTGGAGTGGGTTGCCATTCCCTTCTCCAAGGGATCTTCCCCAACCCAGGGATCGAACCTGGGTCTCTTATATCACAGGTGGATTCTTTACCGTCTGAGCTCCCAGGGTCTCTTTTATGGTATACTAAATTCTCACATGCAACTGGGTCAATTTCTGGGCTTTCTTTTCTGGTATGTCTGTCTGCCTGTCTTTGGGCCAAAATTAAACTTTTAATTATAGGAGCTTTATAATACCCTCTCATGTGTGGTAAGTCTAGCCTTTCTTCTCTTGATCTTTGCTCTTTTCCAGAGTTTTCCTTGTTCTTGCTTGTGTACAAACCATATTTTTAAAATTTTAAGGAGAATTTATACAATTGTAATACATAGATGTTGCTTAGATCCTTATTCAAGCAAAGAATTATTTTTTTTAAGTTAGTATCAAACCAAGAGAATATCCATTCTATGTATTTGAAGAAATTATAAAGAATTATGGTCAATGTGTGTGTGATGGTGGTGGTTGTTGTTTTAGTCACTAAGTCATGTTTGACTCTTTTGTGACCCCCTTGGACTGCAGCCTTCCAGGCTCCTCTTTCCATGGGATTCTCCAGGCAAGAATACTGGAGTGGGTTGCCATTTCCTCCTCCAGAAGACCTTCCTGACCCAGAAACCAAACCTGTGTCAGCTGCATTGCCAGGTGAGTTCTTTACCACTGAGCCACCAGGGAATCCTTTGCGTAATGGTGCTAAAGGGTGTTTTTCAGCCCTTATCCCTTAGAGAAATATAGTGCAGTAGCACAGATTAAATCATAATTTATATCTGCTTCTAAGTAATCCTGGTGGTGGCTAGAGGAGATATAGATGAAACTGACCATAAACTGATAATTATTGAAACTGGGTGGTGGAGACTTGAGGTTCATTTTACTATTCTATTTATTTTTATATATTTTTGAGATAATAGTTTAAAAAAGGGAAAGGGATTCTGAGTTCTAAAGGTTTTGAAACGTGGAGCAATATGAAACTTTTTAAAAAAGTAAGTTTCGGCAAAGAGTGGGTGCTTTGCATAAGGAAATTTGCAGTCAGAAGCCAGGATGCAGAGGCCGGAAGTAGGGAGAAAATGTTTGCATTGGTTACATGACTGACTCAGCCCAGGGCCAGGTGCATGAACTAATCCTTTTCTCCATTAAACATTTACCTGTAACTGAACTATATCCTTTTTCTGGGACATAAAGGTCCATTATAGATAGGTGTGCCCTGATTTACAGACCACATGAGTTCCCGAAAAGTTGGTTTGAAATTTTCTATTTTCTAACTGGTTGCTTACCATGTTGCTCAGAGTTTGGGGTCTTTGAAATTCCGAAGTGTTTCAGAAGGATAAATTGAAAAAGATATCATAAATGTCACTTTTATGGAACTCCTTTTATTTATAAGCAATGTATATTTTAGAAATAAAGAAATGCTGTAGACTGCAGACCACAGACCCTCTAAGTTGCCCTTTCCACACTTCAACACTTGAGAGGTGAATTTTGTTCAGAGTTTAAATCTAGCTCTCAATCCTGCAGTTTGACCACACTCTTGACTGAGTATCTGAACACTGCTCTCCAGAAGGTATCATGTTTGCAGTTTGTTTTAAAACTTAAGAGATTGTGGAAGAAAAAATACAGATAGAATTGGGTTGTTGATGTGAGAAAGGAGGAAAACAAATATATCCCTTTTATTTCTTTAAAATTCAGTACTGGCTACTTATATTACCTGTCAAACATTAGTAGAAATAACTACTTGGAAAAATAGTCCTGCTCTGACTGAAGGTAAAGATACATACAAATGCCACGACCCACAAATGGAGCTTCAGAGATATTCATGCACATGGGTCCCTGGACACAAGTATGAATGAATGTGCCAACAAGATTGTTCCCAACAATGAAGCACTGGAAACAATACAGATGTTTAGAAGCTGTAGGTGGTTGAGCATTGATAGACTAGGTAATTATACAGCCATGAAGAGGAAGTATCCATGGTTACATTCAGTAACATGGATGAATAGTACAAAAGAGTGCTATAAAAAGAGTAACAAGAATGCATACACACTGTTTATAAATGGTTGCTAAAGGATGCATACATAAATGTTAAAATAAAGAAAACAAGACGAAGACTGACAAGTATACACGTGCCAAACTCAACAGTCAATTGTTGAATCATCTTAGAAGGTGGGGGCTTCCCTGATGGCTCAAGGGTAAAGAACCCACCTGCCAATGTAGGAGACCCAGGAGATCTGCGTTTGATCCCTGAGTTGGGAAGACCCCCTGGAGGAGGAAATAGCAACCCACTCCAATATTCTTGCCTGGAGAATCCCATGGACAGGGGAGCCTGGTAGACCAGAGTCCATGGAGTCGCAAAGAGCCAGACACGGCTGAGCACAGCAGCAGTGGAATAGAAGACGGGCTGGGAGTTATCTTGGTGAGAAGGGGAAATGAATGAGAAGAGACACATAAAGACGTCTGGGGTTCTGGAAATGTCCTGTTTACCAGCCTGATTGGTGAATGCACAGGTATACAATGTATGATTATTTATTAAACTGGATATTCATGTATATACTTTGCTGGATAGGTTTCATAGTTTTCAATTTAAAAGGTTACAATAAAAAGTTAATTAAAGGGCTTTTAAATGTTTATGGGAAACATAATTTCATTCGTATTGTCTATAAAAATCTATATATCACTCTTATAACAGCCATCGTGGGTACAATTGTAATGTCACTGAATTGCTGGACCATATAACTCATACTTATGTAAAGAATATTGGAGAAACTAGAGATATGTCAAGGAATAAAATATCTAAATATGTCAACAGCAGTGATTTTCGTTGAATTAACAGTTTGCAAATACACATCTGTGAGTCCAGGTTAAATAATGCTTTGTAAAGAGAAAACATAAAACAGAGAAAGCTGTAGCTCACAGCAGAAGATTCAGATGTTTAAAAACAGCCAACTCTAAGTATATTGATTTTTTTGTACTTAGAATAAAACTCCTGTCTCGCACTTGATGTGTGTATGTAGGGCAAGGAGGAGGAGACTGAGTGGTGAGGGAAGTGATTTTACTGTTATTGCAAGTGCAGCCTCTGGAGGCCCTTATGATTTGCCATGTGGGAGGCAGAGTCCTTTTGAAAATCAGATCATCAGAGCTGTCAGCCAGTCGGAAACTCAGGTTAGCCTGCCTTTCTAGATTTGGACATTGGTTAATATGTTGTTGTTGTTTAGTCGCTCAGTCGTGTCCAACTCTTTGCGACCAACCCCATGGACTGCAGCACTCCAGGCTTCCCTGTCCTTCTCTAACTCCCAGAGTTTGCTCAAACTCATGTCCATTGAGTCAGTGATGCCATCCAACCATCTCATCCTCTGTTGCTCCCTTCTCCTCCTGCCCTCAATGTTTCCCACCATCAGGGTCTTTTCCAGTGAGTCAGCTCTTTGTATCAAGTGGCCAAAGTATTGAAGTTTCAGTTTCAGCATCAGTCCTTCCAATGAATATTTAGGGTTGAGTCCCATTAGGATTGACTGGTTTGATCTCCTTTCAGTCCAAGGGACTCTCAGGAGTCTCCTCCAGCACCACAGTTTGAAGGCATCCATTCATTGGTGCTCAGCCTTCTTTCTGATCCAACACTCACATCTGTACATGACTACTGGGAAAACTACAGCTTTGACTATACAGACCTTTGCCAACAAAGTGATGTCTTTGCTTTTCAATACACTGTCTAGGTTTGTCACAGTTTTTCTTCCAAGGAGCAAGAGTCTTTTTAATATAGTACATGCCTATCCCCTGCATTAGGGATTATTATAAAAGAACTGTGTAGTATTGATACTTCACATGGCACTGGGTTTGAGAAACAAGAGCCAGTTACAGAAATACAACGAACAATTTGACGTGTTATCAGCGGAAGTTACAGAATTACTCTGAGCAAAGAGAAACAAGCAGGGAGCACCTGATTTTTACTGCACACCTGGGACTGTGCCAGTCTATTTCACAGGTAATCTCAAGCAATCTTACCAGCAGGGCTTCCTGCAAAGCAGGAACAAACCCCCAAGGATGATGGACTGTTCTCTATTTCACAGATGAGGACACTGGGATTCAGAGCAATAAACTCACCTGCACAGAGTAAATGGCAGCATCTGGGAAAAGTGTGAATTTCAAGAGAAACTTAAATTGCTGTCATAGACAAGATATTAAGAAAATGCAAGGACTTCCCTGGGGGCCCAGTGGTTAGAAGTCCACCTTGCAGTGCAGGAGACGCAGGTTCCGTCTCTGGTTAGGGAACTAAGATCCCATGTGCTATTGTACAATCAAGCCCAAGGGCCGCAGCTGCCAAGCCTGTGCTCTTGGAAGCCTCAGAGCCACAACTAGAGAGTTTGTGCACCACAATGAAAGATTTCACATGACTCAAGTAAGACCCAATGCAGCAAACTTAAAAAAAAAAGAAAACTCAGATGCTTTCTACAATATATTTACTATATGTGAAGACTAAGCACTCAGCTTAAATAAATAAATATTCAAAACGTGACCCATTGCGAAGTCTTCCTGACTTCAAGACTTATTCAGTTCAGTTCAGTCGCTCAGTCATGTCCAACTCTTTGCGACCCCATGAATCGCAGCACACCAGGGCTCCCTGTCCATCACCAACTCCTGGAGTTCACTCAGACTCATGTCCATCAAGTCGGTGATGCCATCCACCCATCTCATCCTCTGTCGTCCCCTTCTCCTCCTGCCCCCAATCCCTCCCAGCATCAGAGTCTTTTCCAATGAGTCAACTCTTCGCATGAGGCGGCCAAAGTACTGGAGTTTCAGCTTTAGCATCATTCCTTCCAAAGAAATCCCAGGGTTGATCTCCTTCAGAATGGACATAGCTATAATAATCATGAGAGTGTGGTATTGGTGGAAGGACAGATATGCAGATCAATAGAAATGAAACAGTGAACCCAGAGGTAGAACCACACACAAACAATTAATTTTTGAAAAAGTTGTAAAAGTAATTTAATGGAGGAAGAATAGCCTTTTCAAAACATGGTGCTGGAGCAATTACAAGTGCATAGGCAAAAAACAAAACAAAACAGGGACCTTGACCTGATTCTCACATCTGACACAAAAACAAACTTCAAATGGATACAGTTATAAATGTAAAACTCTGAAACTTCTAGGAAAAACATGGGAGAGGATCTAGGATAAAGCAAAATTCTTAGGCTTGACACTACAAGCATGGTGCATAAAAGGACAAATTGATAAATCTGACTTCAAAATTTAAAACTTTTGCTCAGTGACAGACTCCATAAAGAGGATGAAAAGACAAACTCAAGAGTGGGAGAAAATATTTATAAATCATATAGGCAGCAAAAACTTGCTCTCTAGAATATAAAGAATTCCTAAAACTCAACTGTAAAACAAAAATCGAGCAATCTAATTAAAATATAGGCAAAAGTCATTTCATTGAAGAAGGTACACAGATGGGAAATAAGCATACGTGAAAATGTTTTCCACATCATTAGCCATTAGGGAAATGTGAATTAGAATGACAGTGAGATAACACTCCACCCTGACCAGGATGGCAAAAATGAAAAGTAAGGCCAACACCAGGTGCTGGTGAAGTTGCAGAGAAACTGACTGATGGAAACATAAGATGGTACCACTCTGGAGTCAGCTTGGCAGCTGCCTAAGAAAGTAAACATACATGAAACACACAACCCAACAATTACACTGCTGGACATTTATTCCAGAGCCATAAAGACCTGACATTCACGCAAAACCCTATAAAAAAACGTTCGTTTGTAACAGTCCCAAATTGCCACCAACTTCAATGTCCTGCAGCCAGTGAAGAGTGGAACTGATGGGGGCAGGTAAACAGCACAACTCGGATGGGACTCCAGATCCGTCTTCCTGGGTGAATGACTTATCTTGAGGGGAGTCTTACACTTCTTCATTCTTGGTACGTCAATTATCTTCAATCAAAGGCTGACCTGAGGCTTTGGCATTAGAAGGTCTCAAGAACAGTTTGAGGAAATTCTCTATTGTTGTCTAAGTGTTTAAGTTAGTAGCCTGCAATCTTCAAAATTAAGGTTTAGAGTAATGACCAATGTTTACAGTTTAGTATATTCATGTCTTCCTAGTGCAGCAATTCTGAAACTTTTGAATCTCAGGAACTCTTTAAATTTCTGAAAGTTCTTGAGGATCCCCAAGAGATTTTGTTTATATGGGTTAAATCTACTTCATATATACTATATTTGAAACACCCAGACATTTTAAAAGTTTTATTAATTCACTTAAAGTGAAGTTGCTCAGTTGTGTCTAACTCTGTGTGACCCCATAGACGACAGCCCACCAGGCTCCCCCATCCCTGGGATTCTCCAGGCAAGAACACTGGAGTGGGTTGCCATTTCCTTCTCCAATGCATGAAAGTGAAAAGTGAAAGTGAATCGCTCAGTTGTGTCCAACTCTTAGCGACCCCATGGACTGCAGCCCCCCAGGCTTCGCTTCTCCGTCCATGGGATTTTCCAGGCAAGAATACTGGAGTGGGGTGCCATTGCCTTCTCTTAAAAGTAACAGTAAATAAATCCTCCATGTGTTGACATAGATATTTTACTTAAAATGATTATATTTTCTTAAACAACAAAACAGTGAGAAGGCTATCATTGTTTTCTGTTTTTGCAGACCTCTTTCATATCTTGCTTTCTAGTTTGCAGATTCGTTTAACAGCTGGGTTCTCATATTTGCTTCAGTTTGTTGCAGTGTTTTGATTGAGGTGAAGCATATAAGAAAGGCCAGTCTTCCACAGGTATGCAGTTAAAAAAGAAAGATCTGGGTGACCCCTTGGAAATGTCTTGGGTCCCCCAGAGATCTGTGGACCACATTGAGTCTGAGATCTGTAAATCCACACTGATCTAGTGGATTTCCTCAGATTTCATTTGTCTTCTTTCTTCAGGGTTGCAGAAGGCACAAAAAGCTTGACTTTCTGTTCAAGTTTTTGGAGGACTTAGTCCTTTTAGACAGCTTAGGGAATAGTACTTTCCAGGAGGCACTAATGGTAAAGAATCCACCTGCCAATTCAGGAAACGTAAGAGATGTGGGTTCAACCCTTGGGTTGGGAAGATGCCCTGGGGGAGGAAATGGCAATCCCCTCCAGAATTCTTGCCTGGAGAATTCCACAGACAGAGGAGACTGGTGGGCTACAGTCCATGGGGTCACAAAGAGTTGGACATGACTGAAGCAACTTAGCACACATTGTGCAAACTGAAAATAGGATGATGAAGAAAAACAGCATCTCCAGAGTGAGAGGTAGGGTCTGTTTTTCTCTTAAAAATCATACCCTGAAGACAAGGTCTCCGTGAGCCCACAAGGGCCAGTGCTGGGGGCCTGAACAAAGTCCCTCACCCAGCCCTAGTGCCCCGACGCACAGGTGACCCAGCCCTGGGAAAACGGGGTGTTTCCAGCAGCTCTGGAACCACAGTGTCTCTCTTAGCTTTCCTTGTAACAAGATTAGTCTTGCTTTTCCCTCCTCTTTATTCCACTGTCTTGCGGGCCACCTCTTGGCTTTTGCGGTAATGTGATTAGCTGGCCTGCGGCCCACACCGAGGCCACTGACACAAAGATCTCTGCTTAGCTGAGTGCACCTCTTTCCTAAACAGCATCTCAGTGTTTATAATCACAGCGCCATTGTGAGTGCTGGGATTCCAATAGGACAGGATATTTACGATACCCGCCTACCTCCCCCACCTCCATAAAAGTCCATTCAAGGAGACAGTTGGAAAAGGAACAGAGACAGATGTGGGTCCCCAGATGCTGACGAGCCTCAATTGTTCTGCATATGTAATGACTTTTTACGGCTCTCTGCAAAGGCCTCTTCTGACTTTTAAAAAAGTGCCAAAGTCAAATATAGGTAGTTTTAGTAATCTCCCCAGATGCTCCAGCTGCCTAGAAATCCTCTGTCCGAGGGTGTACAAAAAAGCCTGCCTCCCTTTCCTGTTTCATGGATGCAACATTGATCTCTTAGTATTTATATTTGACAGTTCATGTACATACAAGAATCCATAGCATCTTATTTGGACAAGAGTCCTTCATAAACATTCAATGGTTCAATAATTGTTTTAAAGGCAATTTATGTAGTTAGAACATAAAGAAAATAAAATGAATGGAGAATGTAGACCCTCCTATAAAGTTTTTAACAAATATTTTAATGTTTCTATATTTCTGAATATAAAACTTTAAAGTTGAAAAAACTTTTTGATGTGGAATTAGCTCATTTGATTTTTATAGCCACATGATTTTGAAGAAACTTTTCTTTTTAAAAATTTGTATTATTTTCTAATAGACAGCCAATGGAAATGTGCTGTATGGCTCAGGAAACTCNCGCAACTTAGCACGCACATGCACACACACACACCACACACACACACACACACACCAAACACACATTCTTTTTAAGGGGCTTTCTAGGTGGCACTAGTGGTAAAGAACCTGCCTGCCCATGCAGGAGACGTAAGAGATGGGGATTCGATCCCTGGGTTGGGAAGATCTCTTGGAGAAAGCCATGGCAACCCACTCCCCTATTCTTGCCTCAAGAACCCGATGGACAGAGAAGCCTGGTGGACTGCGGTCCACGGGGTCACAAAGAGTCAGACATGACTGAGTGACTAAAACGTTCACTGTCATCCTTCTTCATGTTCTTTTCCATTGTGGCATATCACAGACTATTGAATATAGTTCCCTGTGCTATACAGTGGGACCTTGTTGTTTATCTCTTCTCTAATATTCAAGCTTCCCTTGTGGCTCAGCTGGTAAAGAATCCTCCTGCAATGCTGGAGACCTGGGTTTGATCCCTGGGTTGGGAAGATCCCCTGGAGAAGGGAAAGGCTACCCACTCCAGTATTCTGACCCGAAGAATTCCATGGCCTCTATAGTCTTTGGGGTCTCAAAGAGTTGGACACAACTAAGCGACTTTCACTTCACATATAATGTTCAACAGTTTGCATCTGCAAATCGCAAACTGCAATGTGGTGCAGCCAAAAAAAAGGGAAAAAAAATCCAACAAAATAAAAGCACAAAATATGACATATGCTGATATATGTGGAAAGAGTGAGAGCCCTGATTACATCTAACATGTAAACATACTGAAATGAAGTATTATTTTTCTTTGGACCTTAGACCAGTGATCTCATGGCTGATACAGACCTACAAGTATTTTACCATGTTGGCACAAACATGTAAAGCACTTATTATTATCGTAAGCATCAAACATGTTTATTTGTTAAATGTTCATTAAATGTCCATTTAGGTTGTGTGTTAGTCCCTGTAGTCAGAGTGATTCTTTATCTTTGAAAATGGTGACCAGAAGTCACAATCCTATTTAACCAAACCTATTACTAATACCTAGGAAATGCTCTCAATTCCTGGTCCTATAGGTGATGTCTCGTCTAACATCGCCCAAATTTCTGGATTGGGCAGAAGTTACGGAAATTTCCAGTTTCTATTACAGTTTTCTTCCTATGTTTTTATTAATTTAGGCTGTCATTCCCATAATACATACATTTATCCTCAGAAGTGAAATCTGACCAAAATATAGATGGAAACTTTTTAATAAGAATTTCATTCCAATTGCTTTAGTGAAAGTGAAGTCACTCAGTCGTGTATGACTCTTTGTGACCTGTGGACTGTAGCCCACCAAGCTCCTCTGTCCATGGGATTCTCCAGGCAAGAATACTGGAGTGGGTAACTGCTTTAGCCATTCATCTATAATTATTTGGGGCATATATCAGAGGATTATTTTCTACTTTAGGTTAGGTACTACTCAGTCAACAATCTCTTGTGTGTGAATAACATCCTAGGATTCATGGCTGGTCCCCACAAGGTGCTGCTAATAGATTGATTTGCTCAGTTCCTCATTCTTGGGAGGAAGTCCAGCTTTACTCCTCTTCCTCCTCATCCACCAGCCTCAGAAGGGAACTTGGGCTTCTGGTATTTATAGATACATATACAGACTGTGGTCCAACACTGGACACCTGCATAAGCTCATAAAAGCGTCCACAGTTCAAACAACCAGTTTTACTTTCTTGGCCAATTGTGGAAACCCCACCCTCACTGGGCTGAGGCAGCAGCAAGTTCCAGCTAAGGCACGCACACACTCAGCTTGTCTCGCTGGACTGACCACCTCTCCAGGAACCAGATGGAAGCCATTGCTATGTTAGGATACCCATCACATGGATGAGCAGGTGGGGGACCCAGAGGGAGGAGACCCCAGAGGGGTGATTCGGGAGCCTCTGGGAGATGAGGACAACCTTCAAAACCAGGCTCTCAGTCCATCGCTCCCCACACCCTGAGATTCCCCACGTGAGAAGAGTTGAGAGCTGGATTTACCAGAAGAAAGGGGACATTTAAACCTTATCAATTATGCCCAACAAGAAACGCCCCCTCTTCCAAAAACTAAAATGCATTTGTCCTCAAAAGACCTTTTCATGAGGGCAGTTGTGTCAATACGCCATCTGGGCACAAAGAAAAGGGTCCATTTGAATGCACATAAATGCTGTCAGCATTCAGGTTGTTCAGGCTGTGGGTGAGAGTTGTGTTTCAGCCAGTGCTACCTGTACCCTTACCTCTCCAGTTCCTCCTGGAAACCAGATTGCTGCATCTCAAGGCTGCAGTTTCCCCTGCCTATGAGACAGAAAGCTCTGAGGCTCCCTACTATTTCCAGGCTTCTTAGATCAAGACTCCAATGAGTCTGCTCTTTGCATCAGGTGGCCAAAGTATTGGAGCTTCAGCTTCAGCGTCAGCTCTTCTAATGAATATTCAGGGTTGACTTCCTTTAGGATTGGCTGGTTTGATCTTGCTGTCCAAGGGACTCTAAAGGGTCTTCTTCAGCACCACGATTTGAAAGCATCACTTTTTCAGCAGTCAGCTTTATTTCTGGTCCAACTCTCACATCCGTACATGACTACTAGAAAGACCATAGTTTTTACTAGCTGGACCTTTGTCAGCAAAGTTATGACCTCCAAATTAATGATTTGCTTATTGATTTTTAAAAACATTTTCTTCCAAGAAGAGCAGAGGTGAGGGTTCTTCTGAGAAGAAAATAGTTTCAAAGGCTATGGTACTTCCTTTCTGGAACATCACGTGGTGAAAACAGAGGCCAGGAGCAAGTCTGGAAGAATCTGGATGGATGGGATAGGGGTGGGCAGGAAGATGTCAGGCCCTCCTCTGCAGGATCCTGGCTCAATCCAATAAGAAAATGGAAGAAGGAGATGGAGAAAATATTTCTGTCTGGTTATATTTTCACATGGATGGGCCCTTTTTAAAAAAAATGTTAAGACCTCATGAAGAATTAGGTATGGGCTTCCCTGGTGGCTCTGTGGTAAAGAATCTGGCTACCTCTGCAGGGACATGGGTTCAATCCCTGACCTGGGAAGATCTCATATGCCTCAGAGCGACTAAGCCCGAGTACCACAACTATTGAGCCTGTGCTCCAGAGTCTGGGAGCCGCTACTACGAAGCCCAAGCACCACCACTGAAGCCTGAGCCCTCGAGAGCCCGTGCTCTGCAACAAGAGAAGCCACCACAAGGAGAAGCCCGCACCCCGCAACTAGAGAAAAGCCTGTGCAGCAACGGAGACCCAGCACAGCCAAAAAGGTAATTGAATGTTGGTTTTTCAAAAAAAGAATTAGCTATTATAAAAAATAAAACCTAAAAACATAAACTCCACACTCGACCAATAGTGCAATTACACAGGGCGAAAAACGACATGTTTAGTCCTCTGATAAAACACTGCAAGAGCTATGAATCATCTGCACATATCCTTGGACGTGTCCTTTGATATTGGAATCTGAATTTTATGATCCGCCTGTAATTAAAGTTCTGGGTTAAGTTTTTAAGGGAGAGAAAATTAAACACTTTAAAAGCCAACACCTTGTTTCTCAAGACGTAACCCGGGGCAGGTTTTTGTGGTCGCACTATGGTTTTAGTCACTGGCTGGCACTCGCATCCTCGTTGCTGCTAGCGTTTCCTCTTTATGGCGGGGCCTGTGCTTCCCGCAGGGCCTGCAAGTGCAGACCTGCCCGTTCAGCCTGTGTAGACAGGCTCTGTGGCCACAGCGTGTCGGTCCTGGTTATGGGGTGAGCACTGGACCTGGGACAGTGACAAGAGGTGAGGGCTAATACCAAAACGAGTGGGCCGGGCCTAGAGGCGGCCAAACTGTAAGCTGAGAGAAGTCAGAACGGGACACAGTCACTGTGTCTGAAAGGATAAAGAGCCTCTCTGAAATCATAGGTGCCTTCACTGCCGCAGACACAAAGGTGAGCAGGGCCAGCTGGTACAGGCGCCTGAGAACCTCCCAGTATCTTCCAAGTCAGTTATTAAACACAGCCATTCTTTTCTAAAAATATTTACTTATTAGGCTGTCTTGGGTCTTAGTTGTGGCATGTAGTTCTTTTCATTGCAACGTGCAGGACTTTTTGCTGCGGCAGGCTCTCTGAGTTGCAGTGTGCGGGCTCACTTGCTCTGCGGCATGTAGGATCCTAGTTCCCAGATCGGGGATTGACCTTGTGTCCCCTGCATTGCAAGGCAGACTTTTAACCACTGGACCACCAGGGATGTCCCCTAAAGAGCCATTCTGAACAATAAATTGTGTAACAAAAGAAGGTGGTATATTCAAAGCTGGTCACTCACTACTTGTCTTTTACTGCATTTTACTATTTATCTCTATTCTTGAGGTCATTGGATTATTGTGGAAACCCTATAAGGATGCACTACTGGGCATCTCTTATCAACCCCACATTCAGTGATATTATGTCAGTAGGTGGGTGCACCATAGAAATGGCACAACGCTTGATACATTGTTAAATCAGTCAGGACTTGATTACCTATCAGGGCTTGATTTATTGTTTTGCTGATTATCTAGACTTCAGAAAGTGATGGAGGAAATGTTAATACTGCAGATTAAACTGAGAAAGTATATTATGTGTATAACTGTTAAACTGTGAGTATCTGAAAAATTCAAAATGTATCCTTCCAGTATATGAAAATATTATCTGACGTGGTAAAGAATACACACACATCACTGATAAATAACTGAAGTTTTGTTATAGTTTTTGTTGTTTTACTTTTACACTTAAGCAAAAATAGCAACTAACAGTTATGTTGGAACCATGTTTGTTCATCAGTGGCACCTCTAGGTTGGCTGTGGATTCAAGTGTGCAACAAAAATTAACTGACAGCATTCTGTGAGACTCAACTAGACGAATGGAATTTACAATCAATAGTGTTACATATTTTTTGGGGGGAAGGAATAGTTAGGGACTTTGGGAGGGTCATGCTCACACTGCTATATTTAAAATGGATAACCAAGAAAGACCTATTGCATAACACATAGAACTCTGCCCAATGTTATGTGCCAGGCTGGATGGGAGCAGGGTTTAGGGGAAAACGGATACATATATATGTATGGCTGAGTCCATTTGCTGTTCACCTGGAACTCCCACAACCTTGTTAATTGGCTATATACCCTGACAGTGAGGGACAGGGAGGCCTGGAGTGCTGCAGTCCCTGGGGTCTCAGAGTCTGACATGACTTAGTGATTGAACAACAACACCCCAGTACAAAATAAAAAGCTTAGAGTTTTAAAAAATTACATAATTTTTTAAAATTTGTAAATTGTATCACATATCTATGCATCTATTATATACACACCTATAATGTATAATAAACCTATATATTATTATACAATGTATAATTATGCAATAATAATGGATAATAAACCTATATATTAAGTACATTATACACACACACATTTTTACCCCTGAGAATTGGTTGCTTAATACCTATTGCCTACGACTGTACACACTGGTGCAGTGTAATGCCGGACTTGCAGAACTCAGACCATAGGCCACCTTGATAAGCTGAAACCCTTCCGGTCTACTTCCCTCCATCTGTTTCCATGTGACACAGAGAAAGAGCCCCTCAGATACATTCAGCAGAATTATGCTCACTTTCAACTTTGCAGTAGGCTTGTGGGTGGTGGTTTGTTTTGGAGCAATGCTGTGTTTAAACCAGAAGAGTTTAAACAGATGCTAACATATCCCTACATACTGCAGAGCTAACCAGACAACTCACCCCGATCTAAGTGGGCGGTAGCAAAGCTAATCCCACTGCTGCTGCTGCTAAGTCGCTTCAGTCATATCCGACTCTGTGTAACCCCATAGACGGCAGCCCATCAGGCTCCCCCATCCCTGGCATTCTCCAGGCGAGAACACTGGAGTGGGTTGCCATTTCCTTCTCCAATGCATGAAAGTGAAAAGTGAAAGGGAAGTCGTTAACTGCACAGTAGGTTATAATTTAAAAGCCAGAAAAGCGGCAATCGTGACACGTGATCAGCTCAAGACAGACAGGTGACAGTTTTCCTCCCCGCAAACTGCAGGAATCCCAGCTATGCTGCAGGGACCCGGAGCCAAGCCTCCTGATAGCTGGATCTCTGGGTGGGGGTGGCTGAGAGGGCCACTGGGTGTATCCAGTCTTGCACTAAGTTTAGTTTGTGAATAACACACTGACTCCTAATGGCTCGCTGTCAGGTCACAGATAATTAAAGCATGAGTCATCTGTAAAGCTCAAAGTGTCTGGAATGGCCTGTCACTCATAATGCAAGAGGAGGGAAATTTGCCTCCTTTCCCAGAGGGACTGTGGTCACAGAAGCCCTCGCCCCACAGGTCCTGGGACTCTGTGGACCCTGACCATCTCACATGTAAATGCTCTGTCCCCCAGGTCAGACTCAGACGCAGAGTCCTTATTTCATTAAGGTCTGGTGGTGGCTCCTGAACAGTCAGGGTGGCATCTTCGTGGAAGATCAAATCCTTCCAGTCTTCACGGCATCTCCGGGTTCAAGTCAATCACAGCACGTCTCAGGCAGCACCTGGCTGCCCTGCCCCGGGTGGAAGGCTTTCTCTGATCACCCGTCACTGCAAAGGCCCAGCTCCACCCCAGGTGTGGGGACTCTTGGGCAGACAGGACTCTATCCTCCAAACGAGGGCTAAGTGAAGTAAAATTCGCTCAGTCGTGTCCGACTCTTTGCGACCCCAAGGACTATACAATCAGTGGAATTCTCCAGGCCAGAATACTGGAGTAGGTAGGCGTGCCCTTCTCTAGGGGATCTTCCCAATCCAGGGATCGAACCCAGGTCTCCCACATTGCAGGTGGAGTCTTTACCAGCTGAGCCACCAGGGAAGCTGAAACAAGGGCTAAGCAGCCAGTTATCTCTGCTAGGGAAATCCTGTCTGCTTCGTGGGTGCTTTAGAGAGCTTATCTTTCTGTTTATTTGTTTCTCCTGATTGAAACCGCTTTGGCCCATGGACAAACCAGCACCAGAACTGACCCAGCAGCCTCAACTGAGAGTTGACTTGGGGGTTAAAGGTTACAGTTTGGGAGACAGGCAGTCAAACATTAATGATGGGTAAAGTTCTTTCCCTCTTGCCCCATGAGCTGACTGGATGATCCTGTTTGTTCTACAACGTGGACAGTATTTGCTGAGGGTAATTGAAATCCGCCGCACAAACAACCTCCCTCACCTCCTGCCGCTTCTGGGCCGCTGTGTCACGTGAGCACTGCCAGGCGTTATCAGGCAGCCGGAAACAGCCTGGTCCTGTCCCCGACCTGCTCTTCATGAGCACCCAAACTGGACAGATGCTGCATGTTCTGTGAGACCCACTGGACCAGAGACGGGAGTGTCTCAGATGCCAGGAGCCTCATGGGCCTCGAGAGCTTAGTATTGTTGTTCAGTGGCCCAGTCTTGCCCCACTCTTCATGATCCCATAGACTGCAGCACGCCAGCCTTCCCTATCCTCCACTATCTCCCGCAGTTTGCTCAAAATCATGTCCATTGTGTTGGTGATGCCGTCCAACCATCTCATCCTCTGTCATCTCCTTCTCCTCCTGCTCTCATTCTTTCCCAGCATCAGAGTCTTTTCCAGTGAGTCAGTTCTTCACAACAGGTGGCCAAAGTATTGGAGCTTCAGCATCAGTCCTTCCAATGAATATACCGGGTTGATTTGATTTGACTGGTTTGATATCCTTGCTGTCCAAGGGACTGTCAGGAGTCTTCTCCAGGACCACAGCCTAGAGTTTATACCTCACTTGCAAACATGCATCCCGTGGTGCCCAAGAAATTACGGCACTTTCATCAGCAGAGACACTGAGTTTATTCCTGTCTCCAGTCCCCAGGCTCCTGGGTGACCGTGGGCCAATCTCCAAATGTGGCATCTACAGTGTGACGCATTTCTTTGTTCATGGACATGTTTCCATGCTTGGAGCAGTGCCTGACACATAGTGAGTATCTGTTAAACCAAAATTGAATCCTATTACCTCTTCTTTGGGGCTTCCCTGGTGGCTCAGACAGGAAAGAATCTGCCTTCTAATGCGGGAGACTGAGGTTTGATCCCTGAGTTGGAAAGATCCCCTGGAGAAGGGCATGGCAACCCACTCCAGTATCCTTGTCTGGAGAATCCCGTGGACAGAGAAGCTTAGCGGGCTTCAGTCTATGGGGTTGCAAAGTGTCAGACATGACTGAGCAACTGACACTTTTCACCTCTTCCTCACTGGCTGCCCACTGCCTTCATGCCACTTCCCATCGCTCCTGGGGGACGTGGCTATTACCTGGCCCATGAGAAACAGTGAGACAAATGAACCAGGCCAGCAGAGCTGGAAGCTGGCCCCTGTGGGCCTCGGCAGGAAGTCAGTGGGCTCAGGGACCCTCATGGGCCCAGGGCTGAGGCCCAGCAGGTGCCTCTTCATCTTCCAGGCAAAGCTGGTCCACGTGGCAGTGCATCAGCTGGAGGAGAAGGAAGCACAGTCCAGCCTGCCCTGTGGACACCAGGAAAGCAGCTTGTTGTAAAAATCAAACTGAATTCTTAGCTGCCTTCGAGAGCGTGGCCAAAGCCATCCGTGACAGACCATCTCCTGATCTGAGTTGATGTCCCTTGGTGCCTGGGAACATCTACCCCATCCCAGGCTCTCACAGTCCCAAGGTCTGTGGTCCTGAGGCGTGGCTTTCCTAATACAGCCCAGAAGACCTCCTGTGGGAGAAGGAGCCACATCCATGAAGACGTCTGAAGGAACCGCATCTCTAGGCAGTGAGAGAAACCCGCATCAGCCATCACATTCTTAGAAACGTCTCTTGTGATGAGTATTCGGCAGGGAGCTTAGGCTCACTTACCTGAGGCTGGAGCTTGCATGCAGGAAAGCACACAGCATCGCCAGTCACAGCTGATACACACCGGCAAAGCGGTGTACAAAAGCCCTGCACACGCAGGTCACGTGGGGGCTTGGAGGAGCAGACAGCCTGAGCCCAGGTGGCAGCCACACTCTGAAAGTCGCCCCCAGTGCCTCGGGGGTTCTCTCTGCAGGCCTGGAGAAGGCGCCACACTCGTGTTTACACAGATAAAATTTGGCCATGAGATGATCGCTGCTCCCAGGAGCCACAGCACGAGTCCTTGACGCCTACAGATGGACATTCTGCATCTCACATCATCTCCGGTGAATCAGACACAGTGTGACTGCACAGCTTTGACAGCCTTGGAGAGCAATCCAGTGTATTACTATTTTTCACCATGGTGCTGGCGCTCAGTCGCTAAGTCATGTCCGACGCTTTGTGACCTCATGGACCACAACCCGCCAGGCTCCTCTGTCCATGTGATTTTCCAGGCAAAAACACTAAGGTGGGTTGCCATTTCCCTCTCCAGGGGATCTTCCCAGCCCAGGGATTGAATCCATGTCTCCTGTGTCTCCTGCATTGGCAGGAGGGTTCTTCACCACTGAGCCACCTGGCCAGCCCATTTTTCATGACATAAAAATCCAAACCATATAGTTGGGGCAAGTAACAACTATGGGGGAATGGATCCTTATTATCCGATGTGGTTATTTATTTTGATCCACTCACAAATTGATAAGTGGATCAAAAACTGAATTTTGATTTGATTATGTGCCTATAAAGGTAACCCAGGACCCAGACTGTGTAACTGTCCGTCAAAATCTCTTCTGACAACAGCGAGCATTATAGCATGCCAATAACATTTTTATCAGGTAGTTAAGTTAATTACCTGTGGTAAACGTGTTAGTGAGACAAGTGTGGTTTGTTGTCAACATTTGCTGACCACTTTAAAACACTGCCCAGCCGTGTGGGAGGAATCAAGGGTACAAGAGTTTGCAGATGCGTTGACACCTGCCGGTGAAGTAGAAAATCTGATGCAACTTTAGGCTGAAACCTGTGTGTTGTTTTCCCACCACAAGATGGCTCTGTATGGTTTCTTCTCAGAAAAAATATGGGCTTGTGTGGCAAATCTGTGTTTGTGAAGCAGCAGCAAGCCCTGGGCAACGGTATTGTCCAAATTGGACGGTCAGTTTTTAAAGGAATCTTCGTCCTGTTCTCCGTAGTGGCTGGACCAATTTACATCCCCATCAACAGTGTATGAGAGTTCCCCTTTCTCCACATCCTTGCCAACATTTGTTGTTCGTAGACTTTTTGGTGATGGCCACTCTACATGGTGATAGCTCATCGTGGTTTTAATTTGGATTTCTCTAGTAATTAGTGATCCAACAATTCCACTCCTGGATATATACCCAGAAAAACCCAAAAACCCTATTTTGAAAAGATACATGCACCCCAGTGTTCCTAGCAGCGTTATTTACAATAGCCAGAATGTGGAAGCAACCAAGTATCCATTGACTGATGAATGGATAAAGAAGATGTAATATATACAAACAATGCATTATTGCTGTTCAGTCACTGAGTCATGACGACCTCATTAACTGCAGCATACCAGACTCCTTGCCCTTCACTATCTCCCAGAGTCTGCTCAAACGCACATCCATTAAGTGTTGCCATCTAACCATCTCATCCTCTGTTGCCTCCTTCTCCTCCTGCCTTCAGTCTTTCCCAGCATCCTTCCCAATGCATTACTGCTCTGCCACAAAAAAGAATGAAATACTTCCATTTGTAGCAACGTGGATGCACCTAGAGAATATTATGCTTAGTGAGATTAGAAAAAGACAAATACTGTATGACATCACTTGTATGTGGAATCTAAAAAATAAGCAAACTGGTGAATATGAAGAAAAGGAAACAGACTCGCAGATAAAGAAAAACTGGTGGTTACCAGTAGGGAGAGGGAGGTAGGGGTAGGTGATTAAACTACTGTGTATAAAATAAACTCTAGGGATACATATTGTACAGCACAAGGAATATAGCCAGGATTTTATAATAACTGTAAATGGAGTATAATCTTTAAAAATTGTCAATCACTGAAACTTGTGTTATGTTGTAAATCAACTATAACCCAATAATAAAGAAAGAAACAAACTCAGGCAAATGTTTCGTAAGAGTGTTAAGGCCAAAAGCCAGAGCATAGGATACAATGAAAGACAGATGAAAACTGATAATTAAAAAGCATATATGTTTTTAAAAATCCAACAGCAACTTAAAAAATTTAAACATGATGGCAGAAAATATAAAAACTAAAAATAGTATATAAGATTTTATTTATTTTTAAAACTCCTGGCATTAGATATCCTTTGTTTATACTCAACGTGGATAGTTCTTACAGCCTACAGAATCAGTCGCTATCTTCCTCTCTTTTAAAAAAACACTTTTGGCTGCACAGGGTGTTATAGCTGCCGCAGGCATTCTCTAGTTGTAGAGAGTGGGGGCTACTGTCTAGTTGTGCTGTGTGGGTTTCTCATTGAAGTGACTTCTCTTTTGCAAAGCATGGGCTCTAGGGCGCCTGGGCTCAGTAGCTGTGGCACACAGTGTTAGTCACTCCGTGGCATGCGGGATCTTCCAGAACCAGGAATCAAACTTGTGTCCCCTGCATCGACAGGCAGGTGCTTAACCACTGGGAAGTCCAGTATACAGTATTTTAAAAACTCACTAGAAAGCTTTGAAGATAAAGCTGGGGCAATCTTCCAGGAAATAGATCAACAAGAAAAATAAGAACAAATAGGTGAAAACATTAGAGGATTAGGAGCATCACTGAAGAAGTAAGCCAAGGAAACCTCCAAAGACACCAGACATGGCTTTCCAGGCTATGAGAGCCAACTCTGTGCCTGCCCCAGTGGTGAAAACAGGCTCTGTGCATCCTTGTGAAATGTCAGAACACCACGAGACGGAGAGGATCCCGAGAGTTTCCAGTTTCCTAGCAGGTCCTGGAGCCGCCAGTCCAGGTGAGGAGAGGTCAGATGTGCTCCAGCAGGAATTTCTCCAGAAAGGTAAAGCTCATAGAACACCTGATGTACTGGAGCATACTGAGGGAACACGACTGGCAGGAGATAGGTTGAATTAGAGATAAGTACAAAAAGCACAGAAGACCAGGTGAAAACAGCAACAAAACCCAGACAGTTTTTAAACTTGGTAAATTTAAAAGTTTTGCAGGAAGGAAAGAGACGTCACAGTTTACTGCCTGGATCAGCTGTGGCTAGCACTGATATAATCGTATTAGTAAACACACTGAAGGTGGTCTAACGAAAGCTGTGTCATAATCCCAGCCGTCTATGTGGTGACTAAGAGCACAGACCCTAAGGCCAGACCGCCCAGGCGGAAACCTGCACCAGGTCATAATCTTCCGATTATGAGCTCTGTTGGTGGGCCGGCCCGTCACTCTGACTCAATGTCCTTATACATAAACTGAGGATCATAACCGAACCTATTTCATAGGGCTTGGGGGAAGAGTGAACGAATCAATACATAGGAAAGGCTTAGAACAATGCCTAGCCTGTGGCAAATTCTATACAAGGGTAAACCTAGGATTTCCCTGGTGCTCCAGTGGTTAAGAATCCGCCCGCCAATGCAGGAGACGCCGGGTTCCACCCCTGCCCAGGAAGATCCCATGTGCTGCGGGGAAACCAAGCCTGCGAGCCACAACTGCTGCGCCCACTGCACCGAAATCACTGGAGCCCACACCTCCTGGGGTCTTCATTGCTGGATCAGGGTGAAGAATCCACCTGCCATTGCAGGAGACGCAGGGTTGATCCCTGGGTCAGGAAGATCCGCTGGAGGAGGAAATGGCACCCCACTTCAGTATTTCTTGCCTGGAAAACTCCATGGACAGAGGATCCTGGCAGGCTACGGTCCCCGGGGGTGGGAAAGAGTTGTATATCACTGAGCAACTGAGCACACACTTTCACATGCTCTAGAGCCTGTGCGCCACAAGAGAAGCCACTGCAAAGAGAAGCCCGCCCAGTAACTAAAAAAAACCCATGCAGAGCAGTGAAGACCCACAGCAGCCAGAAAGAAAGAAATAAAACACTGTTATGTGACACATTCAGGTTTGGGGTTGTATCTTGAGATACAGATAATTTAAATATATATATAGCATAGTTAGTACTGTTACTTTATAACCGTTTAGGAGAAGGGAGAAAGTGTGTATGTGTGTTAATCTTCATATTCCATAAGAGAAAATCAATAGAAAATGCCTAAAACTTAAAATTCAAGAAGTAGCACTATGAAAATGTTATTAGAAATATAAATATAAAGAAACATAATGTATCCCCCTCAAAAATAAAAATAAAAAAAAGGCTGAGATGAGTGTAAAATTGTTGCTTCTGGAGAACAAGAGGTTGGAGAGAGTCTGGGTGGAGGTGGCAGAGGCCTGTTGTTTTCTGGAATAAATCTTATAAAATGATTTGAATCTTGGTTTGCCGGAGCAGACCCTGGGACAGCATTTGTGGGCATGAAGGAAGTGCTGGAGGGGAACCAGTGGGACATGGGACGTGGGGGAGGGCGGCAAGGCCCAGCCTCCCGCCCCCCACAGGCAGAGTTGCCGCTGCCTCTCCCATCCCCCTGGCTAAGGCCATCACCCAATGGCCCACAGGTGGGGGTCCCTGCAGCCCTGGGGAGGGCCCTCGGGAGAGTGCTGGATGCTGGTGCCCAGAAGGCTGGTGATAGGACTCAGAAATGTAAAATTATCTGGGAGGTGGCCTTTAAATCGCTACAGGTCTTAAAAATCTAGTTCAAAACTCCCCGATTTGCATCTCAGAGCCAGATGTTCCCAGATGTGTACAGCAATAAACCCAACTCACCCCATTCCCCCAGGGGGCTCCTGGAGGCTTCACAGCCGCCTTCCCGGGAAGATTTGCCAGTTTCTTTTCAAGTACCCAAATAGCTCAGTGTATACTTTAAAGCAGGAAGCAAAGGACCATTTCAGGGCCAAGTTCTTCCTGAACCCCTGGAACTACGGGGGCATAGATAGCCCCCTCTTCCACAGGGGGCTTGAAGCTGGGTGACTGCCACTCAGGAAATGCATGCTCATTACTTATTGTCCCCCTCCCCCATGCAATGAAATAAATTTTATAAATATACTAATTTTAATCCAATTATAATACTCAAACAGCACTCTTGCAAATACAACCAGCAAGAAATGATTCATTATTGAAGTAATTTTGCAAGACAAACCAGTCCTTTTAGTTTTCTCCCAAATTCACATACTTTCTTGTATTGCTCAGTAGCTTTATAGACCTTATATGTGATGCCATGAATAACATAAAGTCTTTCTTTATAAACACATAGTCTTTCTTCACCAACCTTGCTGTCAATAAGTGGGCAATTTCACTCTAACATTTGAACCACTAGCACAGGACCGGTCCAGGTGTCTGTGAGATGTCACCTCGGAGACTCTGGGGTGCACCCCCTGAGCACCACATGGGTCTGGCCCAGCATCTCATATAGAGATTCCCCAGTAAATATCTGCAAGTCCCAACCTTGACCCATTCTGTACAGATCCTCCTCCCTTTGTCATTCATCACGTAGAGCATCATAAATGTCACGTCTCTATGGAAGGCGAGGATGTCAGTTACTTGTTTGTGGCTGAGATCCGCTGTCACACACCATCCCAGGGAGAACACACTTCCTTCTAGAGGACAGTACTGCCCCTCTGCAGCCTCCTGCCCTGTGGGATTCTGGAGGAGCTCCCGGAGCTGGAGACAAGCCTCACTGGGAAGAGCCATGAGCCTCAGGACTTAAAATCATACCACAAAAAGCAACCAAAGATCTAAAATTCCAACCAGGGTGCTGGCTCCATCAGTCTCAGCTGTCCCAAGTGTTACTTTTGAAAAAGCGTTTTCTCCTCACTGTCTGGAGCAGGAATTCTGTTTTTTTTTTTAAACACCAAAACATTGTGTATTGGGGTATAGCCTATTAACTGGTGGCTCGGACGGTAAAGAAATCGCCTGTAATGTGGGAGACCTGGGTTCGATCCCTAGGTTGGGAAGATCCCCTGGAGGAGGAAATGGGAAACCACTCCAGTATTCTTGCCTGGAGAACCCCCATGGACAGAGGAGCCTGGTGGCCTATATAGTCCATGGAGTTACAAAGAGTTGGACACGACTGAGTGACTAAGCACACACACACACACACACACACACACACACAGCTGATTAACAATGTTGTGGTAGTTTCAGGTGAACAGCAAAGGGACTCAGCCATACATATACATGTATCCTGCTGCTGCTGCTACTGCTGCTAAGTCGCATCAGTTGTGTCCGACTCTGTGTGACCCCATAGATAGCAGCCCACCAGGCTCCCCCGTCCCTGGGATTCTCCAGGCAAGAGTACTGGAGTGGGTTGCCATTTCCTTCTCCAATGCATGAAAGTGAAAAGTGAAAGTGAAGCCGCTCAGTCATGTCCGACTCTTAGCGACCCCATGGACTGCAGCCTATTAGGTTCCTCCATCCATGGGATTTCCCAGGCAAGAGTACTGGACTGGGGTGCCATTGCCTTTTCTGATACATGTATCCATTCTCCCCCAAACCACCCTCCCATCCAGGTTGGCATGTTACATTGAGCAGAGTTCCATGTGCTATAGGTCTTTGTTGGTTATCCATTTTAAATATAGCAGTGTGTACATGACCTTCCCAGAGTCCCTAACTATCCCTTCTCCCTGGGAACCATAAGCTCATTTTCTAAGACTGTGAGTCTCTTTCTGTTTTGTAAATAAGTTCATTTGTATCAGTTCTTTTTAGATTCCACATATAAAGGATGTCATATGATATTTCTCCTCTGTCTGACTTACTTCACCCACTGTGACACTCTCTGTTGCTGCTGCTGCTAAGTCGCTTCAGTCATGTCCGACTCTGTGCGACCCCAGAGATGGCAGACCACCAGGCTCCTCTGTCCCTAGGATTCTCCAGGCAAGAACATTGGAGTGGGTTGCCATTTCCTTCTCTAATGCATGAAGTGAAAAGTGAAAGTGAAGTCGCTCAGTCGTGTCCAACTCTTAGCGATCCCATAGACTGCAGCCCACCAGGCTCCTCCGCCCATGGGATTTTCCAGGCAAGAGTACTGGAGTGGGGTGCCATTGCCTTCTCTGTGACACTCTCTAGGTCCATCTATGTTGCCACAAATGGTATTATTTCATTCTTTTTTATGGCTGAGTAATATTCCATTGTCTATATGTACCATTTTCTTTATCCATTCCTTTGTCAATGGGCATTTACGTTTGAAGCAGGAATTCTTAACCTGAGTCCACATCCCATGAAACTGTATGCAGTCCTTGTTTGTGGAGATGCATGTGGGTTTTTTATAAGGAGAGGACTCTGGGGATGACCTCTTCACAACACCAGTTGTAATGATGGGCTCTAAGGCTGACAGAGAGTTTGTGGTGTGCAGAGGAGTATAAATTTTTGCTACATTTGGTAGAGGAAATACTCACATAAACCAGTTTCTTTGACCCTATTTCCACTGGCTAAAGGAATGAGAAAAGGCCTGGAAAAGAGAAAACCAGAACAGAACCATTTCAATGCTCTCCAGTTGCAAAGAGATGATGGCATTTCCTCTTTTTATAAAAGGGCAGCAACCTACCCAGGAGAGGCAGCAGCTGTTTCAACATGTACTCAAATTCCTATTTCTAGATGATTAATACTCGAGATCAGCTATTTCCTCTCCTCCGCAGGTAAGTGACTATTAATAGAAGCCCTTTTAAGATTCTTGGGCAAGTTTGTATTGATATTATCCTAGTCATTAGAGCAGTGGCTCTCCAGGATACATTCTGCAAGTTCTGAACATGGCCCCAGATGTCCCAGGGCTTCCCAGGTGGCTTAGAAGGTAAAGAGTCTGTCTGCAATGCAGGAGACCTGGGTTCGATCCCTGGCTTGGGAAGATCCCCTGGAGAAAGGAATGGCTACCACTCCTGTATTCTTGCCTGGAGAATCCCATGGATTCTCCACATGGAGCCTGATGGGTCCATGTGGTTGCAAAGAATTGGATATGACTGAGTGACTAATACTTCCACTCTCCAGATGTTCCCAAAGATCCAGGAGACCCCTGCCCTTCCTGTCTCTTCCCTCTGTCTGGAGAGAGATGCTTCCTATTTCTTCGTGGCAGTGTTGGGAAAACTTTGGACTCAGACAAGAAGAAAGAGTGATACAAACTGAGAAAAGAGCATGTCGGGAGAGTGGATGATGGCTGGATGTGAGTAAGGAAGGAAGCCCAGTAGACTTGGACCAGAGTGGAGGGATGCATAGTGAGGCTGAGTGTAGGGGTACAGCAAGGAGTCAGGTCTTTATCCTAAAAGCTCTGGGATGCCACTGAAATCCCTGACACTGGGGAAGGATCCCTTAGCAGTGGAGTGGAGAAAGGACTACAGAACAGGAGCTGGCTGTAGGATGCATCTGGAGATCAGGTGAGACAGTAGCGGAAGGGGATGCAGACAGTGTGGGTGAAGATAGATGGCTTCCACCCCTAAGGAAAACCAAGGAGCCATCCAAAAATGGGGCGAATGCTTCCGCTCATCTCTGCCAGGAGGCGAGGCGGCATCTCTGTGGGCTCATGAGAAAAGCTGATGGAGGAAATTATCAAACACGAACATCTTGCATGGGCTGCAGATAGAAACTGTAAGCACTCAAGCACCTGACCCTGTGAGTAATCAGAGAACAATCAGGCCCTGCTCACTAGATGGAATCTGGCTGCTTCCGGCTTAGATGGATCTGAAGCGGGTGAGGGGTGACTAGGCGCTGGCCCTACCCCGGCCAGCAATTACAGCCGCAGGAGAACACAACAATCAGGCTAAAGCAAGAGGAGAGCTAATTGGAGCAGCCAGGCTGGAACTGCGAGGTGAGCAGGCAACCAAGTGGGGTGATCTTGGATCTCCCGCTGGTCACTGATGGTTCCAGTGGAACCTGTCGGGGGAGGGGACGGTCCAAGAACAGATGCTTCCAGAGGGCGAGGACTCTGCTGACAGAGGACAGCTGGGAGCAAGGGCAAAAGAGCAGATGACGCCTGGGGACCTCTCTTGACTGCTTAGATGATCAGTGACCCCGGAGGCTCCCTGACAGACGAGGGAGATGGCAGTATCGGGGAATGTGGCCGATGGGCAGAATCTCTCTTGCTCAATCCTACCTTGGTCGTCCTTGGGCTGACCTTGGTTCAACCCTTCACTCACTTTTTGTTTGAGCCAGTGTTTGAGAACATAGTGTCATAACAGTTTACATAAAAAGCAGAGACATTACTTTGCCAACAAAGGTTCATATTGTCAAAGCTATGGCTTTTCCAGTAGTCAGGTATGGCTATGAGAGTTGGATCATAAAGAAGGCTGAGTGCTGAAGAATTGATGCTTTTGAACTGTGGTGTTGGGGAAGACTCTTGAGAGTCCCTTGGATTGCAAGGAGATCAAACCAGTCCATCCTAAAGGAAATCAATCTAATATTCCCTGGAAAGACTGAGGCTGATGCTCCAATACTTTGGCCACCTGATGCAAAGAACCAACTCATTGGAAAAGGCCCTGATGCTGGGAAAGACTGAAGACAGGAGGAGAAGGGGATGACAGAGGATGAGATCGTTGGATGGCATCACTGACTTGATGGACACGAGTTTTTGAGCAAGCTCCAGGAGTTGGAGATGGACAGGGAAGCCTGGCGTGCTGCAGTCCATGGGGTTGCAAAGAGTCAGACATGACCGAGTGACTGAACAAAAACAGTGCTTCATGGTTGGCAAAGGTGCTTTACATGTATTTTCTTGTTAATCTTCAGTATCTCTGATGTAGGTATTACTATCCTCGATGGGCTGATGAAGAAACCAAGGTTCAGAGAGATCAACTGACCAAGTTCCCAGGTGATACCCATAACAACTGTGTGAGGGAGAAGGAAGAGCAAGTTGGGAAGAGTTGCCCAAAGTCATATGTAAGTAGTTAGTCATAACTGGGGTTAAATCCAAAGGTCTTTCTTCCCCATGCCTATAAAAGAGGGAACAGAGAACTCCCTGGTGGTCCAGTGGTTAGGACTCTTTGCTCTCACTGCCAAGGGCCCAGGTCCAATCTTTGGTCAAGGAACTAAGATCCTGCAAGCCACATGGCATAGTCAAAAAAATCAATCAATAAAAAAAGTTTCAGAGCTTTAAGTTAAACATGGGCTTCAAGGATGATGCCCTGGTGCCTTGCTTGATCTGCGAGGACAGTGGCCCTGGCTGACTGTCTTGGCTATGCTGGACCGACATGGGAGAAGTAACCATTAGAAGAAAAGGATACAGTTGGGATTAAGGGACTGTATACTGCAGGGAAGTCCATATTCGAGCTGTTTTGTCCAGTTATCACCATAACTACGTGCATTCTTTCATGCTGTGTATCTGATTTTGGGGTAGGAAGAAAGTTGTGCGGTGCTTGGATGCTGGGTCAGAGCCCCCTCTTGTCAGAACCCTCTTTGTTCAGCTGCTGTCTCCTTAGGGTGAATTCAGGACTATTGGAGTTATTTCATGTGATGAAAGACTGACTGTGTGTTAGTCAATACTGGGTAACAAACCACCCCAAAATTTAGTGGCATAAACCAACACACACCTATTATCTTACCGTTTTTGCAGGTCAGGAGTCTGGGTGTGGCTTACCCAGCTTCTCTGCTTCACGGTCTCTTCCAGGCTGCAAAGAAGGAGGTAGCCAAGTTAGGGTCGCATCCCAGGGTTACTGACTGGGCCAGAATCTGCTTCTAAGCCTACACGGTTGTCAGCAGGATTCGGCTCCTCCATGGCTGCTGNTAGTCAATACTGGGTAACAAACCACCCCAAAATTTAGTGGCATAAACCAACACACACCTATTATCTTACCATTTTTGCAGGTCAGGAGTCTGGGTGTGGCTTACCCAGCTTTTCTGCTTCACGGTCTCTTCCAGGCTGCAAAGAAGGAGGTAGCCAAGTTAGGGTTGCATTCCAGGGTTACTGACTGGGCCAGAATCTGCTTCTAAGCCTACACAGTTGTCAGCAGGATTCGGCTCCTCCATGGCTGCTGGACCGACAGCCTCAGTTCCCTATTGGCTGGAAGGCCATCCTCAGTTCTTTGCCTTGTGGGTGTCTCCAGCATGGTAGCTGTATTGTCAGAGTGCACGAGCCCAGAAGGGAATGAAGGTCTGTGAAAAAGATGAAATCCCAATGTTTTGTAAACCTAACCACATCCCATTACATTTGCCTTATTCTATTAGTTGGAAACAATTCACGGGGTCCAGTCTACCCCATGGAGGGGTGATCACACAAGGATGGGATACCAGGAAGCAGTGATCACGGNATTCTCAGTTCTTTGCCTTGTGGGTGTCTCCAGCATTGTAGCTGTATTGTCAGAGTGCACGAGCCCAGAAGGGAAGAAGATGAAATCCCAATGTTTTGTAAACCTAACCACATCACATTACATTTGCATTATTCTATTAGTTGGAAACAATTCACGGGGTCCAGTCTACCCCATGAAGGGGGTGATCACACAAGGATGGGATACCAGGAAGCAGTGATCACGGGGGGCCATCCCAGAAGCCTGTCAACCACAGGGCACGTGTAAGGATAGAAGGCAGAAGCCAGCACAAGGTGGGGGGAAATATTTTTGATTTTTTTTTTCTATAAAGATTTATTTGTCTATTTATTTGGCTGTGGTGGGTCTTTGTCGCTGGATGTGGGCTTTGTCTAGTTGAGGCAAGCAGGAGCTACTCTTTGTTGTGATGCACGGGCTTCTCACTGCAGTGGCTTCTCTTGTTGCAGAGTACACAGGCTCTAGGCTTGCGGGCTTCAGCAGCTGCAGCATATGGACTCAGTGGTTGTGGTGCATGGGCTTAGCTACTCCATGATGTGTGGGCTCTTCCCAGACCAGGGATCGAACAAGTGTCCCTTGCATGGCAAGACAGATTCTTAACCACTGGACCAGGGAAGCTTGATTTTTTAAATTACTTTTTAAGTTGAGCTCTGAGACAACTTCACATGAACTGACTGTCTCATATAAACCTCACAACAATGCTCTGGCATAGATATCGCTATCCTCATTGCACAGATAACACAAAATTGAGAGGAATTAAATAACTATCGTGAGGTCAAATAGTAAACGCTAGAGCCAGCAAGCAGAGTTAGGTTTGCCAAACTACCAAGCCCATTCTTTTAACCACCACCTTCACTGAGTTGCCTTTGTACCTGTGCACGTAAACGTCTCCGACCTGCCTCCTCCTTGCTGGTCCTGTGGTCACCCCCTAGAGCCTGGACCTCCTATTCTGCTGACAACAGTAGCCTCTCAGTCTTCCCGACTCCAGGACTTTCTCTTCTAATTCTACTATAGACACTCTTTTCCTTCAGTACCAGTGTTAGAAGGTATAAGGTTGGCTGGATAATGGGGAGAACTGAGGTCTAGAGAAGTCTGGGGAGGACTGATCCCTGGACACCTCTTTTCTGGTGGGATCACAGCCAACTGGGAAAAGCCAGTGCTCTCTTACTATAATACCTCCCGTCAGGGGACGAAGCATGAAAACTTGGGTATGGAGAAGCACGTGGGAAGAACAGATGGTTAAGGGGAAGGGAGGCATCAGGAAGGCAGAAGCAGAGCCTGGAGCTTGGCATGTGTCAGAACGAGAGGAGGGAGGATGTGGAAAAGGTTTACCATACACCTCACCACTTCCAAGGTGCAGTGGAACATAAGACGAGACAGCCAGAACCACCACCGGGGGGATACCGTGTTCGATGTTCACAGTTGTAGGAAGGATGTGTGTGGACTTGTCCCTGGAGAGGGGCTGGGTCAGCAAAGGAGAAAAACAGCATGTGAATGCATGTCCCAGACACCCTCTCTCAGTCCTCCAGACACCTGACAGGACAGGCTATGATCCTCATGGAAGCCCTGGCTTACTTTCAAAACTGCACTTCTTTGCAGAGTTCATCACTTTCAGACAGGGCTTGCTAAATGATTCAGAGTGGTGAAGTTTGTGAAAAAATACACACCTGGCAGAACATTACACCATCCTGTCATTGTTATTCTCCTCCAAGGATGTTCTTTAAATATGTGGTCCCCCAGGAACCAAGATTCCCCTACCATTCAAGCCTCTGAAAAGAGCTGCATAAATTCCAATTTGTATCAAATCACCTATAGATATCTCGGATTCCAGAAGGTCCGAGGTTCGGATTTCTAATGATGCTGCTACTCCAAAGACCACACTCTTGTGTGACCAAGCCATAGAGCAGTGGTCCCAAATTTGTCTGCACATTGGAATCACTTGGGGAATTTCCAGACTGTGGGTTCCCGTTTTCCACCACCAAAAACTGTGATTTAATTGGTCCGGGATATGTTCTGGGCTAGGAAGTTTTAAAATATCTCCACGTGATTTTAACCAAGTTTAGGAAGGAGGCACTACCCCGGAGATTGCGGAGGAAAGTTGTAAGAGCTTGCAGGAAATTAATCCATAAAGAAGGCAAACCCAAAATTTAATAGTAAGAACTGGATAGTTTGGATCATGCAAGGTTAATACTCTGCAAAGGGTGGTGGCAGATGGAAAATACATATAAGCAGTGCTTAGGGGTCCACGGAGGACCTATGACTCGCAGGCCCCTTTTGTTGGGAAGCCCGAGCCCTTCATTCCCCGCCCCCGCTCTTCCCCGGGACGGCTAACAGCGCGGGTAGCCAAGAGTGCTCCCCGGAGCATGCGCAAACGCGGGCACGCGCGGGGTTTCTCGGAGCATGCGCGAGCGCCGCGCCGGCCCTCCAACCCCGCCCCTCCGGGATCACGCTCCCGGAAGTGCCGTGGGCCCACGAGTTGGGTCCGGGGAAGCTGTAGGTGGTGAGCGGTTCCGCGGCACTTGGGTCAGCACGTGCCCGAGCGCTTGGCCCAGGGCAACCTGGAGCCGCCGGCCTCGGTGGCCGAGGCGGTGTCGTCCCTGACTATCGGCGATGCATTCGTTGCAGCAGGCGAGGGCGCCGCCCCGCTGCCCCAGGCGCCCCCTCGGAGGTTCATCTGCTCCTTCCCCAGCTGCAGCGCCGCTTACAACAAGGCCTGGAAGCTGGACGCGCACCTGTGCCGGCACACGGGGGAGGTAACCGGGCCGCGGCCGCCGGGGGCGTGGCGTGCAGGCCTTCGACCTGGGGCCGCCAAGGCCGCCGCCCACTCCTTAGGTCAGGGGAGGACCGAGAGATCCCCTTGTCGTGGGTCCAGGGCTCACTAAGCAACGCTTTAATGTTTGATCTTGAGTGATGGCCAGGCACCGCCTCCCCAGAACTTGAAAATACTTGCAAGGTTGGAATACCCTCTTCCACCCTCACTCCTCTGGTGGCTCAGGCGATCAAGAATTCGCCTACAATGCAGGAGACCCGGGTTCAATCCCTAGATCGGGAAGATGCCTTGGAGGAGGGCAACCCACTCCAGTATTCTTGCCTGGAGTATCCCTTGGACCAGAGGAGTCTTGGTGGGCTATAGTCCATGGGGTCGCAAAGAGTCGGACACGACTCTGAGTCGACTGACACTTACTTTTCACTTTTCACTTCCCCACCCCCACCCCAATTGGCCTTCAAAGGCCCCGCCTCCTGGGACTGGAATGGCGGGAGAACTGAGTCCTAAAGGTCTGCAAGCAGCCTGTGTTCATTCATTCGTAGTTCTGCACCATTCTAGCCCGGAGAGCTGCAGACCCGATAGGCCTGGCTTCTGGTGTCACGGACCTTAGGTTTAATCCGGACAGACCGGGGAGTAAGTAGGAATGCAACACAGTGAAGAGAGGGCTGCTGGAGGGCAGTGGGGAAAGCCCTCTCACTTGACCTGAGTGAGAAGGAAAGGCTTCCGCCCTGCAGACATCTGAGGGAAAAACAGGGCAGGCAGAACTGCCAGAGCATGTGGTCCTGGGGGCAGACACCGGGCAGTGTGGTTGGGTGGGGGCACCATCCTGGGGGAGCCTGCAGGGCAGGCCAGGAGGGTCGTTTGCAGACCAGGGTACAGATGGCTTTAGAGCCTGGGTTTTGTTTTGAGGGCTGTAGGAAGCCTTTGGGAGGTCACAGATGAGGAAAGGGCATCTCATGGAGGCCTAGGGATCAGTCCGGTTTCCTGGGTCTTGGGCAGAATTCGGCTTCTCACAGCCTCAGCAGAAGGCCCTTAACCAGGGCCCAGCCACTCCTGCCTCTGCTCCTAGCACCTCCCTAACTTACAGGCCACTCCTCTGTGTATCCTCACACTCAGGTCCTCTTACCCCTTGCAGCATTTGAAGGCTGACCATCCCTCCCTGGGACCTTCTCCAGCTCACTGACCCTGGCCCTTGGCCCCTCTCCCACCACCCCCCCTCCTGACTTCTTACCCTGTGACTGGCTTCACTTATGACATCCTTTATGCTCTGCCTCCCTGTCCTTCTTCTGGCCAGTTCTGCCGTCCCCGCCCCAGTTCTAGGCTCTGTTACCAGGGGGCCAGATTAGCGCTTACCTTTCCTTTTAGACTCCTGGACTGTTTAGGATATTGGCACTCCCAGCTTCCTTCACGCCGGCTGGAAGACTCGGAGCCACGTCATCCCACATCCCACATGTCAGTCTGACAAGCGGTTTTCAAGCCTCCTCCGTGCCAGGCTGTGCAGAGTCCTGTGTACCTGCCTCAGCACAGTTCTTATCTTCCGTCCATCTGCTTTGCTACCAGTACTGTCATCTGAGGCCTCGGTGCCTCCTTCCTGCATGGTCGTGGGGCATGTTTTCTATAGTTCAATACACAAAACTGGTTATGTGGGGGACACGTTTTTGCTTTTCCTGTGGGGGGCCCTTCCTCCCAGCTCCTGGGTCCCAAGTGGTGGTTACACGCTGGGCCGTGAGCTTTTCTGGGTGTGACACAGTCCTCCATAGCTGTGCCAGGCATGCCCCGAGCAGATGATGGGCTTGTCCAGGATGACACAGAGCCTGCCCTAGACTCTGAGCAGATGAGAGGATGCTGGGGAGAGGAGGCAGGACCAGTGGACATGGACTGTGCTGGTAGCAGCCAGGAAGCCTTTGAGGGAGCCACTGCTGAAGCTCAGTGTAGGTCAGGAGCAGCTTCACGATGCTGCTGTGTTACTGTGGAGGCTGCCCACCTTTCTCATACGTTGCTATTCCTAGGTCAGAATCTGCTGCACTAACCTTGTGAGCAGCCGCAGCAGTTTGGTCATGTAACCCCAGGCGGCAGGTGCTCAGCACTTACTGGGTGGAAACCACCTCTGCAGACAGAGTCCATGGCTTTGCCCATCACACAGATTAAGGCTTTAAGTAACACCAGAGTTACTGACTGGGACAGGACTGACATGCTTTTTCTTTCCTTCCTGTTAGAGACCATTTGTTTGTGACCATGAAGGGTGTGGCAAGGCCTTCGTCAGGGACTACCATCTCAGCCGCCACGCAGTGATTCACACCGGAGAAAAGCCCTTTGTGTAAGTGGGGAACTGTCTTTGGGCCTTTGAAGTGGGTTGTGTTTGGCACAGAAGATTGATCGATGACTCATGAGATCAAGAACGTGGGGCTTCTGCATCTCCTCAGAGGAGACTCGGTTTGGAATATGTGGAGGAGAGTCGGGGTTTTCTGTGTCATTGTGTGTGACAACTTCAGGGGTGGGTTCATCCGAAGGTCTCTTGAGTTTGATCCTCTCAAATGCTTCCCTGGCAGATTGAGGGCTCTGCATCCTCAGGGCCTTTACGAACCAATCAGCTGCTGAGATAACAGACATCGGCATGAGAAAGTAGAANTAAACTGCCCATTCCTCAAGATGCCACAGCAGACCTGACTTCCATGCTAGTTGGTAGAATAGCTTCCACCCTACTTTCAAGATACTGGATACTTTCTGGATGTAGGCCCCACAACAGCTCTGCTTATGCCCTAAGTTTTAGGAGGTCTGGTTTCTGATCATTATTTCTCTCATCCTGAGGGATCAAACCCATTCTAGGAGCAGGGGGCAAAGTTGAAACTGTCCCTTGAAAATCTTCTTGTAGCATATGTCTCCAACCAAACACATCCCTTCTGTTCCAGCTAAAAACACAAAGCCGTGTGATGTGCATGAGTGTGTGGGGTATTGTCTACACGAGCATCATCTGGCTTCCAGTTCCAAAAACTTTTTACATTTGGTTTTTATTTTAAGCCTGTGTATCAAGGAAACCTCCTTCCTGAAACTATTTTGGATAGAAAACTTACATACAGAACAGATATAACCTGTTTTCAAAAAATCCTTCTTTCATAAAAGTTATTAAAATGTGCTTAAATACACATAGAAGAAACTTTCAAAGTATAATTCATCTAGCTTTTACAAAGTTTGGTTTTAAATAATGAAATCTGAAGGGTTTTCCATTTTTCTTCCGTAAAGATTTAACAGTTATGATGATATTTCCTAATATTTGACTATAAACATTTTCAGGCATGTAGCAAAGTTTCTTTTGTAATGTAGCAAAGGGCTTTCCTGGTGGCTCACTGGTAAAGAACCCTCCTGCCAATGCAAGAGATGCAGGTTCAATACCTAGGTCGGGAAGATCCCCTGGAGAAAGAAATGGCAACTCACTCCCAGTATTCTTGCCTGGGAAATCCCATGGACAGGGGAGTCTGGCAGGCTATAGCCCATGTATCACAAAAGAATTGTACATAACTTAGTCACTAAACAACATGCATCATCTAGATTCTACCACTAACATTTTCCTATACTTGCTTCAGCATGTATCAGTACATCTATCCATTCCTCTATTCACCCATCCATCAATCTATGGTAGCATTTTAGTTATTTTTAAGAGACATTTTATACTTTCATTTAAACAAGAAAATCTAAGTGAAAATAAATTCTACTGGCTATCATCTCTTCAACAATAAAAATATTATAAGAATATGTAGTTGACAGAGTGGCCTGGCAAAGGAATCTTAAGTTATCTTTAAAAACACTAGTTCTAGACAAATATTGTTTTAAGGCCATAGGTAAATCAGTCATAAAATAAATCTCACAGAAAGTTGAGAAGAATGGCAGGTAAAGTTTTAAGTAATAATTCTCTAAAGCTCTGATCTGTTCAGTTTTCAGTATGGGAAGCTATTTTTATTTAATCAGTAATAAATGTGCCTATTCATTAACACTTGTGTATGAAGTCAGAAACTGAACTCCATTTATACAATATTAATGTGCTAAATGGAACCATATATTTCCACACAGTGATTTACAGAGATTCAGTCACTTCTCTAACAGTTACATTTATGTGATCTAATCACTGAAAAGTATTAAATTAGGAGCAATATATTCCATTCTCTGATGTCATTTTGATAGGACTCCAAGAAAAGACATACAGAAACTTGGTTTAGCAGAAAGTAGACTTGCATTTTGTTTTACTCATGTAAAAGTAAAAATTTATCATGTTGATATAGCCAAAATAGTTTTAATATTTTATTTTTTGGCATGTGGAATTTTTAGCTCCCTGACTAGGAATCGAACCCATGCACCTGTTATGCCTGAAGTCCAAGTCCCCAAAACTGAGAGAATAAGACATCCACGGCAATGCAAAAGCATGAAGGGGTTTTATTGCTAGCTCGAGCTAGGGCTCCTGTCTCATCCAGCGCAGTGGAGTCTTGATGAGAGCCTCCAGCTCTGATTCACGGCTACTTTTATACAGGTGGTTCTTAGTACGGTAATAATTAGACGGTAATAATTGGCTGAGCTGTACGCGCACATGGTTTTCAAATCACACAAATCACAAAATCTCATTGGCTCAAGTTTGAATCAAAATCCCAATTCTGATTGATTTGTGTTTGGTGCGAGCGGGACTTTCCCAAGTTGTGGTTTCCCGGAATCATGACTCAGGTTTTACAAGAATCTGAATCTTAAGCTTAGTATAGCTTGTTGAGCCTGTCATGGCTCCGGTCTGGCTCTAACAGCACCCTTCAATGGAAGGAAGCACAGATTCCCAACCACTGGACTGCCAGCTAATTCCCTAAAATAAATTTATCATTTTAAATAAAATAATCAGACAACTGACTCAAAGAGAGAATTCGCTTAATTATTTATTGCCTCAAATGACTAATTCCTTGAGAATAAGATAGAGTGGTGTGAAAATCAAATTCCTACATAAAAGCAGAGCAAGTGGACAGCAAAACTCAAAATCCATGGGCTACATTTACAACCAGACTTGGTGGCAAGATATAAGTGGGATCCAAACCAATCCAAACCACAAAATCTGCCTAATATCAGGATCTATGCAAGGGGAAGCACAGAAAAGCTATAGGGTATCTGCCAGAGATGAGAACAGGGGATCTCAAAATTGCCTATTAGAATTCATTGAAAGCATAGCAGGCCAATCAGAAGAAAGCAGCTGAAACTGGCAGGACTTTACCTACTCCCAGAGTGGGTGAGTGTGAGGAGTCCAATAGTATCTGAAGGGGCTGTTAGAGTCTATGAACTTTTGAAAATGATCATCCAGGGTTGCCTTCCAGGCTAGGACCCCACACTGTAGCAAAATGGCTGACAGAAGAATCTAACTTGAGAAGAATGTGGACAATAGAGACCATGCAGAGAGCCTGTCCAGATGAAAGCAGGAGAGAGAAACAAAACAAGGACATTTAAGGGTACAGGCTGTCATATTTTAATACTTTATGAAAACAAGAGGGTATTCTTTGAAATTAGGAAAGCTACATGAACCAAGCCTCCTTCTAAAAGTCAAGGAAACCTCACATAAAAATAAGCAACATAAACATACCAAACTCAAATGCCGTATTAAGTTATTATTTTTAAAAACAAAATAAGGAGTGGATAGTTATTTGGTAAGTGTGGTGTTGGGAGGCTTATGACTCCTTTAAACCTTCTCATTCCTAAAGGTGACTCCAGTCTCTCCCACAAGAGCATCAATGACTTCACACAGGTGCAATCAGACAATGCCTGCCTCAGGTGGAAACCAGGTATCTTCCACTTCCTGCCCTGGGGAGCTTCTCTGATGCATGGAGTGGGGTCCTCAGGGAACTTCCTGTTGCTTCTGTATGAACTGACACTTGTGATGTCACACTACTGAGCTGTGGCGGATGAGATCCAATGGATACATGCTCCCCCTCTTAACCCCCAGGTGGATAGTTTGAAGTACATTTTTCAGGGTCTTATAAATAAGGACCTTATGAATCAAGCACAGTTGGTTACAGCAGTCACCTACAGTCATGTCCCACTCCATAACACAAGCTCGCCTTGGTTTTCTTTCCTTTTCTATGATCTCTCACTTTAGCTCCCTGGAATCTTTCCCCAAATAAATCATCTACTTACAAGTCTTTGTCTCAGGTTCCGCTTTCGGGAGAATCAGTATTTTAAGGAGACAGGACACAGCTGCGTTGAATGTGGCTGAGAGGTTAAGTACACACAGAATGTGACTAGATGGAATTCCTGGGTACCCTGATAAGAGCAGCTTTAGTGGAGTGATGAGGCAGAAGCTTGACTGAGGGGCCCAGAAAGAATAGATGTGGAAATGGACACAGTGAATTATAGGTGCTGTTTCATGGGTCCAATTCTGTGAACCTCTGACCTCTCGGTAGCATTCAATACCATTGATTACTATCTCCTTTTTGAAATATATGACATTTGCCACTGACTGGGGAGAAGAGAAACAAAACAGTAGCTGACGTTGTGGGTAGGGTTAAGGAAAGTCTTTTAAAGCAAGGAGTCAGTAGACCACGGGGATGATGAGGCTGTTGAGCAGAGAGGGGAAAACTCATGGGAAAAAACAGAGAAGGGAATATCAAGAATGAGAGGGGTAGGATCTTAAGCCCACGTGTTTGAGCTGGCCTTTCAGTCAAGTGGAGAGAAGGCAGAGTACAGACAGGTCATGGAGGTGGGTCAGTTTAGATGGTGGAGAAATAAAGGAATTCATGCTGATTGCTCCTACTTTCTCAATGAACAATATTATGAAGTCAAAAATTGAGAAGCAGAGGGTATAGCAAGTTTGAGAAAAGAAGAGGAGAAAAATAATTTTGGAAACAAAGAACACAAACATTTTATGCAAGTGATTGCTGACCTGGACTAGGTGTCCATTTATTTATTTCACTGCTAACTCATCTCTATCCTATTTTGGAGGCAGTGGGCTTTCGAAGGCCCAAGGTTACACTTGGGTACTGTTAATTAAAAAAAAAAATTCTTTATTACCAATATCATGGAGTTGGAAAAAAGATTACAAGGAAAAAGAACAACATCAAAATTGATGTGGTAGTGAAGGCCAGCTGAAGAATGACTGCTCAAAGGAGCATGGCCCAAAGGGGAAGTATTTAATTTGGATCACATAGTGGCTCAGTGTGGTCAAGGTCCATCAAAAAAACCCAACTGCAAATACACAGGTGATTTTTTCAAAATATATATACTATAGGCTTCCCAAGCCATGAGCCTAAATAGAAATGTTAATAAGTTCCACACTGAACACTGACATCATAGTTTCCCTAGTTACCCAATGTGGAGGCAGAAATGAATAAGCTAGATATCTAATAGGGTGGGAGTGTTAGAACTTTTTATGGCCATGAGGTTGGTAAGCCTTGTAACTCAAAATGTGGTCACTGAAAATGTGTAACCAAAAAATGTCATGGGGCTGTCAACTCACTGCTTATGCCACTGGCAAAATATGTTCTATATTCATGCACACGGGTGGAAGCTAAATGTAGCTAGCTCATTGGCTATACCTAAAATCCTGAATTAGGATTTTGTGGATATGTCAACACAAAAACATACACATATTTTGTATTTTACACAGAGCCAGTAGATAACAAGTATGTAGTAAATATCACATGATTTTAAAATATGTGTTTATTTATATAATAAACATGGTTCATTCCTTTTAGTTAAATGATATGTGCCTACATAGACACTCTGAAAAGCTGAAACAACCCTATTCCTATCTTAATGTGAAACTCAACTTTACTTTTCCCGTGTGCTTACTTTAACATGTAACAATCAAATAGCCTTTTTAACAGATATGATTGTTTTTTGATAATCATCTTGATTACTTTTCGGAGCAAGTCTAATAGGTAAACTAAAATGATTATTTCCGTTTTTCAGTTGGCAAAATTAAACTATGAAAGTGAAAGTGTTATAAATTTGCCCAGTCATGTCTGACCCTTTGCAATGCCCTGGACTATAGCCTGCCATGTTCCCCTATCCATGGAATTCTCGAGGCAAGAATACTGGAGTAGGTTGCTGTGTCCTCCTCCAGGGTATCTCCCCCACCCAGGGATCGAACTCACATTGGTTACGTCTCCTGCATTGGCAGGTGGATTCTTCACCACTAGTGCCCCCTGGGAAGCCCCATACTTCTTTGTATCCCCTGCCTGTTTTCTGTTGGGTTGTTTGTGGTCTTACTATTGATTTTTGGAAGTTTATATTATATTCTTGATATTATTAGACATTTATGTATATTGTGACTATTTCCTCAAGCTTCTTTTCTCTTCATTAGTACTTGATGAATACAAGTTCTGTTTTTCAAAAAGTTTATTTATTTGCTTATTTATTTTTGGCTACCCTGAGTCTTCATTGCTATGCAAGGCCTTTCTGCAGTTGTGGTGAAAGGGGGCTACTCTTCATTGTGGTGCGTGGGCTTCTCATTGCACTAGCTTCTCTTGCTGCAGAGCACAGGCCCCAGAGCATGCAGGCTTCAGTAGTTGCAGTGGGTGGGTTCTAAAGCACAGGCTTCATAGTTGTGGCTTATGGGCCCAGCTGCCCCTCAGCATGTGGGATCTTCCCAGACCAAGGATCAGATCTGCACTGCAAGGCAGATTCTCAACCACCAGACCCAAGAGTAGCCTGGGTACAAGTTCTTACTTGTAATAAGCCCTGCACAACTTTTTAGTGTTCACTGAAATTAGCATTGGTCTTCTTGTAGATTTACTTACTTCTCCTATGGACTTGTGCTGCTGCTGCTAAGTAGCTTCAGTAGTGTCCGACTCTGTGCGGCCCCATAGACGGCAGCCCACCAGGCTCCCCATCCCTGGGATTCTCCAGGCAAGAATACTGGAGTGGGTTGCCATTTCCTTCTCCAATGAATGAAAGTGAAAAGTCAAAGTGAAGTCACTCACTCATGTCCAACTCTTAGCAACCCCATGGACTGCAGCCTACCAGGCTCCCCTTTCCATGGAATTTTCCAGGCAAGAGTACTGGAGTGGGGTGCCATTGCCTTCTCCGACAGACTTGTGCTAATTTAATCCAAATCCTTCCCAAAGTGTGCAAGTTTCCACTTGAGATATTCAAATTAAGGTATTTTAGCAATCTCACCCTCCTGGAGAAATGCTTTCTGGTACCTTGTGACCTGTTCCATCCTGGACATGTTGCTTTCCAGGCACAGCTGTCACCTGGACGTTCCATTTAACCCATTCTAGAGACTTGTTGCTTTGTTTCTTGGATCAAGGTCTTATCCTTTCTTACTTCACTTTCTTCTTCTGGTGGAGTACATCCTCCTGTACCTTCCTGAGAAAAGGTGCAAGAGAGGCAGATTTTTAGAGATCTTCATTCTGCCTTCACACATTTAGATGGAAATAAGATCGAAACTGGAAATCGTTTTCTTCAGAAGTTTGAAGACATTGTTTCATTGTCTTATAGCTTCTACTGTTACATTTTAAGCGTTTGGTACCATTCTGATTCTTGATTCTGGTATGAAAACTCCTAAATGCCATAATATGGTATCAGTTCAGTTCAGTTCAGTCGCTCAGTTGTGTCCGACTCTTTTGACCCCATGAATCACAGCACGCCAGGCGGTATGGGTCTATTTTAGACCACCATGCTGGGCAAACATACCTGTTCGTTCTGAGAAATTTTCTTGAATTACTTTTTATAATTCCCTCCCTTCTATTTTCTCTCTTTCCTCTTTCTAGAACTCCTGTTATTTAGGTATTGAATTTCCTAGAGTGCTTTTCTAATTTTCTTCCCTCTTCTCTCCTCGTTTCTCTATCTTTGTTTTTTTTTTGCTTTACTTCCTGGAATATATCCTAAATTCTACCTTCTTTATTAATCTACTTTACCTATACCCCTTCAGAATATCTGCTATCATAATTATAATTTCAAAAAGCTTGTTTCTTTGTTCTCTGAATTTTTAAAAAATATATCACCTGTTCTTCATTTGTGAATATAACAAGTTCTTATTTTCTGAACCCCTTGGTCATACAGGCTTTCCTTGTCCTCCTGACATTCCCTGACTATTTTCTCAAGCCAAAAGTCATCTACCTGAAAGTGTTGGTGTATGAACTTGTAGCTTGCTGACTGTAGTCTTCATAGGGTGATCTAGCTGAGTCTCTTTCTTGGAAGAGTCCTCATGTCAAGATCTTAGTTGTACTCTTTGGGGACATCCTAATATCAGAATCTTAGTCCTCTTCTCTCCTTTAGAGAAAAAGGACTTAATTATTTAGAGATTTCTATTTTTCTGCCAATTGCATATTGGTTGACAGCCAGCAGTCTGGGAGCTGAGAAGGTAGGGGCAGTTTTTGTATAAAGTGGGAAAGGAATAAAAGAATAATTGCTTCATTAACACACTGTCAGAGAAGACTTAACACCATCTTCACCCTGCCTTCCAGAGATGCTTGGGTCTGAGGGCATTTTGCAATGTAAATTGAGTTTCTGTTCAGCTTTCCTTGCTGCAGTTTAGGATTGCTTTCTCTGATCTGCTAAGTTGGGACATATGCACTTTTTAGCCTCTAAAATTTTGAGGCTGCTGTCTTCCTTCCTGTTCTCACTTTTATTATAAGTTTGTGCCTTTAAGTAGAAATTCTACTTATGCTTTTGAAAGGATTGTCAGGTCAATTCAAAAAGCACATACTGAGCACCTATCTGGTGCCAGGCTCACAGATCCAAGGCTTTGGGCTGTTATTAAACTCTAAACTGGAATGAGAGATGCCTCTCAAGTCTTTATTGTTCTCCTTGCAACCACTGGGCTACTCCCTCCAGCTCTGAGGTATTTTGTTTATTCTCTTATCTCTGGGGTACTATTAACTCTTTTCCTCATCTTCTATCAACTGGAAATACTTTTTTCTCATCTTAAATTTCCTATTAGATTTAAGTACATAACCTATTTCCCAGTCTACATACAAATGTCTCTTTTATTAATCTGAAATAAATAAAGAGGACTTTTAAACTCTTTCTAGTATGAAAAATTACTTTCAGCTTGTGTTCAAGTTAAAAGTGGAGCATCCTCCCTACTTCCATCAAACAGTGCCACGTCTCTTCCTGTGTTGGAGACCTGGCAGGAGTGGTTCAGGACTCTTGTAATTAATCACTATACATCAAAATGGCTATTATTTACTAATGCCCACTATGTATTAGAAATCTTCATATGCTTGGGGCAATATTGGGTTAAGGAGGTACAGTGTATACTTTGGATGAATTACTGTTTTGTGCTTCTTTTCTTCTTTTGTAAAATGAGGAAGATGATGGCATTGACCTCAAGTGACAATTTTCTCTTCTGTAAAATGATTACAATAGTATTTCCTTTGAAGATCAGATGACAATGTATGTCAAGTCCTTAGCAGAGTACTTGGTGCATAGGAGGCATCATGTGCTATTAACATTATTGTTTTATTATAATAATTTCCATCTTCATGCCCTCTAAAAGATTAGGAAATCTAAATTAAAAGAAGTTCACTTAATTTGTCCCTAGTTACAGTTCAGTTCAGTTCAGTTCNCTCTCAAGAGTCTTCTCCAACACTACAGTTCAAAGGCATCAATTCTTCGGCTCTCAGCTTTCTTCACAGTCCAACTCTCACATCCATACATGACCACTGGAAAAACCATAGCCTTGACTAGATGGACCTTTACCAAATGAAACATTTTTTGCTGTTTCAAATGTGCTTTTTGAAGCTTCTTGAATTTTATAGTAAATGGGTGAAAGAAGCAAGAATATAATTTCTGCAGTATTTTTATCTTGAAAGGATTGTGTTATGAACTGTTCTTTTATTTTTTCCAAGACTAACAAACCTTTACTAAACAGTGCAGTTTTGAAGGTTGTAAGAAGACCTTTAAGAAACATCAGCAGCTGAAAACCCACCAGTGCCAGCACACCAACGAGCCACTGTTCAAGTAGGTACTTCACATGGGTGAAAACCTTTTCTAGCTCAGGCAGAGATGAGATTAAAATGCACAGGTGGTGTGCACATGCTCAGAAACAGTTTCTTAATCAACATTTTCCTGTTGAGTTGTACGGTCTATGCCCACTTGTATATTGGAGCACTTCAGAATATGCTTTTGTTTCTTCAAAAGAAAGAGTAATGTGTTTCAGAATCATTTGTGAGATTAGTACAGTTGTGGTTAAGCTTAACTATATAGAGCCTGTTGAATAATACGAAATGTCCTTATGAGAATGCTGAGTATTCCTTTCCTGTAAAACAAAGGTAACTGAGCTTAGCCTGCATCAGAAGGGACTTTAGGAAGAAGAGGGGACTGGGCACGTTGGCAGAGACTTGCAGAGGGCGCCTGCTGACGGCCGCCCTGCAGAGCCCAGGCTGATGGCCGCATGCAAGCTGAGCTGAGCTGCCTGCTCCTGTCTCTCAGCTCACAGGCCCTGGGCCTGGGACTTGTGGCAGCGGCAGTGCCGGTCCCCGCTGGCCGCCCTGCTGCCTCTTCTCGTGCCGCTGGTGGCCGGATTGCAGAAGCGGCGTGCTTGTCATGGCTCCCCAGAGCCAGTGCATCTACAGCCCTGTTTTCACACCATCCCGTGGCAGCAGCATTAAGGAAACCAGACACAACAATTCAGGATGGCTTGGGTATTTACCCCAGCCATCGTTCTGTGGCCATGGAAATGAGGTGTATTATGTAAAGTACAAAGATGGAAACAGTGTTTAATTTGATCACATAAGCATTTAAAAAAAAACCACACACTTTTTTTTTCTCAGTTTACTCTGCCCAAGGCTGATCCAGTAATTTGCATCTCACCTGCAACTAGGTCTGAATTTGAAGTCCCAATTTTATGACTGCTTTGGTTGTAGGAGAGGGGCTTCCCCAAGAGGGGTTCAGACGGTAAAGAATCTGCGTGCAATGCAGGAGACCTGGGTTCCACCCCTGGGTCGGAAATATCCACCTGGAAAAAGCAATGGTGACCCACTCCAGTATTCTTGCCTGGAGAATCCCATGGACAAAGGAGCCTGGTGGGTTACAGTCCATGGGGTCACAAAGAGTCAGACACAACTGAGTGACTAACGCTTTTACTTTAGTTGTGGGAAGAGGGGACTGGCAGGGTAGGACAGCATACTGTTTATTTTAGTGCAGTTAGTTCTGCCAGTGGGTCGATCGGCTGACACGCATGTGTTGTTAACCCAGGTGTGCCCACGAGGGATGTGGAAAACACTTTGCCTCCCCCAGCAGTCTGAAGCGGCATGGGAAGGTCCACGAGGGTAGGTCCCGGTGCCCACCCTGATAGGCACAACCGCCGTAGTGTGTGCAATACTCTGTGATCTAGCTTGTTTTTGATAATAATCATTTTCCTTTCAGTCTAATTTGATTGTTGTTTATACTGAATATTCACAAAAGACAACATGCCAATCTGTTTGTTTTTTTTAATAGGCTATATATGTCAAAAAGAATGTTCTTTTGTGGCAAAAACATGGACAGAGCTTCTAAAACACATGAGAGAAACCCATAAAGGTAAGGCCAGCATGGGGGACATGACAGAAATGTAACATCTGCTCCTGTAAAACTGATTGAGTGCTTTTAGAGGGTGAACTATACACATGCTCGGGAAAGTAATAGATTATTATCTATTACTCTCTGTAGTATGTCTTGTTAAGCACTGAGTCCCTCTCATGATCAGAGAGACCCGTAGCCCCAGGTTCAGGAGGAGCTGGGCCAGGTCTCCAGGCCTGTGCTTGCCTGGCATCTTAAAGGCTCCAGCGGGGGAGGCACATGGGGAGGCCGTGGCTGGAGTCTGTCGGGGCAGCTGGGGAAGCGTGCCCTCTGTGCCCGAGGACAAGGGAGCAGGCGGGTCTGAGTAACTTGCTCCCCTGCCTGTAGCCCCATGTAGAGAAGCCCTGTGCTTAATAGAGGGCCGGGGACCGTGTATTACATAGGAATTTAGGAGAGCTAAGGCACTGGAGTTCGCTTCCTCCACCTGACATTCTGATTGGCGTGTTGTCATNCTGAGTAACTTGCTCCCCTGCCTGCAGCCCCATGTAGAGAAGCCCTGTGCTTAATAGAGGGCCGGGGACCGTGTATTACATAGGAATTTAGGAGAGCTAAGGCACTGGAGTTCGCTTCCTCCACCTGACATTCTGATTGGCGTGTTGTCATCAGGTTTCTGGCGTCGAACCCATTACTTGATATATTCAGTGTTAGCTTCTTCTCTATGGTTAACGCTGGGGACACGGGCTCCCCTTGCTTCTGCTCCCCCAGAGGACATAAGGTGTGGCGTGTGCCAGAAGACGTTTAAGCGCAAGGACTTCCTGCGGCAGCACATGAGGATGCACGCCCCCGAGCGGGATGTGTGCCGGTGTCCGCGGGCAGGCTGTGGCCGCACCTACACCACCGCCTTCAACCTCCAGAGCCACATCCTCTCCTTCCACGAAGAGCAGCGCCCCTTCGTGTGCGAGCATGCTGGCTGCGGCAAGACCTTTGCCATGAAGGTGAGCCCTGCTGCCCTTGGGGTCTGCATCTTTTCTGCCAGGCTCCTGGGAGATGGGGGCACCGGAGGGCGGGGGTCTGGCCCATCACTCTGGCTCCAGCGGGGGTGGTTCTCCACCAAGCTGGGCAAATACCAGATGGGCCCCTGCCCCTCGAAGTCCAGCCCTCAGCAAGGCTGGAACCTGCCGGAAATGCACGTCCAGGCCCCGCTCTGGACCCACTAACTCAGAAGTCTGGGGGATGGGTCCACTCATTTGTTTTTTAACCAACTTCCCGGGTGATTCTTACGTGACTAAATTTGAGACCCAGTGGCCGGTGGCACCATATGCGTACTGTTCATTAAGAGTCTCCTGATGTCCTGAGTGTCCTTTTGAACTGCAGTGGTCTGGGGATTGGGAACTGGATGGGGTCTGAGAGCTTTGGGATATTAGTCCAGATTTTGAGAGCAGGACCCTGACCTTGTGGACCCGTGCCCAGTTGGTGCTGTCACAGGCAGTGCTGAACTACAGTAGACAGTGGGGGGTGAGGGTCGTGGTCAGCGACAGGGCGGAGACCAGACCTGGGCCAAATTTTCCAGGGGTGTTGGGGGTGCTATAGACACCGGAGCAATCAGAAGAGTCTCCCTCCTTCAGCTCAGAAGAGTCCATTCTGACCTGGCCCCCTCCCACCCCTGCCTGCTCTACAGGCAGGGAGCACACACGCTCCTAACCTGGGTCCTCCGGGAAGGCAGGGATTTCAGTGGAGGAGGGAGCAGTGTGCTCTAGTGCTAGAGGTTGGATCCCTCCACAGAACACAACAGAAAGAAGGATGCTGGTTTATCTGAGTAACTCAAGGGACTTTCCTCACTGTAAATGTACTGTCTCTCTCTCCTTCATTGCAGCAGAGCCTCAGCAGGCATGCCATTGTGCATGACCCCAACATGAAGAAAATCAAAGTAAGTTGAGACTTAGCATGCTGTTAATTTTAAAACATTAATTGCTTAAACCAGATGCTAAATATGCTATTTGGCGTATTTTCAACTACTTACTAGTGTGTGAGTCTGTACGACTATTGAAGGCAGTTATGTGGAGTTCACGTCTTTATTTACAACAGTTTTATTGTATGCTGCAGTAGTTGCATACCTGACAGGCATACAATTCTGATAGTTTTGATTTTGAATTAAAGTTAGTCATCCCTTGGTATCCATGGGGAGTCCGCAGGTGCTTGAGTATATGTAGATTTTTGACTGTGCTTGTGTCCATGTGCCTAACCCCCTGCCCTCCTACCCCCGAGTTCCAGGGTCATCTGTATTTGCATGTAACCTCCGCACATCCTCCTGTGTACCATGAATTATCTCTACGTTACTTATGATACCTAATACAATGGAAATGCTGTGTAAATTGTTGTCAGCACACGGCAAATTCAAACTGCCTTTGGGAACTTTCTGAAGTTTTCCTTTTTTTAAAAACACTTTGGATGGGCTGTTGGTTGACCCAGCTGCAGAACCTGCAGACATGAGGCCTGACTGGCTCTGTCTTCCTTATTCCCTAAGGTGAGGCCGTCTCGTGGGAAGCGGAGCCTGGCCTCCCGGCTCAGTGGGTATCTCCCACCTAAGAGGACACAGGGCCAGGCTGTGCCTTTGCCCAGGAATGGGGAGCCGCTGAGCTGCATGGAAGGCCACGCGCTCTCCACATCGCCATGCTGACCGCAGCTGCACATCCGCCTGCGCTGTGTGCAGGACCACAGACCAGCCAGTGCATTTGTCTCCCCTGGAAGCATGTGTTTATTAAAGTCACTGGGGCAGGACACCAGATGCTCCGTCCTTCCCGTCTCCCCTGTTCAGAGCGTCTCTTCTTGGGGTGCCCGGAGCTGCTTTCCACACAGCCTCCTCCTTTTTGCTCAAGGGACGAAGAACACACATCACAGCCTTGCCTCCTCTGATGGGCTGCGGCCGGGATGAGAAGGTTGCAATTCCAGACATGGCCTGGACAATTCGATTACACGTCTCCTCCTAGAAGAGGAAACAAAAGGCTAGTATAAAACCAGCACCTCTGATTGTTTCCAGTGTTCATGCTTATCTGATACCCATAAAAGCCAACATTCTTGAATTGCTATATAAGGGATTTGCTAAGTCAAATTGTATAGACCTGGTTAAGCTGATCAAAAACTGTAAGATAACCAGGTGGTTATACAAACTCCATGGAACTAGTCCAACACACTAAAGGCTTGATAGTTTTGAATCCCCCGTCATGACACTGAGAGGCTATCTGGCCCAAACCATCCTCTCACAAAAAGTGCAAAGCGGTGGGTTTGGGCACTGTCAGGGCCCCCTTACCCCCTAGGTTGTCAGCTTGGTGCTGTTCCCAACTGTCCTTCACAGTCACTGAGGTGGTTAGAAAAAGACACATGGTTCTAGAGATTCTGGGTGGGCTGGACTGGGCCCAGGGCCTGAGTCATTCTAGTCTGGAGCTAGGGCTGAAAACCACTGGAGTAAATGCTGCCTTTATCTACTGCTGTGTAACTCCAAGAGCGAAATCCACAGATCCTCCACAGACTTATCCTGGGACTGTAAACTAACACTTCCTAGAAGAGTTTGACTTGACTGCTTCTTAGAGGCATTTATAAAGAAGAATCGGACTTAAAAAGATGAACCCATACAGTCTCTAGTTTTCCTATTTAAACGTTAGACCCTCTACAGTCTGTGAAGTAGAATAGTATATAGCCCTTAAGTGAGAAAGTAGTGTTCTCACGTGGCGAAGTTCTTAACGCTACGGTGGAAAGTGTGGGTACATTTTGCATTTTGAAAACCCAGTTAGAAAGCTGCCACCAAGACTGGGCAGAATTCTTGATCTCCTCTGCCTTTGCGTTTTCCAGGTTTCCCACAGCTGTGTTTGTAAGTTCAGGAAACAAGCAGCCGCTCAGGCCTGCTTTCACTTACCATTTTGTCCTCGGGCTCATCTGCACTCTTCCCTTTCTTTACTGTAATCTGGACTTTGTACTTTTTTTCGATCCACTGCTGAATCTGTTTATTCTTTGTGTTCAGATCATGTTGTCCAATATTTGAAGAAAAAGTCAGTTCCTTGGTCAGGGTGGGTCCTAGGTTGAAAGAGTGAGATCTGGGGCTAGTCTGTGAGGCCTGGGTTTTATCACACGCGCGTCCTAAGGTCTACGCTGCTACAGGCCCTCCTGTCTGCCTGGTATTAATGGTTTCACCCTCCAGTTAAATAGAGGAGACAGACACAAGGTGAAATACCACTTTTGTAGCTGCCAAGTAAGAGTACCTGAACAGGGAATGCTTCCGTTTATCATTACCATTGTTTGATGAAAGAACAAAGGAATGGTCCTTTAAAGAGAACCAGGTACTTTTTTACTTTGGTTGGTGGATAACAGGTGTTTACTGTACTTTTTCTTTATCCTTTTTTAATTTAAATAAAAATAATTTTTCTTAAAAGAAACAGCTTACTTCTCAGAGCTCCTACGAGCTGGTGAGAGTCCTCTGTCAGCCCTTCCGCCAGCTCTGAACCAAGCTTCTCAGGCTGTCCACCTTTTTCAAATGTGACACATTTTGATGCCCTTAGCACTGCAGTGGGCCTCTTCTGGATACTTTTGGTTTTCTAGTCAATATCCCTGTTGCTAAATGTGGTGTGTAGAGAATCGACACATTCTGACCTCTAGTGATCGGCAGTTACTAGCCATCATGAAAAACAAACCTCTTCACTCAATTCAGTTCACGGCTTCTGTAAGGTTTAAGTGACAAGTTGGTAAAACAGGCTGAGTGTTCCTACCCCGACTATCACAGTGGGCATGAGGGATGCGCTGGGGATGACTTCAGAGTTTGGAAGCGCTTCTCTGTAATGAATTGCCTGCCTCCCCTCAGAGATGAGGGGAGAGGAGGAGGGGACCCATGGCAGGTGAGAGGCCAGGACAGGACCAGGAACTCATCCCCACCTCTCCCACACCTCACCCCATGCGGCGCTCTGCGGTCCCGGCCCCGGGAGGCCCTGCCACGGTCAGAGGGAAAAAGAGCGCCCATTGTTTTGGTGGTGGTTGCCTTGTCTGTCTCTCATTTTGCACAGGGGTAGAGGAAGAGATGGTGGACACAGAGTAGCAAGGGGAAAAGGAACACAAGTAAGTGGATGAAAAACACACACTGGACACAGTCATAAAACGGGATTCCAGTTACTCACCGCCTGTTCTTACAGGCACTTGGCAGATGCCCGATTTAAACTGCAGATCTGCCGGCCCAAGGGACATGGGAGCAGAGAGCAGGGTACCTACCCGGCTTGGGCGCGGCCCTCTCTGCCTCTCTAAGCCGCATCCGTTCCTGGTGGATCTGTGCGCCCGTCAGGAGCTGGTACTGCGGGGGCTCCGTGCTGGCGTCCCTCTTCACTAGCCGCAGGTCCCGCTCAGCCATGAGCCTGATCACGTTTGCCCGATGCATGTGGCCCAGGTCGTTGCCCTGTTCGTCCAGCACGTGAATGATGCGCTCGTTGATTTTTCTCCCAACGCTACTGAAAGCCGCCTCATTCTTTTTTTTCTTTGTCCTCTCGTCCTGGGTGTCTTCAGTGCTAAAAGCTTTCGCATGAATGAGGCAGGGTGGTCTTGGGGACTGCTGTGTGGGCGCTGGCCCCTGTGAGATGTATTTGCCCAAACATCTTCTAATGCAGTAATTCTCAGTCTTTACGTTTTGTAATGTTAACTTCTTGAGGAAAAGAGCAGCCATCCTATAAAGCAGGGAGAAAAGATCGTTCAAACCCAGCTGTTCATTCCCACGGGCTGGTGCTGTGGTACACGGAGGCGGCTGGTCAGAGGTGAGCGAGAGGACGTGGTGCCTCAGACAGCGCTTCGGGCACACTGCCGAGGTGTGTCAGGCTGGGACTCCCTTTGGTCCAACTTTGATCCTCCTGGGCTGTGTACCCCAGCCCTCTTGCCCGTCACCACCGCACACAGCCACTGTTGACCAGTACATAGCACAGGAAGTGATGGGAGGTGTGCACTCTCACTGCCCGGCCCCTGGGGTACCCAGGTCGATCCCTGCAGCGCCATCCCTGCAGAGTAACTGCCCACCCAAGCCCTCCATCCAGGCAGCACCCTCGGGTCAGCACGTGCAGGGCTGAGTTCCACCTGCCCTCCCGCCCCCAGCTCAGGCCTCCTGTCTCTGTATCACATACACACTTCACATGTGATACAGAGCTAAGTGATCCCCAAACAGCTAAGTGATCCTTGGCCCTTCTTTTCCTCTTAGCCATTCATCAGCAGATCCCGTTGTTCCACCTCTAAAAGCCACCAGGACCCAACCACTCCCCATCCCCTTCCTTGCCGTCACCCTCCCCTGAGTGCTGTGATCACCTCTCACCTGGGTCAGGTCTCAGCCTCCTGACCGCTTCCAGCAGCTGCCCTTGCCCATGTTGACCCATCACCCATGCTTAAAGCACAGACATCAGACCACTGCCCCACTGTGCTCACAGCCCTCTGGGGCCCCCGCCTCACTGCAGAGCCCTCCCCTACCCCGCCCCACTCCGCTCACAGCACCCAGCCCACCTCCTTCACTCACTCTTCCAAGCTTGTGGGCTCCTTGCTGTTCTTGTAAACACTACACACACAGACACACACACAGACACACACACAGACACACACACACACACAGACACACACACACACACACACACACACACACACACACCCCACCACCCCCCCCATGTGATCCTTTCCCTCAGACAATGCAGCTTCATTCAGTTCTCAGTGACGCCCTGCCTGTCCACTCTGTAAATAACACACCCCATCCATGCAAACCCATCACTTTGCCCTTTAAAAGCATTCACTGCTGACGTTTATCTGCACACAACATTCGTGATCTTTCCTCAGTAGAATGTAAGCTTCATGAGAAAACATGTCTGTCCACTGGGTTAGGAGCGTGGCAAGAAACCCATTGGGTTCTAACCCAGCGCCTAGAGTCTGTCCCAATACATGCAGCATCCTCAGTATCCTCTTGGGCCGATTCCAGGGCCCCCGGAGACACCCAAATCCACGGACACTCGAGTCCTGCATGTAAAACGCTGTGTGTTTACAGGTAACGTGTGTACATCCTCTCAGATACCACATCGTCTCTAGGTTACTTAAAAAACCCAACAGTGGAAATGGTATGTCAACAGCTGCCTGGCATAGCAGATCAGTCTTGCTTTTGGGAACTTTCTGGAGTTTTTTTTCCCTGAGTATTTTCAGTCATGGTTGGTTGCATCCTTGAATGCAGAACTGGTGGAGGAATGGCCATATGTGCTGAATGAATGTGTGAGTCAAAGGAGACGGTCGGGGGGAGGCGGTGTCCGTGGGCATTTATCCCGGGCCTTCAGGTGCATCACCCCACCCGCCACACTGAAGGCTGCTAAGTGCAGTATCTGTCTATTCCAGGAACTCAACTTTCCTTCTTATATCTTTCAAAACCTAGGGTCTTTTTTCCCAGGAGTATTCGATCATATCACTGCATCAGCTTCTTCTGACCATCTTCTATAGTACCATGAGAAAATATTGTCAGATTCATGAATAAACCTTGAATAAAACGACCCATGCTTTACCAAAGAAGAAAACAGTTCCTAGTTGGCATTTCAAATGTCCGCCACCCTCCATGAGATCTGTGATGTTTCATCCACGGTGAATGAGGCACCTGGAGTCATGCAGAAGGACACCACCTGCAGATGCTGCAGAGGCCCCAGGATTGGACTGAAACTGGGTTTAAATAGCTGAGCCACATCAAAAAGTCTACAAATAATAAATGCTGGAGAGGGAGTGGAGAAAAGGGAACCCTCTTACACTGTTGGTGGGAATGCAAATGGGTACAGCCACTATGGAGAACAGTGTGGAGATTCCTTAAAAAACTGGAACTAGAACTGCCACATGACCCAGCAATCCCACCACTGGGCATACACACCAAGGAAACCAGAAGTGAAAGAGACACATGTACCCCAATGTTCATGTTTACAATAACTAGGACATGGAAGCAACNCAAACCATAATCACAGAAAACTAGTCAATCTAATCACATGGACCACAGCCTTGTCTAACTCAATGAAATACAGAGTTAGCAGCGAAAAAACCTTTGATATTAAATTTGAGAGACAAATAACAAATTCAAGTCATTGAGAAACTTTTTATCAGGAAAATTCTCAAACACGTACAGAAGAGCTAGCGAAAGGAAGCCCGAAGCATCCATCGCTCAGCTCCCTGACTCTCAGCACGTCAGCCAATGTGCTTCCTCTCCACCAACAACTATTCCCCGGACGCCAACATCCAGGAACGACTTCACAGTAAATCCCGTCTCATCAATAGACAATTGAGTACATCACCTCTAAGAGCTGAGGACTTGCTTATCTTCTGAATAACAACAGTAACACACCCCAACTAATAATCATTCCTCTACATCATCAAATATCCAGGTTTCAGATGTCCCTGGTAGTTACCATTCTGTTTATGTTTCATTTACAACTTGATTGCATGAAGAGACTCTCACTGGCCAAATGTGTGATCATTTACACATCAGTGACTGAAATGAATTTCAACACGCCAACCATGCAAAAATCCATGAAAAAGAAAGACAGTTTGCCACAACTCTATGTGATTCCCTGACTCCTTATTTTGGAAATTGGTCATTAAAGAAAAAGAACTAAGTATTTATCCTACCTTTTTAGGAAGAACTATAATCATCCCCAGTTGATGAAGAAAAGTGTTCTTTAGAGGAGAATGCCAGCTAATATCTGGAGAAGAAAAGTAAAAGTTAATTGAAAACCACCATTTTCCCAGCTCCAATCAGACCACTGATTCAGGCTTGTTGTTCAGTCTCTAAGTCGTGTCTGACTCTTTGTTCAGGCCTAGACGGATGCAAACATCATTAGGTAAAAGGCTGATGAGGAAACAAGGAGTTCATGGGGTGCCAAAGGATGACCCAAGGAGCACTTCCAAACGGAAGCAGGAAACACATGCTCCAGCTGTCACCCCATAATGGGTCAGACTCAACACTCTGACACCCTAACACTTGTCTTTTCGTGGGACGGGTAATCCTTCTTGAAATAGGCCTGCCAAAAAGGCTGAACTGGAACAGCATCAAGCCTCTAGACTGAGCTCCTGGTTTTCAAGGGTATAAGGGCCAGACTCTGAGAGGAACAAGTCAGATGACACAAGGAAACCACTGACAAATCCAGACTATGAGACAAGACCGCTGGCTTCAAGCCTTACAAAAAAAGTCAGTGTCACTGGGCACTTGGATTAAAACACTGAGGAGACATAATCATAACATTCAATGTTTGAAAGAGAAGCAATTAAAAAGACACGTGGGGATAAGGGAGGAAGAACTGCGCATGGCCTAGATTCACAATGGACTCGACTCTATCAGAAAAGTTCTATCTTCTTAGCCATGAAAATGGCATTCTTCAGAAATCTTAGGGAGTTAGTCACGACATCTGCTTACTTACTCTGAAACGGTTCAGCAACAAATAAATGTGATTATGGCAACATCTGCAGAAGCTCGATTATGCTTGTATGAGTGCTTAGTTAGTCTTTCAACTTTTCTGTGTTTAAATTTTTTTTTTCATAATTAAAAAGTTCATTTTAGAAAGAACAACCTACAGGGAGGAAAAAATACACTAGTCATGCCAATATGACTCCTCCAGTCTGTGTAATTGTATATTTACTGCAATTTAATAAACTGGCACTCTGACTTTATGTATCCTTAACAAATATTTCTTTGATTAGCTGTAAGTCTATGTTTAAGCAGAGCCTATGTCTAAGGAACTTTACAAACTTAATGGTCTTTTTTTTTTTTTAATGCAAATTGCCTTTCTTTCTCCATCTGGTTTTCATCAGATCAAGTCCAAAAGTGCCTTACCTGGTAAATGGTGATGATTTCAGTTTAAGGTAGACTGTGTACAATTTTCTGCTAACCAAAGTAGCTAACAGCTAATGTGTATTTTAGAGAAGGGCTCTCAGAAGCTGGAGGCTCACCAGCATCATCTGAGGATGCTTTTTCAGAACACATGATGTTTCCTCACCCCTCTCCTAGTTAACAGCTCCTGGGTTAGGACCCCCAGAAAAAGATGGCATAAGAAAGTGAGTAATAAAGCATTACAGTGTAAGTGGATTCAAGTAACTTACACTGAGATGTCTTGGGCTACCCTTAACCTTTCAAGACTGATGCAAAATAGGAAGCCCGTTTCTCTGATGAGATGTCTTTGTCAAACATGTAACAGCCTGAATGAGTCATATCTATCAAAATGAAAATGCTTATGTTCTTATGACAATACTGGTACACTTGGTCACTCCCACAACTATCGTTTCTGAGACACCCAAAATATTTTAAGAGCCAGTTACCTTAAAGCCAGTTACTTAAAATGCACAATTTGATAGTATGAGATACCCATTTCTGATTTTGTATTTATTCAGACCTTACCGAAATCATGCTGTGCTGTATCAGCTGCATCTACTGGTAGTTTTAATTGAGTAGCTAACTCCACATTCTAGAAACAGAAGGCTTCTTTTTTGCTGTTGTTCTTTACTTACTTGAGACGGGATCACTGAAAAACTCCACATCCTCTGAGCACTGGAGGACAGGCTGACGGGCGTCCCAGAATCCGTCTGCTCTGGTCGTGGCTCCTCTTCTGTAGCTCCTGCTACTTTCTGTCCTCACTCCACTTCCCGGGGCCCTTCTGCATCATCCCTGACTGTCCTAGATGATATAAGAAAAAATGTCAAGTTACATTATTCCAGATGTACACAACAGGGGAATTCTGGTGTTTGATCCACATATTCCGTAAGAACTGGAATGTAAACATTAAGCCATAAAGTGGGCAGTCCTGAAATGTATGGCGCTTCCTTGTGCTGCGTGTAGGGCTGCATCCTTCACACTGTCACATCAGTCTTCAGTTGTCTCAAAGAAATCACATTCTTTGAGGACTGTTACCAAGTTCAAGGCCTGTACTGCTCACCACACGACAGACCAACAAATCGACAGACGAGTTGTTGGGACAAGGAATGGGGACTTTGTTTGGAAAGCCAGCAGACTGAGAAGATGATGGACTCGTGTCCCAAAGAACCAACTTCCCTGAGTTAGAATTCTGACTTCTTTTATATGAAAAGGGAAAGGGGTAAAGTCCAGGTTCCAGCCAGACTCCAGAGGGGATATGTTAATTTCTTGCTCCTTGCAGCCATTCAGAGGTAGGACTGGACAAGGTGTTTTCTGCGACCTGAACAAAGGTATTTGAGCTTCACCTGGGAGGCAGGGTTCCTAAAGATGGACCACTGTGTAATTTAAGCTTGCAGGCAACATCTCTTTAATGATTAACTGGAATACAGAGGTGCTTCCCTATTATAAGACAACTTTCCCCTTCATTAAGAAAATGCTTAAATATTCAGAAAAGTTAAAATACTATACAGTCAACACCCCAGTACTCATTCACCTAGATTCCACTGTTGCTCTCCTTGGTATATGTATATTTATTCCTCTTTCCATCCATTTTATTATGTTTTGATACATTTCAAAGTAAGCTGCAGACACTGCTACGCTTCACCCTCAGCATGCATACCATTACGTAGAGTTCAGTATTCGTTTATAACTCTTTTCATTTTGAGACAAAATTTACAAACAATGACATGTACAAGTCTTAAGCATATAATTTGACAGCACCTTTGTAACCAAATTCCTATCAGCTGACGAGATGAAGATAACTTCTATTTACTTGTTCACTCACTGTTTTTCTTTCCTACATAGCTGATATTGTATATTGATATCTATTATTTCCTGGGAGATTGGAACAAAAGTTACATGGATTCTAGTGGACTAAAATATTTATGAAATTAATTTTTCCAATTCTGATTACTTTTAAGAAGCCTCTGTCACACCTTCCAAAGGAGTTTGACTAACTCCTTCTGCCTGCAGCCTGCCCCCTGCCCCATGTGCCCGCTTTGGTAGCGGCTGAGCACTGCAGACCCCAGGCCTGCAGGTTGCTGTCTGCTGGCTCTGGTTTTGCACAAAGTATTCTCCATACCGAGATGGGCTGTTTAAGAGCTAGAATAGTGACTAAAAACACTGGAAAAAGCCAACATAATATCTTGGCTAATTATTTAACATTTCTTTAGCCATAAAATTTTAAATTTATTTTTTAGTTATTTTATTGAAATAAGCATCCAGAAGACATTTTTAAAAAAGCTTTAAAACCCTGAGCTCAAGACTCAATCCTAAAATATGTACTTAATCTTGTATATTATTCTATCTGTCATATTACCTTCCAGAACTCCCATCTCAGAGACCAGCATCTTTTCCAGGGCTGCTCTCCCGCACTCCCACAGCTAATCCAACACCAAGGCTTCTCACTGTTACTTCCAAACACCAATCAAATCCACCTACTTCTCTCCATGTCCATCGCCACCACCCTCCTGAGGACACCTCCCACCATCAGTCTCCTAACTAGGCTCTTGCACCTTGAACTCCTCCCCTCTGCACTGCTGGTGCTGGCTCCACAGGCAGTGCCCGCCCACCTTAAAACTGCCTGCAGACTAAAGACCTACAGCTTTCAGGAGGCCAAAAGGCCCTTATTGCCTCATTCCACACCAAACTTTCTTTATGCCTAAACCATACTGGCCTTGCTGATCATGAATGCTCTTCCCCCTTGGTTTAGGGAACTCCTTTCCTGCCGAGCGCTGCCTTTCTCAGGGCATTCCTCTGATCACCTCCAAGACTAAGCCAGATCTCCCCTGAAAGCGACCCCGTCCCCCCGCATTTGTTTTTCGAGGTCAACGGTCAAGTATTTCCACAGTATAACCTCTTTCCACGACTATAATTTTGTGATTATTACTGATTCTCTCCTTCACTAGATGGTGAGTTCTGTGAAGCAAGGAACACACGTGACATACCCTTCCCGGAAGCGCGCCTGGCACAGTAAAACCTCACAGCTTGCCCTCGGAACTGCTATTCAGTAAGAAAATGTTTTTACTTCTTTCAAGGAGCCTTATGCCGGGGAGCCCAGTAAATGATAAACGGGGGTAAAAAAAGAAAAAGAAGTCCCAGATGGTTCGGCGACTTTCCTCCAGCATCCCTCCTTGGGCGGCCGCAAACAGCAAGGGTATGCAGGTCTCTGCGCTGTCTCACCTGCCAAGCGCCGAGGGGAGGGGCTACGCGCGCCGAACGGACCAGTCAGGTGCGCTTTCGATGGCCACGCCCACCCGCGCGCCGTGGCGCGCCCGGTCAGGACCGGGCGTAACGCCGTCCGGCCTGCGTGTGCGCCCCCGTACGTGCGCCATGATGGCCGGACGGAAGACGTAGGGGCCGGAAGGACGGGCACTAAGACAAATTGACACCCCGGTTGCGGTCCGGCCGCGCGGCAGCGTCTGCAGTCAGCCGACAGGTGGGCGGCATTGGCCTTCCAAGGACAACGACATGGCCGAGCGCTAGGCCGCAGGCCTGCCCCTACGACCCCGTCTTCCCGCCGCAGGTCCCCTCACTCGCGCAGCGCCCCTGGCCTTTGGCTTTACCTGTACCGAGCCGCCGATTTTTGAGGTTTGGCGGCAGCAGCCCGCTAGCGGGCTCCGAGTGAGACCCTCTTCGCCTTCCGTAGTGGGCGGGGCCTCGACTCGTTTTTAAAGGGAAGGCGACGTTAGGAGGAGAGTATTTCCGGCTTGCGGCTTAAACTCCTCCGACAGAAAAGGGGGCGCAGTGGCCGCTTCCCCGGCTCCAGCCCCCATAGGTGGTTCGGCCATCGAAGGCTCGCTACCCCTCGATCCCTTACGTTGGCGCCCACCTCATTGTAGCTGCGTGCCCAGTGGGCTTACAGCTTGCATAGGTCTTTCTTATTTAGTAAAATATTACTTTGATAGGATGGTTAATCAATTCAGTCCAGTTGTTGAGTCGTGTCCGACTCTTTGCGACCCCATGGACTGCAGCACACCAGGCCTCACTGTCCATCACCAACTCCCGGAGTTTACTCAAACTCATGTCCATCCACTCGGTGATGCCATCCAACCATCTCATCCTCTGTCATCCACTTCTCCTCCTGCCTTCTATCTTTCCCATCATCAGGGTCTTTTCCAGTGAGTCAGTTCTCATCAGGTGGCCAAAGTATTGGAGTTTAAGCTTCAGCCTCAGTCCTTCCAATGAACANGCCATCCAACCATCTCATCCTCTGTCATCCACTTCTCCTCCTGCCTTCTATCTTTCCCATCATCAGGGTCTTTTCCAGTGAGTCAGTTCTCATCAGGTGGCCAAAGTATTGGAGTTTAAGCTTCAGCCTCAGTCCTTCCAATGAACATTCAGGACTGCTTTCCTTTAGGATGGACTGGTTGGATCTCCTTGCTGTCCAAGGGACTCTCAAGAGTCTGCTCCAACACCACAGTTCAAAAGCATCAATTCTTCGGCGCTCAGCTTTCTTTAGAGAACAGCTCTCACATCCATACATGACTACTAGAAAAACCATAGCTTTGACTAGACAGGCCTTTGTTGGGAAAATAATGTCTCTGCTTTTTAATATGCTGTCTAGGTTGTCACTGCTTATTTAAGTTATATGCAGAATACAGCATGAGAAACGCTGGGCTGGAAGAAGCACAAGCTGGAATCAATATTGCCGGGAGAAATATCAATAACCTCAGATATGCAGATGACACCACCCTTATGGCAGAAACTGAAGAACTAAAGAGCCTCTTGATGAAAGTGCAAGAGGAGAGTGAAAAAGTTGGCTTAAAGCTCNTTTAATAGATTCAGATGTCCAAAAAGGGATAGACTAATCTTCTATAAAATTTTCATTGGTTCAAAACACATATATTATCATCTTGTATACCAATATTCCCTTTTCCTTTTCCTCTTGTTTGACATGAAAATATAATAATAGCGTTATATTCAGTTACTATTCTCTTTCCAAAAGATGAAATTCAATCATAACAAAGAAAGAGGACTGACATAATTCAACTCCATTATTTTTCATTGTGTGTCTTATCAGGCCTCTGGAAGTGATTAATTTGAAATCAAAATATGCATCAGAAGTTATATCAGTAAGTCTTTATATATTTACTTTAAACTTATTTATTTCTCTGAATTTTTATTTCTCAATGCAATTCTGTGGAAAAGTGCATTAGAAAGATTAAAAGTAGAAAACATTTAAAAGATAAATAACAACATACATATCACTTGGTTTTCAAAGCAAACAGACATATTTTTATGGAGCACTTCCTCAGGCAAAGAGCTAACTACAGTGAAATATATTATGCAATTTATTTTCAGAAACTATTACTAGTACTCTTGTAAGCACATAAATGCCTTTCCATTGAAATGCAGAGAAAAGGGAGGTGGTTAAATTCTATTGAGNGGAGCACTTCCTCGAGCAAAGAGCTAACTACAGTGAAATATATTATGCAATTTATTTTCAGAAACTATTACTAGTACTCTTGTAAGCACATAAATGCCTTTCCATTGAAATGCAGAGAAAAGGGAGGTGGTTAAATTCTATTGAGGGTACCTGAGAATGTATTCAGGAATGCATTCTACAATTTGGCTTTGGAAATTCAAATGTGCCAGATATTGATGTGGAAATTGTTTGAATGAGACCTTGTTATTCAGCAAGATGTCTTCAGAGTATGGTAAGTAGGGTTATACCTGGGTAGTGAATTGATGATGCAGCAGAGGTAAGTTGGAATTGTATTATAGTGGCCATGTTTTTCTATATTATGGTAACTGGACTTATATTGAGTGAAGAGTTCACAAGTTTCTTCAAGGTATCAGGGATTCTACATAACCATGGATGTACTATGCATTTCAAGATGTAAGAAATCTAGAATTCACTTAATCTAAACTCATACTTCAGAAGAAAGTAAGGTAGACTAATTGAGAAAACCAATAAATCACAGCTGCTGCTGNAGGAGGCTGGTAGGCTGCAGTCCATGGGGTTTCGAAGAGTCGGACACGACTGAGCGACTTCACTTTCACATGAATCTCACAGTAAGAATCAGACATCATACAACAGGTCCATGTGTAATTATAATTGCATCTTTAAATGATCACTATGAGAGAGTGCAACAGAATAATGAGAACTAATGAGTAGAAGAACTGCCCTGAGGCATGTGGGATCTTCCCGGACCAGGGATGGAACCCGTGCCTCCTGCACTGGCAGGCGGATTCTTTATCTCTCTACCACCGGGGAAGCCCCCTCCTTCGTCCCACATTTCTGCTGCGTCCTTTATAGGCTGTGACTGATGGCCTTTCACAACTTCTAGTATCCCCTTTCACACTCAGCCATCATATCAGGATCCACTGGTGTAGGTGAGTGTTTTATACTAGCAATTGTTTAAGTCATAAACATTGCCACTGACTTTATTGTTTGCAGATTAGAATGGATTTGAAGTTACTCCTTTGCTAATTGGCCTCCAGCTCACTTGCTCTCTCAAGCCGGGGAGAGGCGGTTGCCAAGTTACAGCAGGGGGTGCGCTACTCCCCAGACCTGATTAGGCCAGGCTCTCGCCTCTTGCTGGACTCCCCGAGTGTGGCCAGGGGGCTCCCATGGGAGCTTCGCGTGCTTGCTGGGCTGCTGAAGAGGGGGACACCTGTCTTCCCAAGTGTCCAGCTCTCTGTGACCCCACAGACTGTAGCCCTCCAGGCTCCTCTCTCCATGGGTTCCTCCAGGCGAGAATACTGGAGTGGGTTGCCATTCCCTTCTCCAGGGGATCTTCCTGCAAGGAGACTACCATCTGAGCCACCAAGGAAGCCCAAAGGTGTTTTCCCAAAGGTGGCATCAGTGAAAGCATACACCCAGCCTGAGAAGCACATTCACACAGTGAATGTGACGGAGTCGGAGAAGAAAACGCAGGACGGCAGGGATTCAGCGTGGGCAGGAGGTGGGGAGAGCCCCAGGCCGGCACTGGGCCAGGGAGGCTGAGCTGCCAGAGGGTGGACCCAGGTGCAGGTAGCAGGGGAGCTGGTTCGCTGCCTCATGACCTGCAGAGATGTGATGGTCAGTGAAAGAAGCCAGTCACAAAGGAACACATACTGTTTTTCCATTTATAAGAACCATCCCCAAATGACAGCTATATGGAGGCAAAACGTAGATGACGCTTACTTAGAGCAGGGGCTGGCAACGGGAAAGGATTGTGAATAGAAAATTTTTTCTTTAATTAGGTGATGGAAGCATTTCTAAGGTTAGATTGTGGTCATAGTTACACAACTCTATACATTCACTAAAACTCCATTGTAAAACTGGGTGGACTTTACAGGATGTAAATTTTATGGTGTGTATTCATATTAGGTATCAATAAGGCTATTTTGGGGATGTTCAGATGGCGCAGAATCCGGCTACCAATGCAGGAGACACAAGAGACGCAGGTGCAATGCCTGGGTCAGGAAGATCCCCTGCAGTAAGAAATAGCAGCGCACTCCAGTATTTTTGTCTGGAAAATCCCATGGACAGGGGAACCTGGTGGGCAAGTCCCTGGGGTTGCAAAGAGTCAGACATGACTGAACTTAAGGCTATTTTTTAAAAGTCAAAGGATTTATTATTTTAATAATAATCCAAGCTCTTCTAGGAATATCTTATTATATAAAAATATCATTTTACCAAATTTCTATTCTTAGTATTGCATCCATTTTATCTCACTCAGTGACCTGTAAAATGCTCACTGGGATGTTAAATATGAATGGCAGTTTAATTTTTCTAAAATTTTCATTGTGCAAAAAGGCAGCATGTATTTATTTCAATTCATCTGGTATTAGCTAGGAATATATTTATTTTCCCCAGTGAGTCAGTATTCTGTGGGATTGAGTGTGATCAGATTTTATACTTTTGCCTTAGCAATTATGGCATTATAGCAGGATTTTCATAACTTGAAAGTATAACTGGACTGCCACTGACAGGATACTTTATTACATAAAATGCAAATTAAAATCCAGCTACATTTTGCATACGTTTTGAGTCAGTTTCAGTGAGAGAGATTTTATAAATTCAGCCTGAGTGTAAATAGAATTTCCTTTTCAAATTAACCTGTATAAACAGTAACGCTTATTATTCCACAAGAACACAGATTTCATGTTTTCACCACCAGTTGTCTAAACATTCTCATGAGAGGAGGCTGCACTAGAGCTGACCCTTCATACACAAAGTGTGTGAGTGTCCAGGGCGCTCTGTAGACATGGGGCCTCGACATCGGTCCTGTAGATCCCCACAAAAATCTCTATGGTCATTAGACTCTTTAGGGAAAATCTTGTCGTGCTGGTCGGCAGGTCTCCCTCCTGGTGCTTTTTCCAAATCATTCTCACGTCCCCGGAGGACCCCTTCCTAAGAGGGAATCAGGCCTCAGAGGCCAGGAAGTGTCCCTGAACTGTGAACTGTGGTGAACTGTGAACTGTGAACTTTGGTGAACTGTGTCCCTAATTCCACAAGAGAATGCCCGTGGGCTTCCTGAGGGGGCAGCACACACAGCCGTTAGCAAAGCCACATGCAAGAAAGCCGCGCAGGAGGGCCGCTGACCACAGCAAGGGTTTGTCCGTCAAGCACCGACATTGAGAAAAACAGCCCAGACAAAGGGAGTGCACAGGGCTCGAACCACCCTGGGAAGCAACTTCCTGAAGTCCAGCACCTGGAGTTAGTAACCTACCTCCCCCACCCCCAGTCC
>SJYV01053323.1:418560-491580 GCA_006410875.1 Neotragus pygmaeus
TGCTCAGTTGTGTCTGACTTTTTGTGACCCCATGGACTGTAGCTCATCAGGCTCCTGTGTCCATGGGATTCTCCAAGCAAGAATACTGGAGTGGGTTGCCATTTCCTTCTCCAGGGGATCTTCTTGACTCAGGGACTGAATCTGTGTCTCCTGCACTGGCCGGCTGGTTCTTTTACTGCTGAGCCACCAGGGAAGCCCACTCTAAAAAAAAATAGTCTATTGAAAAAACAAAACCTCAACAATGTGGGGTTCAAACCAATGTTTAATGATGGGTTAGAAACTTCTGTGTTTATTATTTATGTTCATACATATATATATGACCTATGAAGTTCTCAATCAAAATAGTTAATCAGCAGAAGAAGAAACAGTTAAGAAAAGATGAGCTAGTCGGGTTTAGATGGCAGCCACCGTACTGCGTGGAATAACGCAGATCTGAATTTGGCCAACGACCTGACCTTAAGGATAGAGGTGTTTGTCTGTATACCAAGGGCTGAGCACCCTGGGTTCGGTTGAAGCCCCATGGAACACTGGAAGCTGAGCATGGTCTCTGCATCAGTGGAGGGAACTCCAGTGGCCCCCTGGACCCCATTGGACTCATTGGATTCTCAAGGCACAGCAGGTGGGGTCCTTGGACCCAGCAGCATCAGTGTCCCTGAGGCTTGTTGGAAATGCAGAGACTCAGGCTCTGCCCCAGCCCTGCAGAATCAGAATCTATGTGAAGTGTGAGATGCTCTGCTGGGGCCTCACCAGGAGCAAAGCCAAGCCTGTGGGGCAGGGTGGGGGGCAGTGGTGGCTGGACCTGCACAGCTCATGGTGCTCCCTGACCTTCCAGAGAGCACCTGTCTCCACAGGAGCCTGACGACCAGGGGGCACTAACCACTGGGCATCCCTGTGGATGACTGCTCCTTGGGTGTAGGGGACCCTGGCTTTCAACACGGCCCTGTTTACTAGAAACCACAGTATCCTCCTTGAAGTGGCTGCTCTGAGACTTACCCCGGGAGACTGGCTCTGTGGGCATAGAACCTGAGAGCTGAAACGATCTTATCGTAAAGAAGACACAGAGATTGCTGTGTGAAAGGAGCTTTGGATCTTATCTGCAGAAGGCTTGTCTGCGTAAACAGCTACAACTGGAGACATCTGCTCCTTTAGGTGAGGTTTCCTGTGACCCTGCTTCTGCAGCTCAGAGCTCTCTGGGGCCTTGTGGTTTTCTATCACTATCCTTCAAGGGGCGTTCCAGGTGGTGCTAGTGGTAAAGAACCTGCCTGCAATGCAGGAGATCTGGGTTTGATCCCTGGGTCAGGAAGATCCTCTGGAGACGGGAATGGCAACCCACTCCAGTACTCTTGCCTGGAGAATCCCATGGACAGAGGAGCCTGGTGGGCTACAAGGTCACAAAGAGTCGGACACGTCTGAAGTGGCTTAGCAGGCATGCGCCTCCTCCCAACCTTCTGGAAGATAAGAAGCCCCTCCTAACCTGGACATGTGGCTAGAATCCCTCCCTGCAAGTCTCTACTAGGAACAGTACCTCTTATGAGAGTTTGCCAAAGCTCTCGCAGCCAGAAGGGATGGAAGTGGATGGAAAGCCAGGTCTGGGTGCAGAGCTTTGGAACATCTGCTGTAATTCTTCCGAGCGTGAGTGAGGGCACTGTGGGGGAGGGGCCAGAGCACACTTGCTCCCCTAAGTGCCTCCCCCGTGCGGTGCTGCTTTCCGGGGAGGGAAGGGTGGGAGAAGACGCTGAGGTTCTGGGTACCTTGTGCCTTTGTGACCCGAACCCCTCCCCTTGCCTCCCTCAGCAGTCCCCCATAGATGCTAATGCGTGGGAGGCAGAGGGTGGGGTAGCTGGTGGAAATCCTCACCAGAAGATCTGACACTGAACTTGACCACTGAACTTTTCCTGCCATGAGGAAGACCCAGGTGATGGCGGAATGGCACCCCTGGTTTGGGGCATCCTTTCCCATTCTCCCTGGCACTGTTCTCCCTAGGGTGAACTGAGAGAGCCCAGGGCACCTACAAGCTCCGAGCCTGGGGCACTGGGCTCCATGGAGAGCAGTGCCCTGGGGAGTTATCCGGCATTAGGAAAGCAAAGATTAGTATCGATACAAACACACAGACAACTGCAGAATAAGGAATGCAAGGTGAACACAAGCCAGGCATTCAGGCAGAGAAGGATTTGTTAAAGGAAGAAAGTGACTGGCTTTAGGGAGAAACCAGTGCCCTCCCTTTACAGCCAAGCCTTCTTATACCCTATCGATGGGAAATTGTGCCCCGAAGGGAAGGGGCCTTAGTTTATCTTTAGCCCGCAGCTAGGGTCTTGTGGTCACGTAGTCAAAGGGGTCTCACGGTAGGGTGGTCACGTAGTCTTGAGAAACTGGCACCAGCAGGGAGAAACAGGATATCGCCTTAAGGAAAAAACAGGATGCCCACCAGAACAATGTGGCCACTGTGACTTCATCCCTTGTTTGTCAGGTCACCACAACGGGCCATTTTTAAACTACACGCTATGAGCCCCTTGTGAACCCTAACAAGGAGTGCGATGGGAAATGCTGGTACGGAGCTTGCAAGCGTTGGTTGGTGAGGGAGAAACCGTGAACTCGCTATTTTAGATTCAGACACTTCTTTCAGATTCAGGGCTGACAAATGAAGCTGGGTTATGTGGGGCATCTCCACTGGGATTTCCTTTTCAAATATCAGCCGGTCAGCTTCCTTCTATGCAAATCATTTTGAGCATTTATCCTACTTTTCATTAACACACTCTCCCAGGCCATCACCCCAGCCTCTCTCCTCTGAAACATTTCACAGGCGAGAAAAGCTCAACAGTGGTGTGGGGCGGATACTACGTTTGTGAAGGAGTTTGAGTTTTTATTCTGACTTCTCTGGCTGCAATATGTTATTATATACTATGTCCGCACCCAAGAAGCTTTTTTTTCTCCCCAGTGAAGAACAAAACAGAGTCACAGACACAGAGAACAGACTTGTGGTTGCCAAGGGGGAGAAGGGTGGAGGAGGGATGGAAGGGTGGAGTGGGAGCTTGGGGTTAGTAGGTGCAAACTGTTGTGTGTAGAGTACATGAAAACCAGGTCCTGCTGTGTAGCACAGGAAACTATATTCAATATCCTATGTGTGTGCTTGGTTGCTCAGTCGTGTCCGACTCTTTGCAACGCCATGGACTGTATAGCCCACCAGGCTCCTCTGTCTATGAGATTCTCCAGGGAAGAATACTAGAGTGGGGAGCTATTCCCTTCTACCGGGGACCTTCCCGACCCAGGGATCGAACCTGGGTGTCCTGCATTGCAGGCGGATTCTTTATCACCTGACCCACCGGGATGTAATGATCCATAATGGAGAGGAATAGTGGGGGAGGGGAGTGGGGAAGGAGGACAATAAAGCTGAGATTAGCTACTCCTGGGTCAAAAAGCCCCAGAATCTCAAGGGAGATCTGAATTCTCCCAGCAGCGTGCTCTACAGGATGCTGCTCTTGTCACCCCTCTGATGGGCCAGATACTAGGTAGCGCATAAAGATAACTTGTGCAGGAGATGTGCTCATTGCAAAAGACACTTGTTACTGAGGACCTGTCAAAAGGCAGGAACAATTTTAAGGCTTTTGGAAAAAATTGACCAGTTGTCCTTCAGAAATATTGTACCAAGTATATATTCTCATCAGCAGGGTGTAATAACGATTTCATGGACTCTTTACCAATATTGCTTATTTTAAGTTTCAAAAACGTAGCCAACTTGCAAAACAGAAGGATATTTGAGGGTAGCAATTCATTAATGATGAAGTCAAGCATTTTTTTTCTAGATGCTTGTTTTTAGCTGTTATGAATATATTTATTTGAGACTGTAAAACAACTTTTGGCTATTTATATTACTTTTGTATATTGTTCTACTTTATAAATCCTTTACTAATTTTTCTCACAGAGACTTAATATTTTTCTTGTTGACTTTTATGAGCTTTTTATATGTGAAAGATACTAATTTCTTATCCTAGTTAATTCAAGTATTCTCCCAGTTTTCCAATTGCTTTTCAACTGTGCTTTTTGACATGCATTCAGTTATTGCCTTAAATGCTTTACTTCATATTGAATAATTTTTAGTTTATAAAAATTAAAGTAAAAATATTTTAATTGTCAAAAACAATTTGTCTTAAAATTTCTTCCTTTACACTTATATATGTTTTTCCCTTGTTTTATTGAGATATTATTAATGTAAAAGATACACACATTTAAAGTATACAGTGTGATAATTTGACACACATTTACTGTGAAATAATTACCGTAATAATGCTAGTTAAGACCTCTGTTGGCTTACGCAATTACCTTGTGTGTGGGGTGGGGGGTGGGGAACCACATTTGAGATCGACTCTTAACTTTCTGACATATCATATAGTGCTGTTAATTATAGTTGTTGTTAAATAAGTTCTTATCCATTTAGAGATCATATGTGTACATATTCATGTCTTTTTGTTTATATTTTACTCCATATCCCCCCCTCTCCAAATAAGTAATAAATTTTACAATACTGAAACATAAGTCCTGAGCTTAAATCCTGGCCTAGGCATGAATTCCAGTGTTACCCTAGGCAAGTTAATGCATTTATTTTATATATAGTAGTGTGTATCTATTGGAGAAGGCGATGGCACCCCACTCCATACTCTTGCCTGGAAAATCCCATGGATGGAGGAGGCTGGTGGGCTGCAGTCCATGGAGTTAAGAAGAGTTGGACACGACTGAAAGACTTCCCTTTCACTTTTCACTTTCATGCATTGGAGAAGGAAATGGCAGCCCACTCCAGTGTTCTTGCCTGGAGAATCCCAGGGACAGAGGAGCCTGGTGGGCTGCCATCTATGGGGTCGCACAGAGTCAGACACGACTGAAGCAACTTAGCAGCAGCAGCAGCAGTGTATAGCTATTAACCCCAAATTCCTAATCTATCCCTCCCCCTTCAGTAACCATAAATTTGTTTTCTGTGTCTGTGAGTCTATTTCTGTTTTGTAAATAAGTTCATTTGTTCAGTTTTTAAGATTCCACATGTCAGCAGTATCATATATTTGTCTTGCTCTGACTTATTTCACTTAGTATGAAAATGGACCTTATGATGGATCTTAGTCTAGGTCCATCCATTCTGCTGCAAATGGCATTATTTCATTCTTTTTTATGACTGAGTGATATTGTATTATATATATGTATCACATCTTTATCCATTCCTCTGGCCATGGGCATTTAGGCTGCTTCCATATCTTGGCTATTTTATATAGTGCTGCTATGAACATAGGGGTGCTTGTATCTTTTTAGAATTTTTCTAAAATTGAAGGATAGTGGATTTACAATGTTGTGTTAATTACTGCTATACAGCAAAGTGATTCAGTTATACATGCATATGTATGTGTGTGTGTGTGTGTGTGTGTATGCACGTGCATTCCTGCTTTTTAAAATATTCTTTTCCATTATGGTTTATCATAGGATATTGAATATAGTTCTCTGTGCTCTACAGTAGGACTTGTTGTTTATCCATTCTTGATATAAATGCTTAGATCTGCTCACCCCAGCCTTTCTCTCCATCCCTATCCCAAGCCCCTCCCCCTTGGCAACCAAAATCTATTCTCTAAGTCAGTGATTCTGTTGTAGCTTCACAGACAGGATCATTTGTGTCATATTTTAATTCCACATATAAGTGATATTGCATGGTATTTGTTCTTTCTCTCTATGACTTAGTTCACTCGGGATGATACTCTCTAGTTGCATCTGTGTTGCTGCAGATGGCATTCTTTTGTTCTTTTTATGGCTGAGTAATATCCCGTTGTATATACGCACCGCATCTCCTTTATCCGCTCATCTGTTGATGGATGTTTAGGTTGTTTCCATGTCTTGGCTGTTGTGAATAGTGCTGCTGTGGACATGGGGGTGCATATATCGTTTTAACATAATTTTTATTTAGTTAGCTATGTTTGGGCCGTGTTGGGTCTTTGTTGCTCTGTGGGCTTTTCTCCAGTTGTGGAGGCTCCTCTCGAGTGGTGGTGCTCGGGCTTCTCATCGCAGTGGCTTCCCTTGCTGCGGAGCATGGGATCTAGGGCTTGCAGGCTCAGAGCTTACGGCTCCCCGGCTCTGGAGCACAGGCCCAATAGCGGTGGCCCTCGGGCTTAGTTGCTCTGCAGAATCTGGGATCTTCCTAGATCAGGGATCAAACCCATGTCTCCTGCATTGGCAGGTGGATTCTTCACCACTGAGCCCCCAGAGAATCCCCATATATGTTTCTGAATTAGAATTTTATCTGGGATATATGCCCAGGAGTGAGATGGCTGGATCATATGGCAATTCTATTCTTAGTTTTTTAAGGAAACTCCATACTGTTTCCACAATGGTTGCACCAATTTACATTCCCACCAACAGTGTGACAGAGGGGTTCTCTTTTTGTCCACATCAAGAGCTGTAGTTTTAATAACTTTGCAAAGTTATGGAACCCCCAATCACAGTAAAAAAAAAAAAAAAAAAAAAAGAACGAACTGATATTCATCAAATACCTATTCTGTTTTGATCACAAATATCTTCACAAATAAGACAACCTTAAAATATTCTGTAACGTGGTGTGACACCATGATTCTGGTGCTTACCAGGAAGTGGAGTCGACTCTTCAGATTGTACTTTATTCACCAGAAATAGGGACTTCTTTTTGCATCCTGTGAGGAGCTGTGACTTGATGACAAGACACCCTAGCGCTGNTTAAAATATTCTGTAACGTGGTGTGACACCATGATTCTGGTGCTTACCAGGAAGTGGAGTCGACTCTTCAGATTGTACTTTATTCACCAGAAATAGGGACTTCTTTTTGCATCCTGTGAGGAGCTGTGACTTGATGACAAGACACCCTAGCGCTGGCCAAAACCACAAAGCTCCATATTTTTGGATCTGTGTGGATATTTAAAAAGTTAACCCCAGCAGTAACAAACAGCCTTCCCTCCTGGGGCCCAGCTCCTGGGCCCTCTGTGCCCTCCAGGTCCCCTTCGCTGTTCAGGCCTCAGGCCCTTTGCTCTAGTTCCACTTTGGTGCCTTTTTTATACCTGAGACCCAGCATTGTATAGGGGACCGGGTGCTTGCAGAGGTATGTTTCCTGACACCCCTTTAAACACTCCGTGTCCCCAGCTCAGATTTCCCTTTGGCTGCAAATAAGACTATTTGCTGAATGCTCCTGAAACCAGAAAGATAAGTATTATTTATATAAAAAACAAGGCGGCGGGCAGCACAGGGATTGGTTGGCACCTCAGTAATGTCATGGAGTTCTGGCCCCTTCTGCCATCCTTGGGGTGCAATTTGCTTCGTGGACACAAGTATCGGCTTCTTATTACAACATCCAAGAAAGAAGGAAGGGAGTCAAGCTTTCTCTCCCTCTCGCGTCATCTCTCTTAGAGAAGCCCCCTGCCCCTGTGTTTCTCTGGGCGCCTCACTGCCCATCTTGGGCCAGGTGCCCCACCTTACTTTAAATGACGTCAAGGAGAAGAGTAGACAAGCAAGTCTCTTAGACCAGTGGACGGAGCTCACCATTGACCAGACCACATGGTTCTGTGCATAAGAAAAGGGAACTAGTTATCTGGGAGGAAGGTCATCTCCGGTCAGCTGTGGGTCACTGTTTTTCTTGCCTTTTCCTTGAAGGTAGACCAAACTTCCCAAGGGGGGCAAAGTTCCTGCCTTCTGTGTCTTTGTTGTCCCGTCTTTGAGTGGCTTGTCTGAAGGGAAACTAAATAGGTATTTTGAAAATCGTAAATTCTGGGGCTTCCCTGCTGGCTCCGTGGTAAAGAATCCACCTGCCAATGCAGGAGATTGGAGTTCGATTTCTGGTCCAGGAAGATCCCAAATGCCATGGAGCAACTAAGTCCAGGCGCCACAACTGCTGAGCCCACGTTCCAGAGCCCAGGATCCACTGCTGCGTTGCCCTGGAGCCTGTGCTCTGCAAGCAGAAAGCCACCACAATGAGAAGCCCACACTGCAACTAGGGGAAAGCCCGAGGCACAGCAAGGCCCCAGCACAGCCAGAAATAAATCAGTCAGTAGATAGATAAAAATGATTAAAACTATGTACGTTCTGATATCATGCTCAGCAGTAAAAAGAAAAAATTTTTGGTAGATGGAATGACGGATGGATGTTACAGAGGGTGTTATGATGAGCGAAAGAAGCCAGACACAAGAGTGCATCCTCCATGGGTCCCCTCACATGTAGATCTAAAACAAGTGAAAGTACTTTTAGGGGAAAAAACTCAGAACAACAGTGACCTCGGAGAAGCGTGAGGATTACCCAGGAAGGGATACAAGGAAATTTTCTGGGAGAAGGCAATGTTCTGTTTTGTGACACAGGGGTGCTTCCCAGGTGGCTTAGTGATGAAACATCTACCTGCAGGAGATGCAAGAGATGTGGGCTTGATCCCTGGGTCGGGAAGATCCCCTGGAGAAGGAAATGGCAGCCCATTCCAGTGTTCTTACCTGGAAAGTTCTATAGACAGAGGAGCCTGTTGGGCTACAGTCCATACTGTCGCAAAGAGTCAGACACGACTGAGGACGCACACATACCTGAATTATAAGCTGTGTTCATTTCAACGGGCATACATTTCACAATAGCCTTTGAGGTGGGCTTGGGGGGAAACATGTGGATGAAACTAGAATGGGCAGGATGTTGCTGGATGGTGGGAACCTTCGTCATTTGTTTTTGTTTGTGTGTTGAGTTTTTCAAAATTTTTTTTAAAAAAAGTATTTTCTCCTATTTCTTTCATTCCACCTGGGTCTTTAGTGTGAATTCCTCTCACTGAGGCCCTTCTCTGCAAACATCTGGGTCACTGGGCAGAGGATGGGGTGCAGACTCTGCCTCCAACACACCCTGAACCTTTGCAACATGCAGCCTGTGGACACCTTGAAGCTGAGATGGTGGCTCCACTGTGTGTCCGGCCCAGCTCACAGAGCCCTGCCAGAGGGGACGCTCAAAAAATAAACATTTGAATAAATGAATAAGTTAACAGGAGAGTTAAGCCAGTCTGGCTGTCAGCCTCTTAAACCCCCTGGAGGGAATGAGATGAGAAACTGGCCCCAGAGAGCTGAGTGGCACGTCAAAGGAATCATTTCAACACTCCCAGACTCTTGTATCTTCCCAAACATAGAAAAGAGGTAAATTCCTTGAGACATCTGGTTTTCTTTAGTTAGCAGGAATCTTTTGATGTTTCAACTACCTGCTCTCAGTTGCAAAAACTCTCATCTGTCCTGAGCAGTCCCTCAGAACTACCCAAGACACTGTGTCCTGGGCTTAAGTCCTCAGTTTCGTCCACCAAATAAAACACCATTCTCAACTTTTAGGTTGTGCATCTTTTTTTTCAGCTGACATTTCCCCCCCCCCTTTTTTTTTAAACTTTTTTATTGAAGTGCAGTTGATTTACAATGTTGTGTGAATTTCTGCTGTACAGCTGAGTGACTCAGTTATATATATATATTCTTTTAAACTTATTTCATTATTTTATTTACTTATTTGTATTTTGGCTATGCTGGGTCTTCATCGCTGTGTGCAGGCTTTCTCTAGTTGCGGCGAGCTGGGGCCACAACTGGTTGCGGTGCCCGCGCCTCTCATTGAGGTGGCTTCTCTTGTTTCAGAGCACAGGCTCTAGGAGGCTTGAGCTCAGTAGCCAGGGTGCGTGGGCCCTAGAGTGCAGGCTCTGTAGTTGTGGTGAATGGGCTTATTTGCTCCACAGCTTATGGGATCTTCCCCAGACAAGGATCGAACCTGTGTCTCCTGCATTGGCAGGCAGATTCTTTACCACTGGACCACCGACACTTCAGTGGGAAGCCTTGGAAATACGTCTAATCCTTCCTCACCCTTCACGGTCTCTGCTTTCTGCTGAATGAGGTGGGCCTCTTGGACCATCTGGATTGTGGGGAAGAGGAGATCAGAGGAAGCCATGAACGGAAGTTTGGCTGTTCCATCCTAAGTTTATTTCCTAACTCATCCCAGCCCCACAGCTGAGCTACTAGACAGCAGTGTTGGCTGGACGCTCGGTCCTCTCTTCACTGGAAGTATTTCCTGCTGAAATAACAGCTGTCCAGGCCTCCCACAGAGAAGGACAAGACCGCCAGCCTGAAAGCGACCCGAATGTTGATTCAGTTCCAGCATCCAAGGGTTCTACTGCCTCTGCTGTTTTCTCTTTTTAAATCCTATAAAGCTAAGGCAGGAGCAAATCTTACTGTAATAGGAAAAAATGAAAACAACCCACCACAACCCAGCCCTTGGGCCTGTGGTTTCAGTAATTAGCTCAATGTGTTAATGAGAGTCTTCAGGGAGAACGGCATTAATTAATGGGTGAATTTCACTGTAATAAATGTATAGGCAATTTTCTAAATGCAGATGGCAGAGTCCGCCCTGATGGTCTACCTAGAGCCACTCAATACGGTAAGTGTTGGAGGAAAGTGGTCCATTTGTGAAATGCTTCATGATCCTGATTAGGAGTGAAATTGTGCTGGTGTTTGCTCTCCTCTGTATTATTCGTCTCTCTGGGCTGAGGACCCATCCTTCCCCCACCTCTGTTGCGTCCTAAGGCTTTTTATTGCTCCCCTTGTCCTGAACGGGGAGACACGTCTCTTCTTGCTGGGGGGCTGAGCTGGACCTCCCTGCTTTGTGGGCTTTCTTTCTTGGTTTCTCACCCCCAAGCCAGTCCGGGGGTCTTTATCTCCTCTTTCTGTGAATACCATAAATGGCTAGGATGTGGTCCAGATGGGGATCAAGACACCATTTTAGAAAAGGTGCCTTCCAGGATATGTGACGCTCCAAAGCCACCATTTCTTTAGGAAAACATTTGCTAGTAGTTGATTACAGACCCTTAAAGGAGACCAGTAAGGGGACCTCCCTGGTGGCAAGTGGATAGGATTCCACCTGCCAGTGCGGGGAACACAGTTTTGACCCCTGGTCTGGGAAGATTCCACATGCCGTGGAGCAGCCAAGCCCGTGTGTGCCACAGCCATTGAGCCTGCGCTCCAGCATCTGGAACCATAAGAACTGAGCCCATGCTCCCCAACAAGAGAAGACGCTGCACTGAGAAGCCCACACACCACAGTAAACAGTGGCCCCAGCTCACCCCTGCGAGAGAGAGCCGGTGAGCAGCAGTGAAGACCCACCACAGCCAAAAGCAAATAAATACATAAACTAATTAATTAAAAAAATTTTAAACACCAGACTTCCCTGGTGGCTCAGACAGTAAAGCATCTGCTTGCAATGCAGGAGACCCGGGTTTGATCCCTGAGTTGGGAAGATCCCCTGGAGAAGGAAATGGCAACCCGCTCCAGTACTCTTGCCTGGAGAATCCCATGGACAGAGGAGCCTGGTAGGCTACAGTCCATGGGGTCGCAAAGAGTCGGACATGACTGAGTGACTTCACTTTCACTTTCAAGGACAGGGCACTAAGAAATGAATTCCTCTCTCCTTTTCACTAACCCTCTGGGTCAGGTTTGCCTTCTGGCTTCACCGATGAACCTGGACTCAGATTTAAGAGTGTGTTTCCAGGCCTGCCTTTGGACCTGGCTGTCTCCTCAGGCTTCTCTTGGGCACACCACGGGGATGTCACAGCCACATTCCAATTCAGCTGCTCTGGATCAATAAACTTGAAAAATGACAAGAAGTCAGAATTCATTGCCACCATTATCTAGACGATAAATCTGTTTAACAAATCTCTATGCACAAGATTCAGATTAATTGGAAAACCCAGTTAAATAGAAATGGCTTGACTTGCAACTCGGTGTTTTAAGAATCAAAATGGGAAACTGCTGGATGATGGTCATTGTCGTTGCTTAGGATGAAGACCACCTGTTTGCCCCTGGACCAACTCCTTCACTGGGCATTTCCCACACTCACTGCAGACACTGAGCCACCATCCTGTGCTCCGTGAACCCAGGAGGATGTTCAGGAGATGATGGAGTGATGGTGGTGGAGGACGGAGGATGTTCTGAGGCTCTTACACCTGCCCGTCTCTGTCTGATGCCCCCTGGAGGGAAGCTGAAGCAGCACATTCCAGGGACACCTGTTTGCACATGAGGTGGGATTCCCCCACCTCCACCCACAATGAGGAGTAAACTATATCAATCAGACCTTGTGTTCTGATGAAAGGATTCTGAATCCAGCACAAAAATCCAGGACAGTCACAGAATCTGTATGGTCCTGGAATCAACAGATTATTTTTTAAAACTTTTTATTTCGTATTGGGGTATAGCTGATGAACGATGTTGTGATCGTTTCAGATGAACAACGGAGGAACTCAGCCGTACATATCCATATCTCCATTCTCCCACAGACTCCCCTCCCATCCAGGCTGCCACAGAACTCAGAGCAGAGTTGTATGTGCTATGCAGTAGGTCCTGGTTGGTTATCAATGCATTTTTTTTTTTTTAAGCACCGAAATGGAATTTGGGATTATGGGGCACTCACAGCCTAGATAAGAAGAGGTTGCCTGAAGGGATTGGGATACTTGTTTCAAGCCAACTGGGCAGAGTGGAAGGAGGCCCAGACCCAGATCCCAGCCTCCAGAGGAGCACATGAGTCTCCTTGACCCGGGAGGGGGCTGAGGCTCCCTGCTTACTGTTTTCTCACCAGCCCAGAGGTGTGCACCCTTCTGGGGCCTGGCCACTGATGCACTGGCCTCGTTGTCTCCTAAGCTTTGTCTTTGGAGACAGGTTGCTAAATTTAGACAAGAGCAGCAGATTTAGCTAAGTGAAGAAGCCAGCATAGCCAAGCCAGGCCCTCAGGGGCTTAACCAGATGTAGTCCGTGTGTCTGCCACAGCCTCCCACCCAGTGCCTAGATCCTGGGGAGGCTGGGAGGCAGCAATCCACGTAGCAGTTACTGTGAGCTGAGAAGAAAGAGGCAAGTTTGACTCCCTCCTGTGCCGGTGGTTACTGGGAGCCGAACACGTGACAAACGGTGTTAAGAAAATCCTTGCTGAGAGTTTGAAGAGACACTGTGTGCAGGACCAGGAGACAATCACCCCTTCCCCCTCCCGCTCCCCAGACCCTCCAACCAGAACCAGGTGCATCCCGTCTCCTCTGCTGTGAGAAAGCAAGGACCACGCACATTCAGCCTCCTCGCCTGGGCTGTGTCGCACATGCTTGCTGATCTGTTCTGAACAGTTCCATGACCCGAGTGAGCATTGAGAGGGAGACCATTGCCAGTCCACTCCTGGACCACATTCAAGTACCACGGAAACAGCGTGGACCTGTGCTGGGAACCCAGCCGGAGAGCTTCCTCTTTACCATAATTCTTTCATTTATTCAACAAATCTGTGACCGTCCACCTTCTTATCTCCCCAGGCACCAGTGCTGGGGATTAGACAGCAGGGAATGTGGATGCTCTTCTGACCTCATGGAGTACACGGTCCAGTGGTGGAGAGCAGGTAAAACGGTTAAGTCACAAGGTCCCCTTTGCTTGTCCGATGAATACACCCAGTGATTTGTTACAGGGGCTTTTGGGTGCTAAGGGGACAGGTCCGTCTCGCTGAGGCCAGGACCAGGAATCTAGCCGGGGCTGCAGGCCCTAGATGGCAGAGGAATCGAGGGCAGTTTAGAGCTGGACTGCCTAGGTTACAGTCTCATCCCTGTCCCTCACCAGCTGTGTGACCTCTGGCAAGTCTACCGTGCACATCTGAGCCAGTTCCTTCCATGTAGAAGTGGGCCCAGTGCCTGGCCTCCGATGGGGCCATGTCTGTGATGGCGTCCAGTGCCATCTGGGTGTCTGGCACACAGGAAGTGTTAACTGTTGGCTTGCCAAGAGATCTTGGCCTGAAGTTTTAGTTTACTGAGGGCAGTTCAGTTTATTTGCTTAACAGTAACAACAATCTCGGCAGCTAGGGGGCCTGGTAGGTGATCAGGGAATATGATTGCAGAGTTCAGCCTGGAAGGGCAGGCAGGTCAATGGCTGCAGCAAAGAGGGAGGTGGCCCTGGACCCCAGGGCTGCCTCGAGACTCTGTTCGGCAGTTCCTGAGACTGCAGACTGGGGGTACCTGGGGCAGCAAGAGAGAGGAGTGCTGGAAGCTACTGTGATTATGAAATCAGAGCACTTTCCTGACTTTTCCGTCTTGTTCACCTTTGGACGGAAAATCTGAACTGGGGCCAGGCTCACTCCTGTGTCTGAGCCTGGCTTCTCAGAGGAAGACAGGACAGGATGTTTTCCTCTCATTTTCACTGGAAGCATGAGGAGTGAGGACGCCCATCCTGAGCATATCCTGAGGAGAGTTTAAGTTCCTAGTTTAGGTTCTAAAACTGCAATCTGAGCCCATTAGAGAGAGCCTGGGCTGCTGACTCGCACGGGAAAAGAGTGCATTAGCCTATTTCCTTCCCGTAAAGACCTGTGAAAGCCAGTGTGATTTTTGCAGAATGAGGTTATTGCAGCCAGTAATCAGCTCAGGCAGCACCAGCAGGCCTGAAATCAAGCAGATGGGGTCAAGGCAGGCCTGTGTGCCAGAAGGGGGGAGAGGGGAATGAGGCTCTCTGCCTGGTGTGGGATGTGAGCAAATTTATCTGCATAGTCATGGTCACCCGAGGGCATCGGGATCAGACCCATTTTACAGATGAGGAAGCTGAGGCTCAACCCTCTCAGATTCTGGTCCCTGGCATTAGGAGTGGAGCAGCCTGAGGAAGGAAAATCCTCCCAAACGAGATGGCCCAGGCTCGAATCATGCCTCTGCACCCACTGGCAGGTGATTTGGGGTTGCATGTTCTGGATTTGCATGTTCTGGATCAGTTTCCTCAGGGGGAGAAGGGAAGAGAGAATGGACGTTGACAGTGGAGACTGGAGTGTGAGTTTGAACAGGGTGTGGAGACAAACGTCCTAAGTAACGTCGTTGGCTGGGCACGCTGCCCCCCTTCCGTTTGAGGCCCTCTTCTCTGTGTCTTCTTAGCCGTTCTGTTGCATGAACGTCTCACATGCTCCGAGTTCTTTAGAGACCTGGCATATTTGTTGGTGTCTCATGTGTTAGAATCCCGAACGCACACACCCTCATCTCAGCTGGAAGAGGGGAAAGACGGTGGATCTGGCCAATGGGCAGTTACTGAGTTATATCCACAGAGCAGCCCACCCCCTCCATCCCATCCCTCTGGGTCATCACAGAGCACCGAGATAAGCTCCCTGTGTTATGTATATAGCAGCTTCCTACTAGCTAGCTATTTATCTACATGATAGTGTCTATGTGTCAGTGTTACACTCCCAGTTTGTCCCACCCTCTCCTTCCCCCGCTGTGTTTACAAGTTTGTTCTCTATGTCTGTGCCTCTATTCCTTCCTTGCAAATAGGGTCATCATACCATTTTTCTAGATTCCATATATGTGTTACTATGCAGTCTTCGTTTTCCTTTTTCTGATTTACTTCAGTCTAAGTGACAGACTCTGTCCATCCACGTCTCTACAGATGACCCAATTTCATTCCTTTTTATGGCTGAGTAATATTCCATTGTGTGTATACATCACAACTTCTTTATCCATTCATCACTTGATGGACCTTTAGGTTGCTTCCGTGTCCTGGCTACTGTAAAGAGTGCTGCAGTGAATACTGGGGGGCATGTGTCTTTTTGAATTATGGTTTTCTCAGGGCATATGCTCAGCAGTGGGATTACTGGGTCATATGGAAGTTCTACGTTTTTTTTTTCCTTAGGAAACTCCATAGTGGCTATATCAATTTACATTCCCACCAACAATGCAAGAGGGTTTTCTTTTCTCCACCTCCTCTCCAGCACTTATTGTTTGTAGATTTTTTTAATGATGACCATTCTGACAGTGTGAGGTGATACTTTTTGTAGTTTTGATTTGCATTTATCTAATAATGAGCGACGTTGAGCATCTTTTCATGTGTTTGTTGGCCATCTGTATGTCTTCTTTGGAGAAATGTTTATTTAGATCTTAAACCCATTTCTGGATTGGATTGCTTGTTTTTTTTTTTAATATTGATCTGCATGAGCTGCTCGTGCATTTTAGAGATTACTCCTTTGTCAGTTCAACAAGGTATTCTCAGCTCCTCTGAGTGGCATTCCTCTGGGCCCAAGGAAGTGACCGCAGAAGGCTTAGCAGGCTGGCATGCCTGGGAACGGGGTGCAGGGGTGCACTCCCATGCCATCCAGGTGGTGGTTGCCCCACTTGCTCGAGGGTGTTCTCTGCAGAGCTTTTCACCTGTGTGGTTCACTGTCCTGTCTGGAGCGCCTTGAAATGAAGACCGTCCATGCCGGCATGGTCCTCTCATTATTGTCTCTGGTCTGTTTACTCCCGACTCTCTTTAGGGAGGAAAATGCTAGAAACCACATCGTAATGGGCCAATTAGTCCTCGTGCTGTGCGGTGTTGACTGTTTAGTTACCACCATATTGTGTACAGAACTAATTGTGGTGAAAGCAAATGAACGGTCAGGAAACAAACAGGCTACTAGAAAATAATTACTTGGAGTGTTTCTCTTTAGTACCTGTGCAGGGAATTCATTATAGTCAACAGCCTCTAAGCTGCTCGAAATAGTGGTATTTGTCATTTTCATAGAAACTTGATAATGACATTAATTTATCTTAATGGCCTGTTCTATTGTTATAAATAGTAAAATTAGCTCAAATTGTCTTGCTTCTGCTGGTCTTGGATGGCTGCAGAGGGCCCCACAGCCGCCGACGAGTAGATAATTTGGTGTACTTGACAGATTTCCAATAATTTGTTATGTGGAACATGAGTAATGCTAGTACCATTAATGTTCATTTTCCTCTAAATTCATTACTGCCCTTTTCCCTTTTATCTTTTTTAATGTCTGGGCCATTTTTCTGTATTTCAAGTGGAGCCACAGAGCCTATTCGTATTCAGCCACCTATTAACATTCTGCACATAGCGAGCATCCCATAGAAAACAACTCTTTATGAAATGATGAGCCCTGTCGCTCTTTATGACAGAAAAACAGGCAGAAATGGGGTGCTTACTGGTATCAGGGCCTGGGTGTAATTAAGTCAAATGTAATTTTAAAGAAATTTAAATGTTTTCATTTTATGGCAAAGGTAAAATATACTCAAGGGAGAATCTAAGAAGGTGTAAATGCATTAACCACACTTATACCTCCCTTCCACATCACTCTTGTCTCAACTTCCCCAGGGCATTTTTCTAAAGGTGAGCAGGCAGTGTTTCCTAACAAATTCCATTGTAATTAACCCCTAAGAAATAGGACGACTCATTTCATCATTTCATTTCTGTAAGCAAATATGTTGACATAATACCTGAAACAAATGTGAAGGCTCTTTATCATCTGGAAAACTCCTACGATTTGGTTTGTTCACTTTTTCCAGATCTTTGTCTGTATCTCTCCCATTTACTGGGAGAGATCATAAAATCAGTTGCTTCTGTCCCTCAGCATTTTCTAAGTATGCATCCTCTTCTTTTGTGTCATCACGTGAAGGCTCTCAAATAATAGTCTGATTAGAGCTTTTTATCATTTTAAGAATGTATCTATTATGGTTCAGTTCAATTCGGTTGCTCAGTCGTGTCCGACTCTTTGGGACCCCATGGATTGCAGCAAGCCAGGCCTCCCTGTCAATCACCAACTCCCAGAGCTTGCTCAAACTCATGTCCGTTGAGTTGGTGATGCCATCCAACCATCTTATCCTCTGTTGTCCCCTTATTTTTATCCTCTTGCCTTCATCTTTCCCAGCATCAGGGTCTTTTCCAGTAAGTCGGGTCTTCACATCAGGTGGCCAAAGTATTGGAGTTTCAGCTTCAGCATCAGTCCTTCCAATAAATATTTAGGACTCATTTCTTTGAGGATTGACTCTGGTCTGGGACTCTCAAGAGTCTTCTCTAACACCACAGTGCAAAAGCATCAATTCTTTGGCACTCAGCTTTATTTATGGTCCAACTCTCACATCCATACATGACTCTTGGAAAAACCATAGCTTTGACTAGACTGACCTTAGCATGAAAAAAGAAAGTGTGCCCTGTTTACTCTGGACAAGAGAAAGGCCACTGCAATTCCAGGTGGGTTTCTTTTTCCATCCTGGGCAGGTATGTGCTAATTCCTAGCCTGAGTGCCTTGACCAACCCCAGGTTGAAACGCCCATGTGGGTACAGTGAGAACATCAGCATGTTTGGTAAGAAACAGGCTTTGTATTAAAGCTGCATCTTTTTTTTTTAAAAAGGAACCTGACCAAAAAGAAAGATTGACTTTCTCAGGATGCTTTGTTTTCAAGATGAGGGGGATGCCCCTTGCTGTGTTTGTGCAGAGCTCACCCCAGGCTTTCATGGTTCTATGGGGGATGCCAAGGAAAGAAGATGCACTGAATTTTTAAAGTGAGATGCGGGACACATTTGTCAAACCCACAGTCCCCAAAATGATGACTTTCTCGCTGAAATAGCAAATCAACATTTAAAGAACCTTTCCTGGTTCCTGGTCCCTTTCATGGGACAAGATGATTTCTTTTCTCCACGGATACAAAAAGATTTTTAAATCGGCTTGTTCAATAAAATCACCCAGATGCACTCCTGAGTGTATGTAGGCCCAGGCCCTGCAAACCCTGGAGAGGAATGACAGATAATGTACTAATAATGTGATGNTTCTTTGGAACTCTGCATTCAGATGCTTATATCTTTCCTTTTCTCCTTTGCTTTTCACTTCTCTTCTTTTCACAGCTATTTGTAAGGCCTCTGCAGACAGCCATTTTGCTTTTTTGCATTTCTTTTCCATGGTGATGGTCCTGATCCCTGTCTCCTTTACAGTGTCACGAACCTCCGTCCATAGCTCATCAGGCACTCTGTCTATCAGATGTAGTCCCTTAAATCTATTTCTCACTTCCACTGTATAATCATAAGGGATTTGATTTAGGTCATACCTGAATGGTCTAGTGGTTTTCCCTACTTTCTTCAATTTAAGTCTGAATTTGGCAATAAGGAGTTAGATTCAGTTTAAAAGGACTTCCTTTATCTGGCATAATCTTGTCCTTCCCACAAGAACACATGTACTTTGTAACCGTATAAAAATTTTTAACTTACCCTTCTTTTTTCAAGAAGCTGTGCAAGTTTTTAGATCACTGTGTACAGTATATTCCGAAGTTCATTTGTCTTGTGAAACTCTGAATTGGCTTTGTAATTTTAAAATTGTTTTGACATAAGTCTTTATTCTTTAATAGGTAGTTCATTTCCTGTCTCTGTGTGCGTCTTAATGACTGTGTGAGAGCTTGGATTACTTTTCCTCTCTGGCCCCCAAACCACAAATGGGAAAAACTGCAATCTTGCAAAAGCCACGTAAGCTACCTAAATATTTTCACAGGTCTCTGATTTTTTTTTAAAGCTGAACTGGGAGAGAAACTTTCACGGCATTTTTACCCTTCTGGAATGTAGAATTTATTTAATATTTTCTCTGTTTATACATATTCCTTTGTATTCAGTATTCCTAATACCCACCAGGCTCCATAAAAATATGGCTTTTCAAGCTCTCCTTTTTGAGGGACTCCATGGGTCTCATTGCCCATGAATTGAAAAAGAATTCCCTCTTCCTCAGTTCTCTCTTTGAATTATTATGCTTAAAATGTCCTGAGCTTGAGCCAGTCACCTGTTCCTCCCTTTCATTACACTTCTGAAGAGGATACTGAGACACATCTTCAAACAATGTGAAAAGTGTGAACGTGTCAGTCACTCCGTCAGGGCCAACTCTCTGCGACCCCGTGGGCTGTAGCCCGCCAGGCTCCTCAGTTCATGGGATTCTTCAGGCCAGAACACTGGAGTGGGTTGCCATTCTCTTCTCCAGGAAATCTCCCCGACCCAGGGATCACACCCAGGTCTCCTGCATTGCGGGAAGGTTCTTTACAGTCTGAGCCAACAGGAAAGCCTCCAAACAATGTGAAGCGACGCTCGGGAATGCCCTTTGGAGCGACCTGGCTAGGAGGTGCAGGGAGCCCAGCTGGACCAACTCCCCCGAGAGTCACCCGAGGACAGGCTTATACTGAGCAAGGTGGCCACTCCCGCTCAGCCGTCTCCCTGTCTCACTTCTAGGTGGAGACCCCTGATTTCCCTCTGGGGGGGTCTAAGGCAATGGTTCTCAAAGGCTGGCCCCTGGACCAGCAGCATCAATGCCACCTGAGAACTTGCTAGAAGCGCACAATACCGGGCCCACCCCAGGACTCCAGAACCTGAAACTCTAGGATCGGTACCCAGTGACCTGTGTCTTCACAGCCCTTCCCAAAGACGGCGATGCTCATGCCTGAGAACAACTGGACTGAGACCTGGTTTTTTTAAAACTAAAATTATGCAGAATCAATTTACTTAGCACCCAGAGCCTTTTTGAAATCTGTGCTTCCTGGTCCATATTCGGTAGCTCTACTCTCGATACTCAGCACAGCCTCTTGCCCTTCTGGGTCACCGGCAGCGCTGGCAGAGGCGTGCACACTCTGTTTTTCACAGCTTCTCCGAGCTGCTGTTGGCACTTCCCTCCTTTACATTCCTATCTGTGTCCCATTCATGCCAACTGTTGTTTCCTTGATCTTTTAATCCCTTCTCACTCTAGGATATCAAGTGGTAAAGACTGAAATGTCTATTCTTTCCAAGATGACTTGAATTCTAACACAATATCTTAAAGCCCCAATAACCATCATCATCATCTGCATTGGTCAGGATATCTGAGTTATATGCTACCGACAAACAGGTTCCGAATCTTAGGGATTTACCAGTCACACCAGATGTCCAGCGAGAATCCGTGTGGAAAGGACGATCTGCTGAGGGAGGTAAACTGTGCGAGGGGATCCTGCTAGCAGGGACTAGAAACGAACTGCGAATGTGGCTGAAGAAAAGAGAGTGGAAAAGCACAGACTGGCTCCNGTCACACCAGATGTCCAGCGAGAATCCGTGTGGAAAGGACGATCTGCTGAGGGAGGTAAACTGTGCGAGGGGATCCTGCTAGCAGGGACTAGAAACGAACTGCGAATGTGGCTGAAGAAAAGAGAGTGGAAAAGCACAGACTGGCTCCTTGGGCTCTGCCCAGAAGTGACAGTGACACGGTTTCCCTTCCCATGTCATTGGCCAAGCCTGATCTCAATGGAACACTAAAGCTTAGCCAACCTCCTGGAAGAACAAAGGGCTATTGCTGAACTGTGATGCCATCTTAGTCCATCCACCAAAGGACAGACCACGGATGGAGAATTTCAGACTCCAAGGTGGGCAGCTGAGACAGCCTCAGGGTGTGCACACCTAGAGGGTGGGTCTAAGGTGGAGGGGACTTCCCGGAAGGAGGCTGCTTTGTGATGGTCCTCAAATGCTAGTCACGGGGACTGCTATCTAGAGGAAACAGGAGACTGACTTGGATGGAGTGCCATCTGAGGGCTGGCAACTGTGCTAGACCCCCTCCGTTCATCCCGCCACATCCTCACCTTGGGCTGGAGAGAAAGGCACTGACCTTCTGCAAACAGAAATTTAAAAATTTCAGGCCAATCTGAAACTTGCCTATCTGGACATGAGACACAGTAGGCCTGGGATGCTGACTTCACAGGCACCCACAAAGCTTGATCTGCTACCAGAGAGATAAAGGCTGAAGGAAAGAAGTCTCTCTCTCAGGTGGCAAAGGAGGGCANATTTATCCTAAAGCAGAAAATGTGTCTGTCTGCCTTGTTCATTTATCAAATAATAGTTTAGGGGAATTAGGTACCAGCTGAATCCCTTAGTCAGTGTGGTTGGACTCACCCAGAGTCCATTAGACCAGGTTATGTATCTGCTGAGGACGAGGCATCCTGTCAGCAGTGGTGCATAATGGATCATGAAAGATAAATGGGATTAGGCAATTGAATAATTAGAGGAGCACCCACCAGCACGGTTCTAAGTAAAGGGCCGCAGGGATTTCCATTAGAAACCTCCATTTCACTGGTTAGAAATCCATCTGGGAAAATTTGGCCAATGCTGAAAGTTGGAGCCCAGTGTGGAACTAAGGAAAAAGAATCTCCCCCAGGGAGTATCCTGGCACCCAAATGCCAAAGGAGGGGTGATTTAGGAGACAAGACGCTGGCGAGCCTTGAGCCTTGCCCCTTTCTTCCACCTGAGTAAGTCTCCCAAGCGCCTGATTTGACGGAATGGAGCATTTTCCCAGAGAAGGGGAGATCTGATTCGCTCCTCTGTCCTCAGGCTTGGAGCCCTCGACCATGCCTTAGGGAAGGGCGGTGTGTGAAGGCTGTAGCCTGGGGTTGTGCAGTAGACAACTTATACAACCATATTCTGTCACCCTCCAAGGGCGAGACCTCCAGCACTGAGTATGGTGCCTGGCACATAGAGGCTGCTCAAAAATATCTAATGAGTGGGCCTCCCTGGTGGCCCAGTGGTTAAGAATCCACCTGCTGGTGCCCAGGACACAGGTTCAGTCCCTGGTCTGGAAAGGCCCCACATGCCATGGGGCAGCTTAGTGGTGCATCATAACTACTGAAGCCTGTGTGCCCAGAGCCCATGCTGTGCTTAGCTGCTCAGTCCTGTCGGACTCTCTGTGACCCCAGGGACCGTAGCCTGCCAGGCTGGCTCTGTCCGTAGGGATGCTCCAGGCAAGAATACTGGACCGGCCCTTCTCCAGGGAATCTTCCCAACCCAGGGATGGAACCCAGGTCTCCCACATTGCAGGCAAATTCTTTACCATCTGAGCCAGCAGAGAGCCCATGCTCCGCCACAATAGAGGTCATCATGATGAGAAGCCCACACACCTCAACTAGAGGGTAACCCCGGCTCGCCACAACTAGAGAAAGCCTACACACAGCTAAAAACATCTAGCCCAACCAAAAATAAAAACAAATATTTTAAGATATATATCTGATGAGTAAACAGCAAATGATTTTGACCTTTGCTGAAATCAGTGAGACACAAGAGAAGACAAACTGCAAACAAAGGTGGCCCCACGCTTGACAGAAAAGTGACTAAAAGTCGCTCAGTCATGTTCGACTCTTTGCAACCCCATGGACTATACAGTCCATGGAATTCTCCAGGACAGAATACTGGAGTGGGTAGCCTTTCCCTTCTCCAGTGGATCTTTCCAACCCAGGAATTGACCTGGGGTCTCCTGCACTGCAGGCAGATTCTTTACCAACTGAGCTGTCAGGGAAGATCGGAAGCTTTTCTGCAGATGCAGGCTGAGAAGAGAGTAAAATCTCGGGGCTTTTTTTAAGAAATGCAGAATGCATTTCCTCACTCGGGATTTATGGAGCAGCTACAATGTGCTGGGATACAACACAAGACGCAGGCTCCCATCTAAGGAACATTGTGTCCACTGGGGGGATGCCATGCCAGGAGAAAGGACTGTCCCCTGTGCAGGGAGCCTGGGCAGGAGTCCCGCTGGTCTGGAGGACCCCAGGAATCCAAGCCCACCTGTGTGCTATAATGCCCACACAAACATTCCAATGTCTTTTTAGTCCAAAAGGGTTGAGCTTTATTCCAAAAGCCACTGCTGGAAGGAGAGAAGGTGTTTATTAAAGCTGCCACTTCATGCAGAGGGAAAGGCAAACTCCCCTGGAGTGGCCTCTGCTTAGCTAGGGGGCCTGGGCCAAGGCGCTGACCTTAGACTTTAAGCCCAGTATCCCCAGTGTCTGGGCAGTTGACCTGTCAGCCCTCAGGTCCCTGGGATCCAGTGACGGGCAGGGGCCAGAGTGTGCGGTGAACGTGGACTCTGAGTAGACGCGGTCTGCTTTGCCCATCCCCTAGACTCTCACACCGACCCTGGAGCTCTCATTTGTCAAACACACACATCTTAGCGTCCGCCACATGTATTTGAGTTTGGTCACGCTGGTTCTGTTTTATATTATAGAGAATGAGACTTAAGAAGATGCAGCAATTTGCTCTCATCTGACAGCTAGTAAGTAACGACACAAGTGGGACTGGAGCTCAGGTCTGCCCGGCACAGGGGCCTCGGGATTTGTTCAGCCTGCATGGAGGGGAAGTCTTGCATGACTGGGGACGTGCTGGCCTTGTGCATATGACAGTCCCTGTGTGCCAAGCCCTGCCCGGTGGGGACATTCCCAGGCACAGGTGTTCCCAGGAGATGCCGCTGGAGACGTTGTCAGTGTGTGCGACCCTTCTCCTGGACCCTTTTCATCCTGCAAGCCAAACCTTGCAACTCCCCGTTCCATCCCCCCAGACCCTGGCACCTGCCATTCTTTCTGCCTCTGTGAACTTGACTACTCTAGGGACCTCATATAAGTGGAATCACACATTATTTGTCCTTTTGTGTCCGGCTTACTTCACTGAGCATCATGTCCTCAGGGTTTATCCACTGTGCAGCCTGTGTCCAAATTTCTCTCCTTTTTAAGGCTGAGTAATATCCATTGTGTGTTCACACCACAGTTTGCTTATCTTTTCATCTGTTGATGGACACTTGGGTAGCTTCTACCTCTTGATTACCATGAACAATGCTGCTACACACACACACATACACACACACACACATATATATGCTTTCTTAGATTCTTTTTCCTTATAGGTTATTACAAAATAGCCTCATTTATCTATTTTATATGTAGTAGTGTGTATGTGTTAATCCCATCCTCTTAATTTATCCCCGCCTCCACCCTTCCCCTTTGGCAATCGTCAGTTCATTTTCCCTGTCTGTGGGTTTTAGCAGGGCTTTTGAAGATTAACTGTTTGAACAACTGGGTTGAAGTTCTGATCTCACTGTGGAGTGAGTGGAGGAGCAGTGTGGGGTCAAGAGCCTGGGTTTGAACTGATGCTATGAGGGTGAATCCCATCTCTGCTGCCAGAGCTGATACGTGACTTTGGGCAAAAGTTTATTCACCCTCTTGGTGACTCAGTTTCTTCATCTATAAAATGGGAAAGCAATAGAACATGCCTCTTGAAGTTGTTAATAGGATTAAACAAGGTATTGCACTTTTAGAATAACCCCTTACAATAAGTACATTAATACTTACTAAATATTAGCTCTTATTGTCACTCAGTTTCTGCAATGACTTTTATTAAAAATTGCTTCCTTCCCCTTTGTTTACTTTTTCTAGCTGATCCTAGTAGTTTAGGGCATGTATCTGGAATCTATGCTTTATTTGGTTGGTTATTTTTTCTGTTCTCAAGCCAACGTCACTGTCCTATTGATTATCATTTGATTATATATTTTATAATTATCTGGGAAGTGAGTTGTCCTGATTCCGCTTTTGTTTTCCTTCCCCCATGGAATGTTCGTGGAGAAGGAAATGGCAACCCACTCCAATATTCTTGCCTGGAGAATTCCATGGACAGAGGAGCCTAGCAGGCTTCAGTCCATGGGGTCACAAAGAGTCGGACACGACTGTGTGACTACCACTACCACTATCACATGGAATGTTCTTAGCTACTTAATTTTCCAGTTGGATTCTTAGTAAAATTCCTGTGAAATGTTTTAATTAGTTTTTGAACTGTATACTTTTTAATTAATTTTAATGCAGTGTAAAGGTTACTCTCCATTTACAGTTATTAAAAATATTGGCTATACTTCCCATTGTGTATAATACATCCTATCTTACATCCAGGACTTTGAACTTTATGACTAATTGTAGTTCTTTTAATCTTTACTGTGTTGTATCTTCATAGCTTGAAATAGAACCCAACACCCAATTTTTTAAAACTTCTTTTATTTCTCTCGCAAGAATTTTATATTTTTCTTTCAACAGATCTTGAAATTGCCACAGTATGTTAATTTCTAAGCATATTCTTTTTTTTTTTTTGCTGTACCACACAGCATGTGGGATCCTAGTTCCTCAACCAGGGATTGAACCTGTGCCCCCTGCATTGGAAGCACAGAGTCTTAACCACTGGGTTACCAGGGAAGTCCCCTTCCAAGCATATTCTTAAGGTTCTGTGAAGGTGATTGCCTCATTCACTATGTTTTCTGTTTATCTCTTGTATATTAGAAAGCCACTGATTGTCATAGATTTCTGTCAGTGTGTCAATTCTGGGAACCTGAATTACTTCCAGTAGTTTTCTGTTTGGTGGTAGAAACAGCAAATTGCAATGTGTAGAACATGGGCTTTGGAGCAGACAAGTCAGACTGTACATATATCTCCTCTCGTGACCTCTGTGAGATGGTTAGGGCAAATAGTATCTTCCCTGAGTGATGAGGGCAGCAATAGCTAGGAGGGTTTGTGCTGGAACTCCTTTCTTTCTTAAAAACCATGTAAGCTGGTTTTTAGACTGGGTAGACACTGAAAAGAATCAAAAGTAGCATCTCAAAGAGATGTTTGTACCTGATGTTCATAGCAGGATTTTCCACAGTAACTAAGAGGTAGAAGAACTCAAGTGTCCCCGGATGATGGATAAACAAGATGTGGTCTATCCATACAGCGGAATATTGTTCAGCTTTATAAAGAGGAAGGAAATTCTGACACATGCAAAAACATGGATGAACTCTGAGGACATTGTGCTCAGTGAAACAAACCAGTCATAAAAGATGAATACTGTAAAATTCCACTTACACAAGGTACCTAGAGTCATCAGATTCATAGAGACAGAAAATAGAGTTGTCGCTGCCAGGGGCTAGGGGAGTGGGGATATGGAGTTGTGTTTAATGGGAACAAAGTTTCACTTCTGCAAGATGAAAGCATTCTGGAAATAGATGGTGGTGCTGGTTGCCCAACAACATGACTGTACTTAAGGCCATTGCACTGTACACTTAAAAATGGTCAAGATGGGGACTTTTGTTATGTGTATTTTATCAAAATTAGAAAATAATTCTTCAACACTGTAAATCAACTATACTCCAATAAAAATTTTTTTAAGTAATTCTTTTAAAAATATCATAGGGCTTCCCTGGTGGCTCAGTGGTAAAGAATTCACCGGCCAATACAGGAAACACGGGTTCAAGCCCTGGTCCGGGAAGATCCCACATGCTGCAGAGCAACTAAGCTTGGGCACCAAACTACTGAGCCTGTTTTCTAGAGCCCATGCTCTGGAACAAGAGAAACCACCGCAACGAGAAGCCTGTCGCCGCGACTAGACAGCAGCCCCCACTTGCTGCGACTAGAGAAAAAGCTGCATAGCAACGAAGACCTAGCAGTCAAAAATAAATGGGTAAAAATTTTTAATAACTAATTTTTTAAAATATCATAGAAGCTGGAATTCCTTCTGGAAACACATCCTTAGCAGATGGGAGTTAGTGCAATGAAACACACACTGTGCCTCAAAAAAATGTAGAGCTCAGGTCCACGAACAAACATGCCGCTGTGCAGTTTGCTGTCTGCTGGTATGCAAGCAAAGGAATCATGTTTGCCCCTTCCTAGGGGCAGGCTGAATCTAAAACTTTACGTAGGCGTAAAGAATCAAGAATAGACAAAGAATTCTCGAAGAAGGAAAAAACAGAGGGACTTTCAGATCAAACATAAAGTCTCATTATATACTATGACCATAAGGAAAGNCACCAACTCCTGGAGCTTGCTCAAATTCATGTCCATCAAGTCGGTGATGCCATCCAACCATCTCATCCTCTGTCGTCACCTTCTCCTCCTGCATTCAATCTTTCCCAGCATCAGGGTCTTTTCCAGTGAGTCAGCTCTTTGCATCAGGTGGCCAAAGTATTGGAGTTTTGGATGTTTAGTATTGCCATATTCTTTAGTTTTTGCTTGTATGAGAAATTCTTTCTCTCCCTCTGTTCTAAATGATAATCTTCCTGGGGAGAGCATCCTGGGTGGTATAGTTTTCTCTTTTCAGGACTTTTGAACTTATCTTGCCATTCCCTTGCCTGCTGCCATTTCTGCAGAGAAGTCAGTTGATAGCCTTGTGGGGGTTTCCTTGTAATCAACTTTTTCTCTTGCTGCCTTTAGGATCCAATCTTTAATTTCTGTCATTTGTATTATACTACGTCTTGGTGTAGGTCTGTTTGCGTTTAGATTGTTTGCAACCCTCTGTGATCCCTGAACCTGAGTATCTGTTTCCTTCTTTAGGTTTGGGATATTTTCAGTCATAATTTCTTCACATACATTTTGATCTCATTTTCTTTCTTCCCCTACCAGAGTCCCTACTATGAGTAGACTGGCACACTTTATATTACCCCATGGCACTCTTATATTGCTTTCACTTTTTCCCCCCCCACTTGGCTCTCTGCTGTCCTGACTGGGTGATTTTCATTATTCTTTCTTCCAGGCCATTTATTCATTCTTCTGCATTATTCATTCTGCTATTCATTGCCTTCAGCTCAGCTTTTGTCTCTGCAAATGAGCTTTCTTATTTTTCTTGGTTTTTCTTTATATTTCTAGTTCATTTTTACAGTACTCTGCATTTCTGTCCATAGCCTTTCTTAATTCCTTCAATATTTTCATCATCTCCTTTTTAAAATTGGTGTCTGTTAGACTGAAGAGGTCTTTCATTGTTTGTTTTTTCAGGGGAATTCTCTTGGCCTTTTAATGGGAAATGGTTCCTCTGCTTTATTTTACTTCTATTTCTCTCACTCTGAGTTTAGGATAATCTGTGGTCTTGGGGGGCTATTTATATGAGGGGGCATCCCTGTGTCACTTGTGAAGGTTTAATATATTTGGTGCGAGGGCTGTCTTTAGCATGGATATCTGCTGCCTTCTGTGTGTGCCAGTCGTGTCCCCTTGATGGGGGTGTGCAGATGCAGTGGCTGGCCTGCTCCTGGAGTTTCTGGTGGCAGGGGTGTTTTGGGGGCACCCCCAGAACACATAGTGGGCGTGGAGGCAGCTCTAGACCACTCCTGGAATCCCAGGGGAGCAGCGATGGTGGTTTGTGACTGTTTCTGGCATCTGGGCAGGTGGTGGCAGCAGTGACTCACATGATGGTGTCTTGTGACCACGCCTGGAGTCCGAGAGGGAGATGACAGCAGCTATGACCCTCCTGGTGTCTGGGCGGGCAGCAGTGGTGGTTCATGGCGGCGCCTGGATCCTGTGCAGGCTGTGTCCTGCCCTCTGCGAGTGTGCATATGGGGGAAACAGTGGGTCCTGCCCCTCGCCTTGCACATCCCCAGACACTGGCACCTGGTCTTAAGGGTGGCCAGCCGTTCTCCATGTACACCCTCTGCAGTCGCAGCAGATGCCCATCACTCCCCAGCTGTTTCTGCACAGCCAACCCCAGTCCTTCCTCTCCCGGGTCTCATTTCTGAAGCCCAAGATTCTCTTGCCCTTTCAGCTGTCTGAGGTCGTCTGCCAGCATCCAGCAGGCACTCTGTGAGACTCATTCCATGCGCAGATGCATTTTTGATGCGTTTGTGGGAGAAGGTGAGCTTCAGGTCCTTCTACTCCACCATCCTGACCACTTATCTGTTTTTCATTCTCAGGATTGCTCTGGCTATTTGAGGCCTTTGTGTTTCCGTACGAATTTTAAAACTTTTTGTTCTAGTTCTGTGAAAAATGCCATTGATAGACAGTGCAGTGAATCTGTTGATTGCCTTGTACTATATTGTGTATTTCTCACCTAAAATCTTTGTACTGTTCGTGGCACATAAGAAAATGCTCTGAACACAGGAAGAAGCACTGACCCCAAAATTAGCCTGGGATAACAGAGATGGAGAGCTACAAGTAGCAGGGGTGTTTCTCCAGGACTTTACTGGTCCTGTCCTGTCCAGAGGCAGAGGTGGGAGGTACTTGTGTGGAACTGCTCAGCATGAGGGCGCAACTTCACACAAAGACTTTTGGGATGAGTGTTTATAATCAGTTAGGCTCCTTCTCAGGGCCAACACCTCACAACTTAGATGGCATGTCTGTAGCAATTGAAAAGCAAGCATTTATAGCTATGTTGACTTTTTAATGGGGGGAAAGATCGGTTTTGGTGCTTGGAATAAACCTATGAAGCAGTTAATCATTTCTGTTGTAAAAAAAAAATCTCTCTCCACAAAAGCCCTATCTATAGGTCCCTGTAACAGTAATTCTATTACAATTTTGGGCCTTCTTTTTTTCCCTTTCTTATCCTTTTAACCGAGAGGGTTCTTGCATTTTTCTGTTATTCTTTATGTGAAAATACTTTATAAACCGTACAGCACCATATAAATGCTAATTATTAGTGATTTATTCCAAATGAAACCAGATGGCTCAGAAACTGATACATTCTTACTACTTAAAGAATTGATCATTTTCACACTGGGTTAAAAGAATGTTCTGTCATAGTTCAGTTTCAGTATTCTTCTCTACAGTGAGAACCTAAACTGAGCTGGAAAGGAAGATGATAATGTAACGGGCATCCTCCCTACCTCAGTACCAAGCCACGCAGCCATGTCTAGAGGTCCCAAACGTCTCATGACCAGACACTAACCAGCTGCAGAATGTCCTGGCTGATTAGCTGGTCACAAAGCCATGACCTCTTTCTAACAGGGGTTAACAGCACATACTTGTGAACATCAGTGATTTGGCCTACAGACTCTCTATGTCCAATAAAAACTCAGTTTTACATTCCTTTTAAGGAAGAGTTAAAAGGATTAAGAAAGAGCTTTTAGAACAGCTCTGGGACAGGAAGAATACTTTGAGCTGGTTTTCCCAGTGGAGGATACACCTGAGTCCCAGCATATGACAGAGTGAAGGTAAAGGACAGTCTTCTGAGCAAGGAGAATGAATGCCCACTCACGGCGGCCCACATGGGAGCCTCTAGTAGCACGTGTCAGCACCTCCAAGCAGCATGTCAGAGTGAAGGCTGGTAAAGGACAGTCTTCTGAGCAGGAGACCGAATGCCCACTCTCACAGCGGCCCACGTGGGAGCCTCTAGTAGGGGTCATTTTTATAAGCATATGTAAATCTCTTCAGCTTAGTTCTTATTGTTAAATTTACCTTTTTTGATTATAATAACCTAAGAAAAACCGGGGGCTTCCCAGGTGGTTCAGTGGTAAAGAATCTGCCTACCAATGCAGGAGACATGGGTTTGTTCCCAGGGTCGAGAAGTTCCTCTGAAGGAAATAGCAACCCACTCCATTATTCTTGCCTGGGAAATCCCATGGACAGAGGAGCCTGGTCTACAACCCATGGGGTCACAAAGTGTCGCACACAACTTAACGACTGAGCATGAGCACGAAGAAAAACTGACCTGATTTGAAGTTGCTGCTGCTGCTGCTGCTAAGTCGCTTCAGTCGTGTCCGACTCTGTGCGACCCCATAGATGGCAGCCCACCAGGCTCCTCCGTCCCTGGAATTCTCCAGACAAGAATACTGGAGCGGGTTGCCATTTTCTTCTCCAATGCATGCATGCATGCTAAGTCGCTTTAGTTGTGTCCGACTCTGTGAGACCCAATAGATGGCAGCCCTCCAGGCTCCTCTGTCCACAAGATTCTCTAGACAAGAACNAATTCTCCAGGCAAGAATACTGGAGCGGGTTGCCATTTTCTTCTCCAATGCATGCATGCATGCTAAGTCGCTTTAGTTGTGTCCGACTCTGTGAGACCCAATAGATGGCAGCCCTCCAGGCTCCTCTGTCCACAAGATTCTCTAGACAAGAACACTGGAGTGGGTTGTTACTTTTATCTAACCAAAGCCTCTTTCCTTCCTCATTAACTTGCTGTGCTACAGTACCCTGATAAAGGCTGTAATGACAATTTTCCATAAAACAACAGAAAAGCCTCAGCACCTGGGCAGCCCAAGCCACATGACCCATGATGGGGACCAGCTGGCATCGTACTCATTCTCACTGACGGCGCTGAGTGGCTCGTCCGGGCCCTGGGCAGCCTCCTCCACCACCTGCACCTCCAGCGCTTTCAGGGCCACTGTGGGGGATGTGGCACTGGCCTTCAGCATAGCCACAGCCTCACTGTGGCTTAAATTGGTCAAATCAATGCCATTGATGTTCAACAAGATGTCACCTGTTCAAATGAAGAAACAAGGAAAATGAGTTACCAAGTGGTTACTTCCCTATGAATCCTGTTATCTGTAAACTAATCAACAAAGGTTAGGTCCAAAATCTCCGATGAGATAAGAGACCATTTTTCTCTTCTTTATAATTCTAGAATACTGAGGAAAAATCCAGTTCACAGAGAACACTCCCAAACAATTCAAAAAAATTTTTTTAATGTAGTAATATACAGGAAAAGTTGTGGCTGTGGGATTCAGTTGGGTTCACATTGTCAGTGCTGGCATAGCAGTGGACAGGCCCTGGACACTGTCATTTCTCTATCTACAGTTCCTTCCAACGAAGAAAATGATTTGATCTTTTGCCCTTAGAAATGGATTTTTAATACATTCTAGTTTATACAGTTTTATACATCTAGACAGCTCTACGTAGCTCACACAGTGCAAACTTATCAGAGTATGTAGAGAGGGTATCCTTGGGCCAACACAAATGAAATTCATTATTCGAACATGTCCAGCTTGAGGAAGAAAAACAGTGTCTGTTGCTACGCTGAGTAATATAATGAAAAAGAGCAATGCAGCTTATATAAAAGGTTAGGAAGGAAAGGATTAGTTTTATAAGAAGCACAAACATTTGTCCTAAGAAAGTCCACAGTAATCCTCTCCCAATTCATCATTTTTTAGATTAAAGTAAAACATTCTCTTTATAGAAAATTTAAAATGTATATATAAACAAATAAAATTACCTCAAATTCCACAATAGAATAACTTTAAAAAGACAGCCTTATAAAGATATAATTCATATACCATTGAATTAAAGTCTGTAATTTTATGGTTTTATAGTCAGAGATGTACAACAATCTCAAGTCATTTTGAGAACATTTTTATTTCCACCTCCAAAACCTTGTACCACTAATCTTAAACAACTACTAATCTATTTTCTATCTCTAAAGATAGATATATAGACATATAGATATAATTTGGATATTTCATATATATATGGAATCATGTAGTCTTTTGTGACTGGCTTCTTTTACTTAGCATGTTTCCAAGATTCATTTCTACTATACAGTAGCATGTGGGAATACATCATTTTTTTTAATGGCTAATTAATATTCCATTATATGGATGAATCACATTCTCTTCATCCATTCACCAGTGAATGGACATATGGGATGTTTTTACTTTTGGGCTATTATGGAAAGTACTGCTATAAACCTTCATGGACAAGTTTTTTGTGAACATATGTTTTCATTTTTCTAGGAATGGAATTGCTGGGTCATATGGTAACTGTTTAACTTTTGAAAGAACTGCTAAACTCTTTTACAAAACAATTGTACCATTCTGTATTCTTACTGGCAAATTATAAATCAGTTTCTTTTCATCCTTGCCAATGTTTGTTATTGTCTTTTTAAACTATATTCATCCTAGTGATGAATTTGCATTTCCCTAATAACTAGTGTCACTGAGCATCTTTTCAAATGATTATTGGCCATTTGTGTGTCTTCTTGGGAGTAATGACTATTCAGATCCTTTACCCATATCTCTTATTATTGAGTTATAAGGGTTCTATAAGTACTCTAGATACAAGCCCTTCATCAGATACATGATTTATAGATATCTTCTCCGATTCTGTGGGTTGTTTTTCACTTTAATGATGTATCCTTTGCAGCACAAAAATCTGTGATTTTGATAAAGTTGAGTTTACTGTTTTAGATTTTTAGTTGATTTACGATGTCATGTTAGTTTCAGGTGTACAGCAGTGATTCAGTTTTATATATACATATAAATACATAGATCTTGAGCATCTTTTCACATGCCTTTTGGCCATCTAATGTCTTCTTTGGAGAAATATCTGTTTAGATCGTTTGCCTGTTTTTTGATTGTTTTGTTGTTTTGTTTTTGATATCTGAGCTGTTCGTATATTTTGGAGATTAACCCCTTGTTGCCTGTATCGTTTGCAAATATTTCCTCCCATTCTGTAGGTAGTCTTTCTGTTTCATTTATGGTTTCCTTTGCTGTGCAAATATTTTAAATTTAATTAGATCTCAATTGTTTTTGTTTTTATTACCATTACTGCAGGAGACGGATCCAGACATTGCTTCAGTTTTCATCAGTGTTCTGCCTATGTTTTCCTCTAGGAGTTTTATAGTATCCAGTCTTACATTTAGTCTTTAACTCATTTTGAGTTTATTTCTATATATGGTATTAGACAATGTTCTCAATTCATTCTTTTACATGTAGCTGTCCAGTTTTCCAAGTACCACTTACTGATGAGCCTGTCTTCTCCAGTGTGTATTTTTCCCTCCTTTGTAACTGACTATAGGTGTGTAATTAATTGATTATAGCATTTATTTCTGGGCTGTCCTGTTTCATTGATCTATATTTCTCTTCTGTGCCAGTGTCATACTGTTTTGATTACTGTACCTTTGTAGTATAGTCTAAGTTCAGGCAGCCTGATTCCTCCAGCTCTGCTTTTTTTCTCAAGGTTGCTTTAGCTATTCCAGATATTTTATGTTTCCAAATTTTTACAGTTTTTTGTTCTAGTTCTGTGAAAAATGCCATTGGTCATCTGATAGGAATTGCACTGAATCTGAAAATAAATAAACTCCTTTGACAATATTGATTCTTCCAATCAAAGAACATGGTATCCATCTCTCCATCTGTCTCATTTTTTATTTCTGTCATCAGCATCTTTTGGCTTGTAGAGTACAGGGTTTTTGCCTCCTTGAACAGTGAAAGTGTCATTCACTCAGTTGTGTCTGACACTTTATGATCCCATGGACTGTAATGTGCCAAACTTCTCTGTCCATGTGATTTCCCAAGCAAGAATACTGGAGTGGGCTGCCATTTCCTTCTCCAAGGGATCTTCCCAACCCAGTGATTGAACCCTGGCCTCCTGCATTGCAGGAAGATTCTTTACTGTCTGAGCCACCAGGGAAACTCGTTAGGTAGGTTTATTCTTGGGTATTTTATTCTTTTTGATGTGATGGTAAATGGGATTGTTCCCTTCTCTTTTTGTCTTTCATTGTTAATGTATAGAATTGCAACAGATTTCTATGCACTAATTTTGTATCCTGCTACTTTACTGAATTCACTGAAAACTACTCCAGTAGTTTTCTGGTAGCATGTTTAGGACTTTCTAAATGTTAATAAGTCATCTGCAAAAAGTGACAGTTTTACTTCTTTTCCAATTTATAGTCCTTCTATCAGACTGTTGTAGCCTGGACTTTCAAAATTATATTCAATAAAAATGGTAAGAGTGGACAACCATGTCTTGTTCCTAATTTTAGATAGAATGCTTCCAGCTTTTCACCATTGAATCTGTTAGCTCTGGGTGTGTCACATATGGTCTTTATTATGTTGAGGTAGGTTCCCTCTATGCTCATTTTCTGCAAAGTATTTTTTATCACAAATGGATGTTGCATTTTGTTAAAAGCTTGTTCTACATTTACTGAGATGATCATATAGTTTCTATCCTTCAATTTGTTAATGTGTATCACCCTGATTGATTTGCAAATATTGAAAAATCCTTGTGCCCCTGGGATAAATCTCACTTGATCATGGTATATGATCCTTTAAATGTATTGTTGGGTTCAATTTGCTAGTACTTTGTTGAGGACTTTTGAGTCTATGTTCATTAGTGATACTGGTCTGTAATTTTTATTTTTTTGTGGTATTTTTGTCTGGTTTTAGTATCAGGGTGACAGTGGCTACACTGAGTTTGGGAGTGTTTCTTCCTCTGCAGTTATTTGTAATAATTTCTGAAGTACAGGTGCTAACTCTTATCTAAATGTTTGACAGATTCTCCTATGAAGTCACTTGGTAATAGACTTTTATTTATTGGGAGTTTTTTTTTAACATTCAATTTCAGTACCTGTAATCAGTCTGTTCATATTTTCTATATCATCCTGGTTCAGTCATAGGAAATTGTACTTCTCCTAAGAATTTGTCCATTTCTCCTAGGCTGTCCATCTTACTGGCTTATAGTTGCTAGTGTAGTCTCTAAAGTCCTTTGTATTTGTATATCTGTGGTGTTGGCTGTTAACTTCCTTCTCATTTCTAATTTTACTGATTTAGGCCCTCTCCATTTTTTCCTGCTGAGCCTGGAAAAAAGTTTATCAACTTTGTTCATATTTTCACAGAACAAGCTCTTAGTTTCATTGATCTTTTCTATTGTTTTTGTTTTTACTGCTTGTGTTTTTGGTATCATATCTAAGATAACCATTGATTAATCTATTGCCTAATCAAAGCCATGAGGATTTACATTTGGTTTTCTTCTAAAAGTTTTACCTCTTACATTTAGGTCTTGAATCAGTTAATTTTTATATATGGTATAAGGTAGGGCATCAACTTCACTTTTGGAAAATAGCTTTTAAGATTTACTTTTCCATATAAAACAAACCAAATATATTGAGNATTTACATTTGGTTTTCTTCTAAAAGTTTTACCTCTTACATTTAGGTCTTGAATCAGTTAATTTTTATATATGGTATAAGGTAGGGCATCAACTTCACTTTTGGAAAATAGCTTTTAAGATTTACTTTTCCATATAAAACAAACCAAATATATTGAGAATGCTATTTTTACAACTACCACCCCCCATACAAATTATATAGTATTGACTGTTTAGTTGCTAAGTCATGTTGAAATCTTGTGACCTCCATGGACTACAGGCTCCTTCTGTCTATGGGATTTCCCAGGCAAGAATACTGGAGTGGGTTGCCATTTCCTTCTGTAGTGGTATTGATAGGGGTTGTGAAATTGTGAATGAATTAGTCCCTAAAACCACTACCTTTTTATTAAGTTTATCTTCTGCTCCACCTCTTCTGTGAGCTTCCTCCCACTCAGACACTTTAATAGTCAGCAAGTGTATTTCTGCTGGCAGTTAGTAAAATCAAGAGAGATAATCTTTCCAAGTATCTAGTCTGCCATAATGCTGGGAACATAAACCTCTTAGAGGATCTTTTCCAGCATAAAGTAACCCAACAGTCTGAGTAACTGTTAGAAAGTAACAGAACCATTATTAAGCTCTAGCAGTTTCCCTTTAGGTAGGAATTTTTCTAACCTTATAGAGGCTTTATGCTTCCATATGTAAAGCAGTAGTCCCCAGTCTTTCTGGCACCAGGAACCAGTTTCACGCAAGACAGTTTTTCCACTGGGATTGGGGGCGGGGGATGATTCAAGCACATTACATTTATTATGCACTTTATATCTATTATTACATCAGTTCCATCTCAGATCATCAGGCATTGGATCCCAGAGGCCAGGGATTCTTGATGCAAGGGATATTTTAAGAAGCTATGCTTAATAGTAAACTTTGTTCAGTTCAGTTCAGTTGCTGTCGTGTCCGATTCTTTGCGACCCCATGAATTGCAGCATGCCAGGCCTCCCTGTTCATTACCATCTCTCGGAGTTCACTCAGACTCACGTCCATCGAGTCCGTGATGCCATCACGGACGTCCTCTTCTCCTCCTGCCCCCAATCCCTCCCAGCATCAAAGTCTTTTCCAATGANCCTATCATTTTGCCTTTTCATACTGTTCATGGGGTTCTCAAGGCAAGAATACTGAAATGGCTTGCCATTTTTGTAAGAATGTGAGCTGAATTTGAGAGATGTGGTGAAACTGTCCAAGCCCCTAGCTTACCTCTCTTGATTCTGCCATCACGTGCAAGGCAACCATGAGGTGGCACACTGGTCACAAAGATGGGCAGTTCCCCACTCTTACTTCCTCGGCCTCCAGCTACTGTCATCCCAAGGGACTCATGTGGTTCTTTCTTTATAGTAATGTGTTTTTCTTGGCATGTAACACACTGGGCAAGATCCTAAATGTGAGAGGAAAAATTTATTGGATAATGAATAATATATATAGGCAAAGTAAAGACAGCTGAGGTAAAAACTTACATGGCAATTATAAAGGCATTTAAAAAATCACTATAGAATTGAAAGCAATATACAGTTCTTCACAGGCACAGGAACCCTGTAGATCACAATGGCAAACTCTGGACTACTGTCTCTTCCCATGACTGTACATGGAACTGAAACACTCAGGGCTGCTGACACAGGCAAGTCCAAGTAAAACCAGGTCATCATTTGTACATAGTTACCATGAGCTCCCAGGTTGGATCAATCTACAAAAGTAAATAATATACTTGAATTTTAAGATCCTGAAGAGAAGCCAACTAATTTTACTTATATTTTTCTCTTATATTCTTTGAGAGAAAAGTTGACAGTAGTTATTAAAGTGTGGATTTTACTAACTGCCAAAAACAAAAAAGCTCCATACTTATCTTCTGATTCTGACTTACAAAGGTTATCAGAACACTCAGTCATGAAGCAGATGCAAATCTACCTTCAAACCTTTTACAAAAAGCTAAAAGGATATAAAATAATTGAATTTTTGAAGTTAATGACAGGGAAATAAATCCCCAACGAACTATATTCTCAAGGAAAAGCTATTTTTATTGACATATGTTACTGTTATTACTGAGATACTCCTGATAACGTTTTCTTTTGAAAATAGAATTCAATAAAATCAAGGCATATATATATAATAGGAATATTAAAACAACATTGAAGTCTTACTATGTGCAAAGCTCATGGCTTTTATGCATTTTTTAAGTTTACTTGTTTTTGGCTGTGCTGGGTCTTCATTGCTACACAGGCTTTTCTTTGTTGTGGCAAGTGGGGGCTGCTCTTCATTAAGGTGCAGGAGCTTCTCATTGTGGCGGTTTCTCTTGTTGCAGAGCACAGGCCCTAGAGCATAGGCTCAACAGTTGTGGTACACGGGCTTAGTGGCACATGGGATCTTCTCAGGTCAGGGGTCAAACCCGTGTCTCCTGCATTAGCAGGCAGATTCTTTACCACTGAGCCAGCAGGGGAGCACTATGTACATTATTTAATTTAATCTTCACTGTGGTCTTCAAAGTAAGTGTACTATTGGTGCCCCCCCTTTTATGGATGAGGAACAGCTCAGCTCTTGTAACTTGTCCCAAATCATACAGCTCTTTAAGCCCCTGCACAGGGACTTGAGCAGATGCAAATACATGAATATGTGCACATGTGATGCACTCCGTGTACATATGTTTGTGCACCCACACCACACCACTACCATCCCACAGGGAAAGCTAATGTAAGAAGGTTTAAAATGCAGGTAATAATTAACATTATTAACAATAGAAATATGAGTTTATGGTTACAGAATTGTAGCACTCCTTTAATGACATGATTTGAAAGCACTGACATGTACCTATCTGTTAATCCAGCCCCTGAAACTGCAGGCCCATCTCCCTTTCTCTGATCCTAGAACACATATAACTCTTGAAATTTTATTTAAGGGAGCTACTTGCAAGAACTGCCTAGCACTCCTAGAAAATGTTATGACCCAGTAGAAAACTTGGAAATGTCTTAAGCCTGTTTAAAGGTATGAAATCCATCTTAGTATCCTTCAAAAATGGACAAAACCCACTTTATTGAGACAATTCCTGTAAATTCAGTAGTCTTGAGTATATTTACAAGCAATTTTGGCTTTCAGGTATTTAATCAGTTAGTTGTTTTAGTTGTCTAGAGGGCTCAGATATACAATTTCTCCTTGGGAATGAAACCAAACCAAACTTTAAAGATTATACTCAGTATACTTCAATTAAAGTACTAAATCATACAAATGTTTATCTAAGCAGCTACTTAGAGGACTAGTAGTAGGCTCATGTATGCCGTGATTTTTACAATGATTATAATCATCTGAACGGGTTTTTTTTTGGGGTGAATTTGTGTTTGTCTTCCCTAGGAGACCCTTTTTCCACATCAGGATTTTATATAACAAATGTAGTATTTTAGTAGGGAATAGCTAACACTTAAAAGTATATTTCATGTGGTTGTTCTAACCAATCAGATTTGCAGAGTACACAGTAATGCTAAACTTATTCTATTTAAAATGTTGTCATGTAAGTTCAGTTCAGTTGCTCAGTCGTGTCTGACTCTGCGACCCCACGGACCACAGCACGCCAGGCCTCCCTGTCCATCACCAACTCCTGGAGTTTACTCAAACTCTTGTCCATTTGAGTCAGTGATGCCATCCAACCATCTCATCCTCTGTCATCCCCTTCTCCTCCTGCCTTCAATTCTTCTCAGCATCAGGGTCTTTTCAAATGCATCAGTCAGTTGTTATATAACATTAAAAGACAACAAGAGTTAACAGGAGAGTTAAGAGAAACAAATATTTGCCCCAAATAAAATAAGCAGAGTTTTCTATATGAATACTGGAATGACCAAGTACAGTTTTTTAAGTGTCTTAAAATTATGTACAGACACTCATATCTCAAATTACCATATAATTCAATGATGTAAAATTCAAAAATTGATTCAGTAATCTATTTTTGCCTTATGATTCTTTAGGAATATACATTATATGCATAAAGCAAGGACAAGCCGTATGAAACAACTATCTGAAATTCCTATTAAAAACAGTAAGTCCTTTTTCATAGTCATCATCATAAAGGTGAAATTACAGGTTTCCTTCATATACTTCAATTTCAGTTCAGAAATGAGAACGAGCCTGTGGGTACAATTTCTTACAAGTATTAACTAAACCAGAAATCAGTGACAAGTCTGTACTTAAGCTAGGAAACCAGATACATCTGACAGGCCAAAAATACTTCTGCTGTTAAGGGGTGCTTTTCTCAGGGTCTCTGTGACATTCCAAAGGTAAGTATTCTCTCAAATATTCTCCTTACACTAAGAAGTCATTTGAACACACAGGGAACTTCCTGTGGTTTTAAGCAGACCAACAGATGTTTTTGTTTAGTAAAGAAATTTAATTTTACTTAAAGAGATTGACTGTGGAAGCTCATTTAGCAAGAAGGAACCACAAACCCTCTTTAAATTTCTGCAACTTAAGTGAGACAGTATCAAAATTCGCAGCACAAGTAAAAGACCTTGGACTATGTTACAAAACCAGTGAAATACTGAAGAAGCAGGGATAAAACATACAGGAATTTTAAAAAGATTTAGGGTAGTCTTCCTATTCTAGAATAGTCTTCCTATTCTAGAAGATAAAATTATATGCTATACATGTAGCTGTCAAAATTCATGAGTTATATGTTTAATATTCACATGTCTAATTCTGTTTTAGGCAAACTACCTACAGCTGCTAAGTACAGGCTGTCAATCATTGTCTTCATTATGCCTTTTCAATTATGTAAACTTTTCATTTAAATGAGCAAGTTAAGTCCCACTTTCAAACAGAACTAAACAAACCAAAGATTTTTCTGGACAATTACTTCTCATTAATCACCTGGCAGGAGGCCTTCTCCACCAAGAAACTACTGACTGAGGAACTGAGACAGGCATTCTCCACGGTGGCAAGATGCACACACTGCACAAACACTTCTGTGCACCTTCTCTAGGAGTGCACGGCCCTCATTAAAGTCTCACCAGCTTATAATGACTTATCCTTGGAGGGTGGATGAATTCAGAACCATGAGCAGGCGCCTCACCTTATGCGAGCTGGGTCTATTGTAAGGCAGCGTCTGTGCGTGGTGCTGGCTGCTGCTCTGAGTTCCTGCCTCTCGGACGGTGCTTCCAGGCTGGGGTTTCCCTGGTCTGGCAATTGTTAAACTCACCCTCTCCCCGCTGGCCTGAAGGAAATACAGACACAGCCACCAGTCATTATCGACGTTTCTCATTTTGCAGAGCACAAGTACTTCCTTCCCGTCACTGCGCCAGCGTCTTGCCTGGGGTGGCTGCAAGTGCCTGGTGGTAGGAGGAAGGGAGCTGGTCTTGGGAGCTTGTGGGTCAAGGTGTCTGCTGCTGAAATACACACACAGCTCTTGGACAGACCCTCCCCAGATCCCCCTCCCCAACAACCCAGGCAGAGCAGTCCACCTCCCCAAGTCCTCCCCAGGACTTCTTGAAGGGTTACTTTCTTTTAAAATGAAAACAAAACATGCCAGTCTGTCAACAGGAGATGACTGAGTCAATCAGCATCAGGACATAGTTCAACACTTACTTTCATAGATGTTCACAACATATTGCAGACACAAAGCTCGAATTCAGAACTTACAAGGTAAGTGCATGTGTTGTATAAATGTGTGTCTGTCTGTGGACATATACACTCAGGAGTTTGTAAGGATGTTCTCCAAACAATGTTGACACCACTTGCAGTGCTGAGTGCAAATTCAATTTTAACATATTTTCAATATTTTATCTTCAGTATTTTATTTCCATTTTAGACACAGAATCTATGTTATTTTTACAATCCTCAATAAGATTACTGAAAGTGAAAATTGCTCAGTTGTGTCTGATTCTTTGTGACTACGAACTGTAGCCTGCCAGGCTCCTCTGACCATGGAATTCTCCAGGGGATCTTGCCAACCCAGGGATCAAACCCATTCATTTTTCTAAAAAAGAAACTTAAATTGAGCAACCTGAGTTTTCTATGCCTTGGGGGAAAAAAATCACAACATAAAATATGATGTAACTATTTAAATTATAAAAATCCAAATAAAGGTAGTACTGATGAAAAATTTTAAGTGTGTTTTCTACCTGTGTAACTATATTTTCCACACTTTGGTTAGAAATTTAGAACACTGCCTGAGACACAGTCAATATATATTGCTCTCTTCTTGGCTATCTTACTGAACTGACTTCTCTTCAAAAAGCCTATCCAACTCACTCATTTTCTTTAACAAATTTCCAAACTGGGTTAACCCCGCCACACACACACAAGATAAACTGTTCTCAGCAGTGCAGCAGCTGATGCAACCCACAGGTATAGCCCCTGGTGCCCTGAGTGCTGCCTCTGATGTGAGGGAATGTCAAGGCATTCGATTTATTTAAGCTTGAAGTCTATGAAATAAGACCAATGCCTGAACTTCCTCTCAGTGCAGTATGGCTGTGAGCGTGTTTCCTGAAGGCTACATTTAACCAAAAAGTGAAAAAAAAAGGGGGGGGAGTAGGTTAAAGGGGGAGCGAAACCTGGGTTTTCTTAGTCTTAAAACCTCACTGTTGTTTGATTCTATGTACATACACATATTTCATGACTATCAACCTATCTTAATTTCGGATATTCAATTAACGGATGCTTGGTTTCCACTGCAATATGTGTTGTGCCTGTTTAAAAAAACCCATTTTGCTTTACCTTCCTGTAAGGCTGTGGGACGCCCCTTCCCCTCCCCACTCCCCTTAGGTGCCATGGCATCCCAGAACCTAAAGGTCTTTTCTGGTTTTTAACTCATCTGTTTTGATGCTGTTACTAAAAACACATTTCTTTTCTCTAATAATGACAACCTATTTCCAGATAATAATTTTTTTTTAAAGGTACTATAGAGATACTCTGAATAGTAAGTTACCTTCCCCTATTTTTATGGACTGAGAAGTACAGGGGAGTGGAGAGACCAGGTGAGCCGCACCCTTGGTGACTACAGCCCCTGGGGTCTTGCTGCTCCCACAAGTCCACATGTGACTTGTGGACACCACCACTGGCCACCTGACACCAAAGAGCCTTTAGAAACAGCCCACCTAGAAGGTCAGAGGGTTGCAGATCAGCTGGGAAGAGGCAGGACTAGCATGGATTAGACAGTGTGGAAGAATTTAGGTGGCCCGGCTAGATAGTGAGGTGATGTCACACCACCCCGAACTAATCACTATTACCTGCTACTGGGAATGCGCACTGAGCTCCAAGGGGAGACTGGGCAAGCACAGTGTGCGTGGGCAGGGCTCACCTGGATGATCTGGGCGGCCAGCTCGGGTGTCCCATGCTTCAGGTCATGGCCATTGATAGCCAGCACCCGGTCGTTGCTGCTCAGCCGACCGTCCTGAGCCGCCAGCCCCCCTTCCAGCAGGTCAAGGATGAAGACGCCTGGCTCGTCGGTTCTGCGCACAAGTTTGATGCCAAGCTGCTCAGCAGAGTCCCGCTTGTGCAGCACCACTGGGAAGACCTCTTCCCGGAGCGAGCTGCCCTCAGGGTGGCTCTGCGCACGGCTTCCGAAGCGCCTCTCGCGAAGCACGGTGAGCTGCAGAGTGCTGCAGGGCTGCGACAGCACGGCCCGGGCATAGTTGTGTGACACGCTGCTGATGTTGTAGTTGTTGACCTGGAAAGAAGGCATTAGGACGACTCTTATTTTCCCAAGTTGTGGAAATGTGTAACATTTCTAAAGGAGACCAACCTTGTGAAAACATATACTGTCGTCATTTACAAAGAACACTTTACAAAGACATTTTAAAAGACAGACTTCCTAAAATTAACTTAAAATGAAGAGCAGTATGTAGAGATTGGTAGTTCAGATCACAGCCTTTAATGATAGCTGGATAACCTGTGGTGGATTTCAGAGGTTGTTTGAGTGTTTCATATGTAAAATGTGTTTACCACTATCCACTCCACCGAGTCAGGATGAGCCTAACTAGTCAACATCAGGTATGGCAAGGGGTGATGAAAGACTAGCTCTAGTCGAACAGAAATGGAAGGTCTACTGGATTACAAGTTTGCTTGATCAAATGAAATCCAGTTAAGTTAGAGAAAATAAACTTAAGGAAACTGGCGCATTCCAAATGTATCTTATTTCAGATGAGTAACTTACTTTAAAGCAGACAATCATAATTTCAATCTAATTTTTTGGCTCACAAGTATAATGTATCTAACAAACATAAGCATAATTTAGTACTCAAACAACACTTATTAAACTTTGTAACTCTGAAATAAGTACAGTGACTGACCCTTGGACATGTAACATCACTAAGAAAATACACCCAGCTCCAGTTGTTTACCCAATGGGAGGAGATTAGCACAGCTCTTGTATTTTTCACAGTAAGAGCTGCTCCCAACCCAATGCAACAGCGAGGGGGACAAGGCTCTGAATAGCAGTGACAGGCTCTGGCTGAGGTAGGTGTGATCACCTGAACTCCTTACATTTTTTTCATGTTAATCTACATGAAGCAAGGCCTCCCCACTTCCTATTGATAGTTCTGAACACTATTACCTTGAAATTTTGTTGATTTTTGGCCTGTTGACGTCTTTAAAACTTCAATCAAATTCATAGGTATCATATACAAACTTGCTATTCTCCCAAATCTGAGCCTTCTGTGCATCTGGTAGCCATGCAAGCCCTCAATAAGAACACTTTATAACATGGGATCAAGTACATAATTAAAGCAGTGTCTAAAAAGACTAGTCAGCCATGGATCCATGAATCAAAAACCATCCTTTCTGTCTATTCAGCTAAGAGCCACCCAACTCTCAGCTCACATTTGTCTTTCTTGCATTCAGATGTCACATGACTCTGGCCGAAACCCAGTCATAGCCATGCGAAAGCATGTAGCCTCTTAACTAGCCTTGAGCAGTAGGTGTGGAATATCCCACAAGGGAAAAAGGTTTTCCCTCATGAATGTGTGGTTGCTGGAAAAATGCAGAGAAAGAAGAGACCAAGTAAATTATTGTTTCTAGGCTTTGTAAAAGCAGTGCCAGAAGAGTAAACTCTACCATTTTGGTTAAATGTGCTTTGTACCAGTGTAATTGACACATGGGGCTTCTTCCCTGGTGGCTCAGATAGTAAAAACTCTGTCTGCAGTGCAAGAGACCCGGGTTTGATCCCTAGGTCGGGAAGATCCCCTGAAGAAGGTAATGGCAACCCACTCTATATTCTTTCTGGAGAAGCCCATGGACAGAGGAGCCAGGCAGGCTACAGTCCATGGGGTCACAAAGAGTTGGACATAACTGAGTGACTCACACTTTCACTTCACTTTCAATCATCACATGGCTGTAGTTATTTTCCTTTCAAACTGAACATGCCTCAATCATTGATGATAACTCCAACTGAGAACACTCATTCTTCATAATGCTCTTAAAAGTTGTATTATCTTTAATTGTGACACTGATGTAATTTATACCAGCAGGATTTTTTTTCTTCCAACTGCTCAAAAGGCTGCATCACAAAAGGCCCTGAAGGTATATGGGTCTCCTAGTCAAAGAGTCTATGTCGCAGAAGAAGGTGTGTGTTTAATGTGGGAAAACCAAAGCCACACCTGTTACTGCAAATAGTTTGCTAAAATAAAAGCACAGGCTTGGAGCTCTCTGCTCTATAAATATACCATCTTCACAACTCTCGGGTATTTTCAAATTGGGCTCCCTGTATTATTTATGTAGCTCATACAAAGATGGAGATAACCAGATAGTAACAAATTCCAAGCAGCCTCCTTTCCCAGTATTCAGTTCTCAGTGACCATTAATACTCCACATGTGGGTGAGGGGTGTGGCTTTACTTACTGGTTCCAGCACAACCAGTCAAGAGGCCAAGCAGAAGTCAGGGCCCACAGTAGAAGAGATCCTTTTGAATTCATTAATCAGGTTATGTGTTCATACTTTGGTTACCTATTTGAATCATTAAACTGGATTTCAGATGACTATTATTAGAGTTATTAGTATTATGCCTCCATAAAAAACAGAGCCTTGGAATTTCTACAATGTAAATGTATATAGCTTTGAGTTAATTTTTTAAAAATATAGTCAATAATTCCAGATAACTATAATGTTGAGTTATAAGGATTCAGTTATATTACTTAACACAATTCTCTAAAACAGAGGATTAAAAAGTCTACTGCCCAACTATATTAGCTAACAAAGCCTAAAAAACTATTTAACCTTAGTTGTAATCAAGCAAATGCAAATGAAAACAAAATATTTATTTTTACCTTTAAAATTTAGAAAAAGAATACCTAATGCTAGTATATCACTATTGGCAAAAAAGAAACCTGAAAAACCCATGTTCACTTATTAACAGAATGGCTGGCAGTTGGAGAAAATGGGACCCAAGTAAGACAATAGATGAGCTGCAGAAAAGGGCAGCTGGGCTCTTTTCTTTTCCTGAACCACCCGTGTGTCAGGATGTGGGGGCAGCCCGCAGACCCAGCCTTCGGGGCTAGAAGTACACGTGAGGTACCCACAGGTTTTGCCAGCCTCGTACAGCTAGAGACTAATGTTATAAGGTGAGAGCAATCAGAGCTGTGCAGTGAAGAGTGAGCTTACTGGTAAACACTGCACAGTCAAGAAGCTGAGTTTACACAACCAGGACTGGTGACGCTTCCTGTACCGTTTCTTCTTAGTATTTCTAAACAAAATCCTGCTGGAAAGTTCCATCTGTATCAGCCGTGCCTAGGGTTTGGGATCCAAGTGTTATAGTGGGGATAACATACCTGAGGGGCAGCATACACCTAGGGTGGGGAAATTCCTAGAGGTTCCAGGTTTACTTCAATAAAGGAGGTGGCTATGCCTGGCAGGATGTCAGAGCCACATCCACTCCATCAGGGTGGCTGCAGTCACACAGAAAAGACAAGTCCACTTACACAGTGCACTGTCCTGATGTGCCAAGTGATGAATGGAGCAATGAAGGTGGTCAGTGGCTCACATAAGGAGAGGGGGAGAAGGGCTAAGCAGAACTGGAAGGACGAAAGTGGACAAGCCAGCACAGTGAGCCAGGCTGGAACTTCATCCCACACAGAAGCCTCACCTCCCTCTCCCCTCAGGCTTAAGGCTAAGAAAACACCACCTGTCCTGAGCCAGCTCTTGAGAAAGGAGAGAAATTGCAAATAAATTCTGACACACTTTGCATGTAAACCCAGCAAAACTCACTCACACACAACGCAGGTCCCACAGTACCACAATGTTGTTCTAATCTCATGAGTAAGAATGAGAAAGCGCCAAGTTGACAGAGGAATTAAAACGAGTACCTGAAGAATCTGGTCCCCAGCAAGGAGGCGTCCGTCTTTGGCAATCACCCCATCGCGGTAGACTTCCTGGATGACAATGTTAATCAATGGCGTTTCGTTGCCACCCACAATACTAATTCCTAGCCGAATAAAAGGATTAGACCGGTGGATTTCGATGGTGGTAATTTCACCTTCTGGTAAGCTAAGTGGTTGTGGTGTAGCTGCCAAGTTAAAAGTGAGAGAAAAATAGATGGAAAGAGAAACAACATTTTATATCTTGATTATCTTCAGGCAAAGAAGTCATATTACATTAACAGCTATACAATATCACTGGATAAGAAAACAGAATGACAAACAATATCTGTGTGTTAAGATTATCTAAACATTTCTTCTCCTAAAGGTGATCAGTAAATTATTGCAACCAGCTACTATGTATCAGATCATGAGGGGTGACACAGAGATCTGGAAGTTGTATTAAGAGAACATCACCTCATCCTAACTGATGAGACAGTCTGGAGGGTGGTATGTGTGAAAGTCACTCACTTATGCCTAACTCTTTGCGACCCCATGGACTGTATAGTCCATGGAATTCTCAAGGCCAGAATACTGGAGTGGGTTGCCTTTCCTTTCTCCAGGGAGTCTTCCCAACCCAGGGATCGAACCCAGGTCTCCCACATTGCAGGCGGATTCTTTACCAGCTGAGCCACAAGGGGAGCCCAAGAATACTGGAGTGGGTAGCCTATCCCTTCTCCAGCAGATCTTCCTGACCCAGGAACTGAACCGGGGTATCCTGCATTGCAGGCAGATTCTTTACCAACTGAGCTATTAAGGAAGCCCCTGGAGGGTGGAACAAATCTCAACAGTGTACAGCAGTATAAAGAAAAGACAGTTTTGGTATGTGGTCACCACAGGGGTGAGAGGGAAGTCACATAGGCCCTGAGAAAGGGAGCGTCTTAAAAACGAGTTATGGTTGTGGCGGGCAAAATCTGAACTTGTAGGAACTTCTTCAAGAAAAGTATATTTTAAAGTAATTTAAGTATTTAAAAGTAAATACCCAGGGCCAACCACCAAGCTATACCCAAGAGCCACTACTATAGGCTTTCCTAGCGGGCCGGAGTCGAGGGGGCCACCAAAGCATCACAGCAGTCAGAGGAGTGGCCTCGGTGTCAGGGACACACCCAGTCCTTCTCTGGCCGCATATGCTGACCGAGCAGTCTCTCCAGACTCTCCCTGATACAGCCTCCTCACGGCACTGACACAGGTTTTGGGTCAGTTAGCGGATGGAAAGGATCTGGCACGGAGCCTGACACAAGAGGCACTTAACTGGGGTCATTATTTTCGTTGCTCTTGATATTGTTGTTGTCTTAGTCAAGAAGTGACAAGCAAACGTTTCAACACAAACACAATAAGAAGCAGTTTAATGACCAGTGATTCTTGGACTGAATATAAGAGGGAGTGGAAAGGTCCCCTTCCTCGGGCTAAGTTCCGCGTCCTGCTTCTAAGCTTCAAACTGTTAGAACTGTACCCCTAAAAGGGTGACTTCTATGTGAACCATATCTCCAAGTTAATTGTTTAACAAGGAAAACAACACATGTGGGAGGGCGATGGGGAGAGGTGGGAAGGAAGGAAGGGCTGCCTGATTTGAGACAAGGTGGAGAACAGAGGCAGGGGCGGCACATACTGTCCCCAGCCAGGCTCTCCTCAAAGGCGGGGTTGTCCAGGCCAGGCTCCTCCGTCCAAGAGGGAAGGGATGCCGATGTCAGGGTCCGCCCTGAGCAGTCCGTTTCGGGTGATAAAGCAGCTGGAAGGTCTATGACAGTGGTTCCATTTTCATTCTCGATCTCCATCTGAGTCTTACTAGTTTTCCGTTTCTCTAGGGCAGCTCTCCGATGAGAAGCTCCAGGGCATCTAGAAAGACAACAGCGGGTGGTTTCCAGACAGTGTGAAAGGGAAAAAAATAGTGACTAATAGTTTGTACCACAACTAAACAACAGCAAAGGCTTCTATGCAAAAAGTACCCAGAAGTACCCGCAAGCAGTACTCAATTCTGATCTTAATTTCCACAGAAACTAAGTTCTTACCACTCCATGCAGCAAATTTAAAACAAGGCATCTGCAAAGACAAGGGTTTGGTATATTTCAAAGAATACTTCAGTAAGAAGCTGTGTTTAGGAATATATTAGTACCAGAAATACATATCCAGTATACAGCACTACAGTAGTCTCTGCCCTGTGAGGGTTATCCTGAGGCTTCAGTTAATCGCCCTTTTCACAGGTAGATGGCTGAACCGCAGTAGTGGGAACAAGCGCCTTTCTCCACATGCCGCCGGTGCCCTGCCTCAGGCCCTGAGCACTGCTGGCCTCTCTGCTCTTGCACCCAACACTGCGCCTCACCCACTAGGAGCAGAAATCCACATGAAGCTTCACCAGCTGCAGGAAGCTCAGCCAAGGCTCAGACTACCTACGTTATGACAGACATGGAAGCAGTGAAAACATACCTCCTGATTGGTAAAAGCAAAGCTGCAACAGGGGAATTACAGATACACTATGAAACTTAAAGAATGTATTTCTAAGTTCTGGGGAAACTTCCATAAGTACCAAGAAATAAGAACTGTTACCTGGCTTGTTTTGACTTATTTAGGCAAACAAAGGGGGCAGATACATGCTTGTTTAAACATTTAAAGAAAGTCTTATACACACGCTGGAAATGGTGCAAGGTGCCAGCTCTTTTCCACCTGACGCCTCAACAAGACACAGGATGAATAATGAATGCTGTTTGAGGAGTGAGCAGGAGAAGGAGTCAGGCATCTGTGAAGGAGAGAGCCAGGCACACAGCCCCAGACCCTGACACGACTCCACAGACCCCACCAACTCTCCTGCTGGGGGAAGAAGTTCAGAAAAGGTGGGGCAGGGTAGACGACGGTCTTGTGTTAAGGACTGCAGCCCTTCATTCAATGACAGCATTCTTAAAAAATCTAAAATTTCAAACAAATTAAGTATAGAATTAAATTCAATTAAAATTAGAAGCTATTCTCTAAGGGTATGAGTAATACAATTTCCCACATGACTGAAGATTTATTTTAAGTCCTGGATTTCAAGGTCTTGAGAAGGTCACTCTGAAGTCTCTCTATTCAGCACTCTCTCCTGATTCGCTTTCCCTTCACCTTGCTAAAAAGGGGCACAGTGGATGTTCTGTCCCACAGTGCAGCGCTCCACGGAGTGTTTCTGTAAGGGCCTGGTGAATATTTTTGAAAATTATATCACTGAAAAGATTACTTCTGTCGAGAAGTAATTAGAATTTAATTAGAAATTCATTTTAAAAAATATTTTACACAGTAAAAAATTGACACACAAAAAAACTGTATCATAAAAATACTTATAACTAAGATAGGTAAAGATTTAGTTCCCAAAATATATATCATACACAAATATCTACACAGACTAGAAAAAAGGACTAGGAACAGGAATTGAAAAAGAAATACAAACAATATGAACACCTGGGAATTAGCCTAAACAAATGACTAAAAAAATCCTACAAAGTAAATAATCATAAAGGCTAAAAAATAGTTATTAAATACAGAAAAACAAGTTTAAAAAGCAAAACAAAGTTTCTAGAGAGGTAAAGAAACAGGTATATATAAGTTCCCAGTAGGAGAGCAAATTGGTAACATGAATTAAAGACATTAAAAATGATGCCATACAAACATAAAAAAGAATAAGCCTGCTTAGCCCAGAAGAAAGTTAGAGAGGGAACCTTTGGGAACACCCATGTTTAAATACAATGAACCAGCTGAGCAGATGGAGATAGAACAACCAGACAAGAGCAGCAACAAAGACAACTGTGGCAATGCCATGAAGGGGCAAATAAGATAAGGGCCACAGCGCTGGTTTAATCTGGAAACGAGAAGGTCATGGTGACCTTACAGAGAACACTTTCAGTGATCAGGGCAGATGCCCAGACAAAACACATGCAGCTCTGTTAACAAAATACATGCACTCCACAAAATCTGCACAAAGCTTAGGGGAAAAGAGGGCTGGGGCAGACCATCCAAAACCAGGGTGTCTGGGGATGGGGATGGTTGCTAGGGCTTCTTTCTGGGGTGTTGACACATTCTAAAAATTACACTGTGATGATGGTTACACAGTTCTGTGAATATACTAAAAACCACTGAATTGTACACTTCAAAAACAGCTGAAGTTTATGGTAGATGAAATATATCTCAATAAAACTAATTTTTAAACAAAAATTAGGGAGCGAATAGACCAGAGCAAAGCTCTGACACTGGTGGCCAGAGTCAGTGTTCCTCCCATCTGTAAACATTTGGACCTGAAAGAGAAAGGAAGACACCAGCATGTGTTGAGTGTCTAAGCTGTGCCTGCTGCTGTGTAGATGTTATGGACAGTATTTCACTGAATTCTCCCAACTGCTCTATTATCCCCATTTTACAAATGGGAAACCTGAACTAAGCCAAAACCATAGAGCTATCAAATTACAGAGTCGAAACCCAAACAAACTCAGATCTGACTTCAAAGATGCGTGCTCTTTATATTGGATCATACTAAGTTCATTCTTACGGAGTCCCATCTCTGCGCCTTAAGAAAACATAAATTGCATTCCTTTCACAAACTTCTACACCTAGAAACACAGTCATAGAACGTTAGAGTAAGAAAGGCCTTGGTAACACAAAACTCACAGGCAGCAACAAAACCTCTGCTTTTTAAATGGTGCACTTAACAATAACAACACAAACTGGAACTGGCACCAGAGGGTAGCTAACTGAGTGTACTAGGAGGCTAGTGTGGACGCTATTGCACATGATTACAAACAGCAGAAAACAAGTGCACACTGATCCAAGTTAAATGCCCTGAACAAGATCGGGGTAGGTGTGCACTCAGTGCGGGTGGAAGGGGAACCCTGAGACAGTGGGGGTCCTCACCAAGGGCACTGGACGCAATGTGACTGGCCACAGGCCAAGCACTTGTCACCCCCCCAGGGAGGGCCCTCCATATGCAGGTGTGTCTTTAAAATTTTCCTTAGTAAATCCCAAAGGCTCTTGCAGCAGCCAGAGCAAACTGAGGGACTTCTTTCCTACTGAAGGTGGTAATTGCACTCCCTTATTCTGGCTCTCCTTATGGAGGAAAATCACATATGAACTAGCTTGATTTATGGCATAGTGGCACCATTCCCTGATATACGATGACTCACATTAGGAGATGCAGACTGTAGCAGAACATACTGTATTATTAGTAGCAGTGTTAGTTGCATTGGGTGGGGGGGGTGGCAGCGGCAGGAACAGTAGACGTAAGATTAAATAGTTCATGATTAAGTGCCAGCACAATGCTAGGCACTTAATGAAGCTCAATGAATATGAGCATCTTAGAACCAAGAAAAATGATAAAAATAGTTACGGATTATATAATGCAAAAATCAACTTAAATGGGATTAGTAAAATTGTTAGATTGGGGTATCCGAAAAGCCTCTCCTCCATAAAGCCATGCGAACACTGGGAAAAATTGTCAGTACCAACTATTACTGAACTCTGGAAATAAGCCAGAGTTCGGTAGCAATCTGGAATGCATTTATTTAAGAAAAATGACTGAGTTTCAGCAGAAGGTACATATGAGCTAAATTTTTGTGTACCAGTGAAATCAAGTCCATACTAACCTGAACTGGACTGTTGAAGTTAATATGTTAATTGTAATCCCCTAGGCAACCACTAAGAAAATAATTCAAAAAACAGGTATGAACAGAAACGACAAAGGAATTAAAATGGCATTCTTGGAAATATTTATTTAACAAGAACAGGGGAAGAAGTAGATGAACCTTTAGAGAAACTGAAAAGAAATGATATATATAAACAAATAACAAAATAAAAAAGATATAAATTCTACCTTGTGGTAATTACATCAAATATAAATGAATTAAAACACTCCAATCAAAAACCAGTAATTGGCAGGATGGATTAAAAACACAAACAGGATCCAACTACATACTGTCTATAAGAAACACATTTCAAAGATACAAATAGGTTTAAATCAGAAGGAGAGAAAAAAATATACAAGCAAACAACATAAAGAGTTGAATGGGTATACTAATTTCAGACAACAGAGACTTTAAGACAAAAATACTTTCTAGTGACAAAGAACATTCTACAATAATGAAAAGGGTTTGATTTATCACAAAACTATAACAATTATAAATAAACACAACAGCAGGCCCTCAAAGCATTTACATGAAGTTCAAAATGACAGAATTAGAGGAAAAAATTAATAGTTTTTTTAAAAAAAGAAGAAAAAAGTCTAAGACTTCTCTTTTCCACTTTCAATAATGAATAGATAATTAGACATAATGAAAAGAGAGACTTTTAACAATATTATATATCAACTAGACCTAAGATAAATCTATAGAACACTCCACCCGTCAACAGTAGAATACACCTTGTGTACAAATGGAATATTTTCCAAGACAGACTGTGTGCTAGGCCACTAAAAAAAAAAAAAGCCTCAATAAAATTTAAAGTATTAAATCATATACATGTTCTCCAATGACGATTAATTCAAACTGGAAGATGTAATTCAAATGTAAGAGCTAAAAGCGTAAAAGTCTTAGAAGAAAACATAGGCACAAAACGTCATTACCTGGGATTAGGCAGTGGTTTTTTAGCTATGACACCAAAACCACAAGCAAAGAAAGAAAAGATAAAATGGACTTCATAAAAATTAAACTTGTTTGTCCTTCAAAGGGCACAGGAAAATGAAAAGACAACTGACAGAATAAGAGAAAATACTTGTGAATCACATATTTAATAAGGGTCAGAATACATAGAGACTATTTAAAACTTATAAAAGACAATCACTTTTAAAATGGACTAGTGATGTTAAGCATTATTCATGAGCTTATGGGCCATTTAAATATCTTCTCTGGAGAAATATCTATCTAAATCCTTTGACCATTTTAAACTGTATTGAGTTTTTGTTCAGTTGTAAGAACTCTTTATATATTCTGGATACTAGACCCTTACTGGATACAATTTACAAATACATATCTGTTTTTTACATTATGTAGGATGAAAAAATGCTGGTGAGTATGTGCTAGACACAAACTTCTCTCCAAGTTACAAAGTAATTTAAAAGAGCTATCTTCTCTCAGTGTACCCTGACCCTTAAAGGCTCAAAACCATGTTAACTTAACTAGAGAAGCTCTCAGCACAGAAAGACTTCTTTCAAGTTTTTCTCTGTATTGTATGTTCTTTTAGAATACTGTTAAACTCAAGTTCTATAAGAGGAAAAGAAAAAATGGTTCTGAATTTTGCCATAAACTAGGGCACAAATGATCGATTTAATTTAAAAAAAATTATCACTTACCACCATAAGCTTTAAATGTTATATTGCTGAGGATAAGGCAGGATGGGGTTGAGAGGAGAAGAGGAATCCTCACAGTTGATGTTGCTTGGCAGAACTTCATAGAGCAATTACTAAAATGTTACATGTGTCATACAGTATATGGAATATTTCTTGAGGGCTTTAGTTCTCCCTTCAAAGATGAACACTTTTCCATGTCTTTTAAAATTCTTCATTGTTTTCCTAATATATAATCAGTTAATAACTAGTAATTTTATTTAAAAATAGTCATCTTTCACAAATGTTTTACTCTTAGCCCTAGGACAAAATGTCAGCTGTTCTCAAACTGAAGCAGATTTCTTAAGAGTAGAATTTTGTTCAAATAGGGAAGGTAATTTTGCACTCAAAACTACCAGATTTAACAAACTATTTTTACTAATAAAATTATCATAATTCTGTGGCTCATGATATCACCCTTATTGCTAGTTTGTGCTGGTTTTGCATGACTGTACATTTTTTGTTCTCTCCCCACAACGGGGAATTTATGCCTCAAATCTGGGTGGTCTTATGACTGACAGCATAAGAGATGCTATGTGACTTGAAGGCTAGACCATACAAGGCCATGCAGCTTCTCCAAATTTACTGGAACCCATGTAAGAACTTAAAGTAGCTGGAGAGGCACCTGGAGGCTCTCCTGTGGATGAGTCCTGCCTGAGCCCATGCCTCCTGTGACCTCCATCAATGTGCCAGACACGTGAATGAAGCTTCTTTTCTGGATGTAAACACTCCAGTGCCAATGGCTGCAGTCCTGGGCTTTCAGTTCTCAGCTGTGGCCCAGAGTGGACAGAGCAGAGACAAGCCAGCCCTGCTATGCCCTGAGTCCCTGGGACTCACCGAATCCATGAGTGGAATATGTTTCCATGTGCTCACTGTTTTTATGTGGTTATATTTGCAGTGGTTGGTTTCTCACCAATACTGACATTTAACATTTGTGAGGTCAGTCAGGCAATAGGTAAGTGAAGTCAGGGTCTTCCCTGGTGGCTTAGCAGTAAACAATCTGCCAGCCAATGCAAGAGATACTGGTTTGATCCTTGGATCGGGAAGATCTCTGGAGCAGGAAATGACAAGCCACTCCAGTATTCTTGCTTGGGAAATTCCATAGACAGAGGAGCTTGGTGGACACAGGGTTGCAAGAGTCAGATATGACTTAGCAACCCAACAACAGATAACCAGAACACAGATTAGCAACTTAACTGAACAAACATTAGTTCTAATTTTGATAATCAGTAGTCACTCTTAGCTCTTTCCATCAAGCAAGTCATCTCACCTTTCAAATCATACAACTTTTTCAGTGTTATCTTTCAAAACACAGGCCTAACACACTTTGGAAATGATTAAATTAGTAGCTCAAATATTAATAAGCACACTTGGAAAATGGAACTTTCAATTGGACACAACTGCTTAGCTTTTATCAACCTATAAGTGAAGGGATAGTCTGCAGTTCCCAGGTTTTTACATCATCAACATAACAGTTTGATAGAAAAAATTCATGATACTTCAACTACATATTAAATTCTTATATGCATTTTAAGTAAACATTCCTATAATAATTGTGTAATTTTTATCTCACTGCTATCAAAATAATTAACTGAGACTCTGTTCAGTTCCTCTAATATCCCAAAACGGATGTTCATAAGAGCCAGAAAAGAAATATTTCCTAAAAAGAATACTTCTACTGAGAGAAAAAGGAAAAGCCTAAAATCTTCAACCTCAGCCACAACTAGGCCTGTACCAGATAGCAGACTCAAAAGTCTGGGGTCAGTTTCCAGGAAGTCTCTGTTATTGTGTTCAGATTCTATGCCTGCTGGTGATCAAAGACAAACAAGAACCTAACACCACATGCATTTTCAAAAGTGTACACATTTATCCCACTCTTAGTTCAGGGAGTTTAAGTTTAAGCAATTCCTTTGTAAATATCATTCCTTCTCATAAATGTAAATTGTTTCTAATGAGTACACACATTGTATAACACTGATGTTTCGGATCAGAATGAACACATATTCACATATGTATCAAACATTTACTACCACACAGCAGAGAATGGGATTCACCCTGCATAAGGCCAGCATGGTATGGCAGAACAGTAAGCAAGAACACTGAAGTTTAAGTCTAACCATGCTTTTATCTACCTCCAAATCTCTGTGACTCAGTTTCCTGATTTGTAAAGTGAGAGGATGAGCTTAGATTTGACTATGATTTCAAGTGTGAGTAGTGACAAGCTGTTCTCTACCAGACTTATACTATATTATTTCTAAATACAGTATCTTACACTAAGCTTTGTTATTCACAATTACTGCAGATTTACACTGCACGAGTGGTTTACCTATGAAACATCAATACATTTATTTTGGTCATTTTATATGATTCTATCTAAGAAGAGGTAAGTTTTAACCCTTCCCAAAGTGTATAAACAATTTTAAAGAACAATCCTTTTATTAAGGTCAAATGATAAAAACTCACTAAACAATCAGCTGAACAGATTACTTCACCTTTTAAAAAGCCTTTGATAGTAGAACAAAAACCCCTACTAAAATGTTTCTAACCTCTAGTTCTTGTTCAGTCTAGTTCCTGAACATAGAATTTTTTAAGATTTTAAAGAATGAAATCATGGATACAGGCAGACCTCATTTTATCGCACGTCCTTTACTGTGCTTCAAAGATACTCCATGTTTTTCAAATTGTGGCAGTCCTGTGTGCCATCAGATGATGGCTATTTCTTTCCTAGCAGTAAAGGATTTTCAATCAAGGTGGGTACATTTTTACCTAATGCTGTTGAACCCTTCCTAGAGCAGAGCATAGTGTAAACATAACTTTCATAAGCATTCGGAAACCAGAAAGCTCCTGTGACCCACGGTGTTATGCTCCCTGATGTTCGCTTTATAGCGGTGGTCTGGAACCCAACCCGCAACATCTCTGAGGTGTGCCTGTGCCCATTTCCATGTTGTAGCAATGTTGTCATTTTTAACAGCTGCATAGTATCCCGATGCACTGATGTACCACTGTTAAATAATTAGCTTGACCTCAATTTACTGAACTCTGCACAAGGTTGCAATGAACGTCTTTATATACAACATTCCCTCCTTTTGGATTATGTCCTTAGGATGAAAAGCTGGGTAAAATGATACTGACAGTTCCAGTTTTGAAACAAACTGTGAAACTGCCTTGCATATCCTGTTGCTACTGCTGCTGCTAAGTCACTTCAGTCGTGTCCGACTCTGTGCGACCCCAAAGACGGCTGTTCACCAGGCTCCTGTGTCCCTAGGATTCTCCAGGCAAGAACACTGGAGTGGGTACCCATGTGAATATAACAACTTCATATTATACCACCAAAAACACTGATAGGGGCCTTCCCTGGTGGTCCAGTGGCTAAGACTCTGAGCTCCCAATGCAGGGGGCCTAGGTTTGATCCCTGGTCAGGGAACTAGATTCCACATGCTGCAACTAAGAGTTGCAATGGATACAACATGGCCACAACTAAGGTCCCAAACAGCCAAATAAATAAGTAAATATTATTAAAAAAAAAAAAGTACTGATAGGTATAAAATGGTACTTTCTGTCTGTAGGTTTCATGTTCATGTTTCAGATTTCTGTCTGCTTGAGCAGACTTTCCACAAAGCCTAGAGCCATGCTCTCCCTTTCTCTCGCTCACCTGTTCTTAAGATGGCCTTCCAGGTCACAGCGCTGCATCACATCATGGCACACTGAAGAAAATGGACATGAAACCAACAATTTGTCCAGGAGTTTATGAACTAGAATGCTAGACTTCTTACACGACTTAAAGTGGAGTCTCTTCCGGTCCAGTGGACAGAAATCCTTCTCCTGTAGGAAGTTTCTGAGGCACTTGCAGCAGAATGTATGTCCACAGGGAGTGTCCAGTGGCTGCAGCAGAGGCTGAAGGCAGATATGGCAGACCAGGTCGTCATCCACTTCATCCTGGTAATTGTACAAGTGGTTTTCCCGCGTCCAGTGCTGCTGGCCACATTCGAAACACAAAGGGTTGAAGGAGGACGAGGTCTGTTCCACAGATCCCATCTCGTCACTTGTGGTTCCCATTGTGAGTCAACTGCAGCAGTTTCTGTATCTTCATATGCTGGACTTCCACCAAAGGTTTGGTTTCCTTTACAAGTCAGTGATGCTGTCCTTTAAAATCCAGGCCTGGTTTTCTAGACTAGACAAAGCAAAATAACCCCAAAACTAATTAATATCAATCAATGTAGGTTAAAACAATCAACATCATATTAACAGTTAACTTTTTAATAAAAATTTTACTAAAAAAATTTTAGTACAAAATTAAAATTTAGGTCATGTAATAAATTAGCCATAAAAACATAAAAAAAAGAAAATTAACTAGTTTGCTTGTTGGCAAAGAAGAATGACTTACCATGCCAAGTTATTGGTAAGAAAAGAATTCAGGATTAAAAGCAGAGAAGTCATATTTATATATGGTATAATACAGGAATCACATGTTCTACTGACTGAAATCATTCAAGGCTTCACTGTTTAATGGTAGTTTTAATGCCAATTAATCTGTACAGTATGCTAACAGTGCAAATTGAGGTATATTACATGTATCATGTTTGCATTTGCTATCCCAGTCATGGCTCCCTGCTTCTGATGGATTTTTACACATCTACAGTGCCATCCCAAAGATGGTGTCTTTGGAAGGATAAGTCAGTATCTGTGGAAAAATGACCTTTGCTCTACACTGTTTAGGAAAAAAATGGATTTCAAAGAACGTATGTATGATGAGAATATTCTCTAATACAGATTTTGTCTGTATTGGTAGACATGGCACATATGAATGACATCTAGGCAAACTCCATAAACTTCAATACTATTATATGCCTTTAGAAGAAAAAAACCTGCTATAATTCAATTACAGAGATAAGCCATGTTATAAATGTCAATCTCAGCTCATATTATTCCACACACCCACTGGTTCTGGCTTACTCAGCACAGGAGTGTGTGTGTATGTACATGTATGTGTCTCCTCTGAGACTGAAGCCCACTCCAATGCAGGGCCAGGAGGGAAGGTTCCATACTTCTTGCTACTGCAGGACAAGAGGTTAAAAGTTCACCTCCAAAGGTAGCAGCTAAGTTACTCTGAATATTTATAGACCCTGGTAGGTGCCAAACAGTGAACAGGGAGAGAGGGGATGTAGGGAAAGGATGCTTAAGAAAGCCCAGTGTGAAAACTAAAGACACTAAAACTTCTAGGAAAGTTGTGCACAGGATGCTGTGCGAACACAGAGAAAGTGGAGAAGAACTGGTATCTAACTCAGTTTGGTTTTGTGGCTACTGGGCGGTGGCAGGAATCAGTGGCCAGAGGAGAAAATGGACAAGGGGAGCTCGACTAAGTCACACCTGAACTGGCACAGCAATTTGGGCATGTGAGCAGGTGAAATGGCGAAGACAAGAAAGGAACTCAGTGAGGCAGTCCTGAAACCTGGGGTCCGGTATCAGATGAGAAAGAGCAGACAGCATGTTAATGCTGCTGGCATTTGTCTCTGTGATCATTCTCCCCTGATCATCCATAAATATGTATATATTAATATATATATATGTTATTGTATTTCTTTGTGGAGTATTTATCAGAAAAACAATATAATATTTTAAGAGATTTAATAAGAACTGCCATGAACTATGAGGGTGTGGAACAAGATTCAGTTGGCTCAGATCAACTGTGTTTTCAAAAGCAATTTAATAATAATAGTAGCCTGTGATCTTAAACAACTAGGAGAGCATTAAGACAGCAAACATTTCTGATATTCTGTAACTCATGGGCCTTACTCTGCACACCATAACTTTTGTCAGTAAGAGGTACGTGAGATTGTGGATAGAAACAAAATTTATCTCAGGCAAACAGACTACTTCAATGTAGGCATTTTAATACAGGATGTGCACAGACTCTTGTTTCCTACTCAAATAGCAAGAAAATTCATATATCTCTTGCTCTTCTTGGTTTGTGACAGCATTATGCTAATTTTTTCTCATATACTGCAATTCTGACCTCCCATGTAATGACTAAGGATGCATTTCTCTTAAGACACTTATATTTTAGTTATTTGCTAAATCTCTAAATAACTTTTAGTCTTTATTTTTATTTTATCACAAAACCTTTTCATGAGGAAAAATAACATGCTCCCATTTAAAATTCCAAATAACAATTGCATCATCACAGCCAGCCCCGGAGTGCCTCCATGGTACCATGACACGAATGTTAATTGAAATTTTTTCAGGGGTAAATCACTAACATGCTCATATAAATATGGATTAGAGAGTATCAAGACCATAGATCCTAGAAAGTTAAAAGTACATATACCCTGGAGCCAGTCTGCAAGGGGTTCAAACCCTTGTTCAGTCACTTACCAGCCCTGTGGCCTGACTGGACTTCTCTGTGGCTGTTTCCTGCTCACAAGTAAAATGAGGTTAGTGACGGTGCCGACCTCAGAGGGGTGATACACAGAACAAACAGGCACATAATAGGTGCTGTAGAGATATGAGCTCTTACTAGTATTATCAAAGATAAAGGAATACACATTCAGACAGATTTTAAGATTTGCTCAAAGCCACACAACTTACAATTACTTAGCAAGAGAGAAGGAAAATAAATCCAGTTCCTTCTTGCTTCAAAATAACCCACTAGTAATTGGTTACCACCGGTGGCTCAGTGGTAAAGAATCTGCCTGCAATGCAGGAGAAATGGGTTCAATCCCTGGGCGGGAAGATTCCCTGGAAGAAGAAGTGGCTGCCCACTCCAGTCTTCTTGCCTGGAGAACCCCATAGACAGTTGCAAAGAGATGGACACAACTTAGTGACTGAATAACATTAAGTAATTACATGAAAGAGGAAAGGTATCTCATGAAAGTCTTAGTGTATGAATTTTGTGAAGACCAGGGAGCCTGAGCCTGCTTTTCCAACCCCCAGCCCAACTCCTCTCTTTGTAGCCCAGGACTTAATTCTACTTTGGGAGGAAGTCCATGATAATGGCTCTTACGGCATTTCACACTGCCATCCCTCACTAACTCAGGTGAGCTCCTCACACCTGAGCCTTCTACAGGGGTGAAGCTCTGTAAATGTGGAGTGACCAACTGAGTAACAAAATATTTGCTCACTCCTGCTAGTTAGGTGGCTATAAATACACTTATACATACAGAAGTATACGCCTGTGTTTAATTTTGATTTCAGATATTCTAGGAGCAGAATCTGAATATTAAAATACAAGTTAAACACTAGTTTTAAATACTCTCCAAAATATAAAGACAAAATGTCGCAAAATGTGTATCTTCACAAGCTACATTATTTGTATCTAGTATTCCAGGAACACAGTATACAGATCAGTCAGTTCAGTTGCTCAGTCATGTCCAACTCTTTGAGACCCCATGAACCGCAGCACACGAGGCTTCCCTGTCCATCACCATCTCACTAAACTCATGTCCATTGAGTTGGTGATGCCATCCAGCCATCTCATCCTCTGTCGTCCCCTTCTCCTCCTGCCCCCAATCCCTCCCAGCATCAGGGTCTTTTCAAATGAGTCAACTCTTCGCATCAGGTGGCCAAGTATTGGAGTTTCAGCTTCACCATCAGTCCTTCCAATGAACACGCAGGACTGATCTCCTTGCAGTCCAAGGGACTCTCAAGAGTCTTCTCCAACACCACAGTTCAAAAGCATCAATTCTTCGGCACTCAGCCTTCTTCACAGTCCAACTCTCACATCCACACATGACCATAGGAAAAACCATAGCCTTGACTAGACGGACCTTAGTCGGCAAAGTAATGTCTCTGCTCTTGAATATACTATCTAGGTTGGTCATAACTTTTCTTCTAAGGACTAAGCGTCTTCNTCCATGTCCAGTTCTAACTGTTGCTTCCTGACCTGCATAAAAGTTTCTCAAGAGGCAGGTCAGGTGGTCTGGTATTCCCATCTCTTTCAGAATTTTCCAGTTTATTGTGATCCACACAGTCAAAGGCTTTGGCATAGTCAATAAATCAGAAATAGGTGTTTTTCTGGAATTCTCTTGCTTTTTCAATGATCCAGCAGATGTTGGCAATTTGATCCATGAACAGTATGAAAAGGCAAAAAGATAGGACACTGAAAGATGAACTCCCTGGGTTGGTAGGTGCCCAGTATGCTACTGGGGATCAGTGGAGAAATAACTCCAGAAAGAATGAAGGGATGGAGCCAGATCAAAAACAACACCCAGCTATGGATGTGACTGGTGATAGAAGCAAGGTCTGATGTTGCAAAGAGCAATATTGCATAGGAACCTGGAATGTTATGTCCATGAATCAAGGCAAATTTGAGTGGTCAAACAGGAGATAGCAAGAGTGAACATCGACATTCTAGGAATCAGCAAACTGGAATGGGTGGAATTTACTTCAGATGACCATTATATCTACTACTGTGGGCAGGAATCCCTTAGAAGAAATGGAGTAGCCATAATAGTCAACAAGAGTCCGGAATGCAGTACTTGGATGCAATGTCAAAAATGACAGAATGATCTCTGTTCATTTCCAAGGCAAACTATTCAGTATCATGGTAATCCAAGTCTATGCCCCAACCAGTAACACTGAAGAAGCCTGGTTCTATGAAGACCTACAAGACCTTTTAGAACTAACACCCAAAAAAGATGTCCTTTTCACTATAGGGGACTAGAATGCAAAAGCAGGAAGTCAAGACACACCTGGAGTAACAGGCAAATTTGGCCTTGGAGTACAGAATGAAGCAGGACAAAGGTTAATAGAGTTTTGCCAAGAGAACGCACTGGTCATAGCAAACACCCTCTTCCAACAACACAAGTGAAGACTCTACACGTGGACATCACCAGATGGTCAACACCGAAATCAGATTGATTATATTCTTTGCAGTAAACAGATGGATGCTATTAAACTGGCTGGGAATATTACAACACATTTAAATAGCACTGGAGAGGGAGTTATAAGACTATTTACCACCCAACTCCAGTCACTATTAATATGCTTGCTCTTTCTGGTTTATGAGACAAGATTATCCTGGTACATCTTAGAAACTCAGATGGAGGGTAGTTTTCAGTTAATCTGCACACACCTATACTATGTTATTCAGATAATTTCTCTTTCTGTTACTTTTCATTTAGGCTGAAAGGGTCCTCATTGGCCCTAACCTGGAAGATCCAGCCCAGGATAAAAGATGATAAGCTAAGAGTTAGCACCAAAGTATGATTGGGGTGGGTGGGGGTGGGGGGATGGGACAGGACATAACACATCACTGGTTCCTCTGACACATCTGAGAAAACCTTTCCTCTCTCTTTAATTCTCAGCTCTGCCTCTACCTCCTGTCAGATCCCATCAGGCTCCTTCCTGCTCTCAGGACCACGGCCTTTCCTCCTGTTCCTGCTGCTCTGTACACACGCCTTCCTCTTAGCAGTTACTACCTTTGCATGCTTGTTTATCTGTCTTTGGGCCTCCCTGGTGACTCAGATGGTAAAGAATCTGCCTGCAACGCAGGAGACCAGTCAGGAAGATCCCCTGGAGGAGGAAATGACAACCCACTCCAGTATTCTTGGCTGGAAAATCCCATGGACAGAGGAGCCTGGCAGGCTGCAGTGCATGGGGTTGCAAACGGTCAGACACAACTGAGTGACTAACACTTTCACACTTTTAGCTGTCTTCTCACCTCTTGGAGAGTAAAGACAGTATCTGCTTTCTCTCTTGTATTCCCACATGTTAGCACATTCTATGCAATAAAAAAAACTGAGACTGAGCCTGAAGTACAGTCCTGAGACGTATTATATAACTTCGTAAATATATGAGAAAATCTTGTATTAACTTGTGGTACTGCAAGTAGTCAATATACTGAACCCTGCACTATGACCATAAACACACTAGGAATAAGGTATTACTTCCTTTAATCTTCAAAAGTCTGAGGAAAAATTGCCTCTCTTTTTTTGGCTTGATGATATCAATACCACAAAATTTTCTTGTATTGTCTATGTTACATATCAGCTTGCATAGCTACCTTTGTATAAAGCAGCAGTTGTCAACCTTTTATACCTAAGGATCCCTTTATCCACCCTGGACAAGTCTGGCTATTTCCAAAAAACCCCCAAACTACCATGCAATCCAGCAACTGCACTCCTGGGCATTTATTTCAAAGAAACAAAAACTTACGTTCGCACAAAAATGGGTTCAGCCTTATCTGTAATAGACCCAATTCAGAAACAACCCAGGTATTCTTCAACAGGTAACCCGCCACATGACACGGCTCAGCAGTAAAGAAGAATGAACTACTGACATGCACACCAGTCTGGATGGACCTTAGAGAATCATGTGGAGTGAGGAGGCTGATCTGAGAAGGTTGCATACTGTATTATTCCATGTATATAACATTCTTGAAATGACAATGCAACTAAGTTAATTAAAATGTTTATGTTTATTCATCTGTTAATAAAACAATAAAGCCACTTTTACATATTAACATTTTTATGAGAAATAACTTTTTTTCAAAATTAAAGGACACAGTGAGGGGAGGCCCTGTTTATGAAGCATGTATTTTGCAGATCTGGAGTCTTGAGTCTGTTTCTTTCAATCTGCTGTGAGCTCACCTGTCAAGTTTCCTCTGGAAACTCTACTGGACCCTCATGAGAGACAGTGAGAGTGAAAAGGGAAGGAAACATCTTAGTGTTCCTGAGAAAACAGTTTTGGTCTTGCAGACCCACTAAACACAGGGTGGCCTGGGTCACACATGGACACATGGCACAGAGTACTGAAGGGTTCTGACACCCTCTTCCACAGGAAGAGGTCCCAGTCGGCAACCAACACAACTTTTTAAAAAGACAAAACCTGAAAAAGGCAAGATGTGGAGGTGAGCGCATGCTGGATAAGTCTGCCTATCCTAGAATGGAGCTCTCTCCCCAGAGCCTTCTACCCTAAACACGTGTGTCTGGATATTTCTCTGTACGTACGGAGTACTTAGCATATTCTATGAGACCCTTACAGAAAGTCTATTCTTCAATTAATTAAAATTTACTTCCTACTGCAAGACATGAGGAAAAACCCAAATACCAGTTTCCAACAACTTCACATCTATAATTTATAATTCTCTCACTGTCGACATAAAAGTGTGATTCAGCACACTCAGTGATATGCCTCCCTTTTCCTTTTTATGAAGTAGAAATGCCTGAAAAACTATTTTAAAATTCTTAAGATGCTACTTGTCGTTAGATGTACCCTATTTAGTAAGCTAGAAAATTAATAAGCTAAGAAAAAAATGCTAGAGGCTATGAAACTTAGGCTCTGAATTCCATGCCAGCTGGGTAATTAGGTCACTACACAATTCATTTTCATTCACCACATGTTTATCCAGAGTCTACTAGATGCTGGTATTACAGAGATATTCTGGTATCTTGGCTTCTTGTCTGTGTACTACCAGCTATGCTTAAAGAGTAACTGACCATACACATACACACACGCATGGAGTTTAAATCTAGCTCCATCATTCTCATATCTTTTTATACACAATAAAACACTTACTGACATGTTGTATTTATCTCCTGGTCCTGACAACTGTTATTGTTCTTTGATAACTTTAATAGTCTCCTAAGTATTTTATAAAAAGGAGGTTAAATTGTGGCTGCCAAAGACTTTGCAAATTTCAAACGTCTTTCTGCCTTTAGTTGTTCTAATTTTGAACCACTAAGCTATGAAAACTTTTTTTTCTAATGCAAAAACCAAACCGATTACCTACACAATTCCTGTAGGCTCAGAGTTATACTTCTAAAAATTATATTAAATGATGTTACCTTAGAGTAATTTTAAAACAGAATTGATATAAAACTATTTCAAAAAGGAAACACACCATATGGAAAACTAAACATTTCCATACAGGTAAGACACACTCCCACAACACGTGACGGCTTCACAGCAGAGCTCAGCACAGCCACCAGCTGACCGGGATGGTCACCTAACATCTTAAAGACATCACAAATTCAGGAGAGTCGCACAATACAGAAAGGACACGGTGGGGGTGTATGAGGGGAAGCAGTTTGCATAGGTTTAGCTTTATTGCATGTGATGTTTACCAGCTGGATATAGTTTTATACTTATTTATTATGGCATTCAAAATCACTGTGGATGATGACTACAGTCATCAAATTAAAAGACGCTTGCTTCTAGGATACAACAAACCTAGACAGTGCATTAAAAAATAGAGACTTTGTTGATAAGGTCCATAAAGTCAAAACCATGGTTTTTCCAGTAATCATGTCTGGATATCAGAGTTAGACCTTAAAGAAGGCTGAGCATTGAAGAATTGATGCTTTAAAACTGTGGTGTTGGAGAAGACTCTTGAGAGTCCCTTCAACTGCAAGATCAAATCAGTCAATCCTAAAGGAAATCAACCCTGAATATTCATTGATGGGACTGATGCTGAGCTTGAGCTTCAATACTTTGGCCACCTGATGCGCAAAGCTGACTCGCTGGAAAAGACCCTGATGCTGGGAAAGACTAAGGGCAGGAAGAGAAGGGGACAACAGAGGATAAAATGGTAAGACAGCATCACTGACTCAATGGACATGAATTTGAGCAAAGTCCAGGAGGTAGTGAAGGACAGGAAGCCTGGTGTTCTGCAGTCCATGGGGTTGCAAAGAGTCAGACATAACTGAGCGACTGAACAACAGCAATATGACATTCAAAGGCAAATGTTCTGATTTTAATAAATTAAATGATTGATTTTCTTCTAAAGGGTGAAAACTTTCAAACATTTATCTTCTTGCACTAAGTTTAGAAAACATTTGTTTTTAAGTGATTGATAAAATTCTTATTTTCCAGGTCTTTTCAGTCCCTAATTTCTATAAATGTGCATCAGAACTCCTCCACGAACTCTGTGATCCAAGGAAGCCAAGGGCATCAGAAAGAGCACTGCTGCAGGTTTGAAATCTGGCTCCACCTGCCAGTCACTAGCAACGTGACACCGTAACGTGACACCATAACGTGGCACAGCAAATAGAAGTTTATAAACCTCAACTTCCTCATGTTAGAAATAGTATCTTGCTTATGGCACAGGATTACTGTAAGGCTAAAAATGTTACACTGCGAGAAAACCCTCTCACGGACCACAAGGCATTGTAACACAAACTTCTGAGTAGATTAAGGCCTGTAAGGGACAATGCAGATAAGAGGGGACAGCTGGCTGCTGGGTGGCCTGGGCTCCTTCCACTAGACTGGTCACAGGAGGAAAGCAACTGATGTTCGGCTCTAACATCGGTTGTTCCAGCAACCAGGCTGTCCCCTCAGCTCTCCTCCTCTCTAGGCTTCCCCTCTCTCTCCCTACAGACCAGTGGGCCACACCAGACAGACTCGAAGTTTCCTACAGGTCCCTCATTCCATGATTCTAGAAATGTGCTTGAGCACATATTTGTTCCCAAAGGACAAACATTTTTCTTTACTGTTATCCAGTGCTTTAATTACTATAAAGATGATAAGGTTATCAGGAGGTTTTTTTGCGTTTCTTTTTTGTTTTTTGATTTTGATTTTTATAGTACCAGACACTTATCTCCTGACCTGAAAGTTTCCCTTTTTGCAGAGAAGTCTACATACAAGAGAGGAGGGCTAGATATAGAACTGGACATCTCCCTGTTTATTATGGAGCTACAACATATGATGTATAGTGCTGTAAGACAAAAATAACTTCTTCCTGGCTCCCAGAAAAATACCATTTAGGAGACGCAGGTACATCTATCTGAAGGACTAATACAGTTAGCTTGTCTTTTTTTTTTTTTTTAAGACAAGCGTAGGTAATTGTCAGTAGTATAAACACATGGTTTTAGATGGCAGATTTTACTCCAGAGTTAATCTTGTATTTTCCCATTAAAGAAATATCCGAAGCTACAGAAAAAGGACAAACGCTTCAGCATTACTTTCTTCAATAAATGCAGAGCAATCAGCAGGACACTTACTCCTCTGTGATCAAGCCCACACAATAAAATAAATGGAGTGGAACTAAATCACAGTCAGGATAGGTTTTATGGTGGTGGTATTACTAATAATTAAGATTCCCAGGCTTCATTATCTTAACTGTGAAAAGATATAAGAAATTTAAATGCTCCAGCTTTCTAAGCTCATTTAGGGACACTGATAATTAAAAGAATAGATGCTATTTAAGATGCTCAGTTTGTCCCAGTTATCTAGTTGTAATTCAATACATACAAGAATGATCAGCTCAACACCAGACTGGTCCAGACTCTGGACCAGACTCAAAGGACCATCACTGAGTGGCCAGATCTGGTACTTTCTCAGGACCAGCTGACATGCCACAGTGTCGGGTGCAGGGACCACAGCCTTGCTGGCCTTGGTGTGTATCCAGAATGACTCTCGTGTATTCCCAGAGGTCATTCTAAATGATTAAAATGAGTTCTTTGAGTTAAACACAGTTCTAATACTGAGAAAAATCAAAAGGGATATCTTCATGCAATGAGACTCGTCGTCCAGGCTCAGCTGTGTCACAGATAAAACCATCCTCCAAAGTACAACTGCCTACGTCACATGACGGGAAACGTCTCTACTATAAAGCCAGAAACTGTTAAGGGGCTGTGCTGTGTTAGGATGATCAACAATGCACCCTAAATTACATTAGCTTCCCAAGTTTCAGAAACAGAGTCAAACAAAATCCTAGGTTTTACATATTATGTAGTTATTATCTGCCTTTCTGACATTTCCACTAGGAAACTTTAACAAACAAAATATTCAAAAGCACACTAATTACTCATCTCCATCTCCCTAACCTTCAATCCCAACCTCCTTTTCAATCTTCCATCCTCCCTCCTTTCCATCCCTCTATCCGTCTGTCTGTCTGTCCAGGAGTTACTAAGAATCTTCTATGAGCCAGGCACTGTTCTAGGGCCAGGCATTCAGCCCTGAACAAAAACAAAAATCCCTTCCCTTGTGAAGTTTACATTCTGGGTGGGGGCTGGGGAGAAGATAGACAACACACACACAAAATGAATAAAATACTGGGAGGAGGGCTTTTTAAACAGGGTGATCAGGGAAAAACTCACTATGAAGGTGACACCTGAGCTAACGCCACAAGGATGTAACTAGAAAGCCACATAGTTAATATCTGGTATAGAACGTTTATTATAGACATAAACATTCTATGCCAGATATTAACCACGTGGCTTGTTAACAGTAAGGATAAAGGCCCCGAGCTGACAAGGTGCCTGGTATGTCCAGGGAATAGTCAGGAGGCCCGTGTGGATGAGAGACAAAAGCAGAGAGAAGGAAATGCAGCAGACCCCAACAGAGGCTCACTTTTCCTTTGGGTTAGAATCCTCACAGGATCGCTCTGGCTGCGGTGCTGAGAATAATCTGAAAGGACCAGAGGCAGAAGCAAGCAGGAACCTACTAAAATACTCTTAAGCAAGAGACGACAGTGGACTGAACCAGGGTGCACACAGTAGAGAGTGGGAAGTGACCCAATTCTGGATCTATTTTGAAGGCAGATTGCTATGATTTGCTGATGAAGAAAATGTGTGTGTGGGCTGCCGGCAGCAGAAGTCAAGGATGATGCCAAGGCTTTTGGTCTGAACTGGAAAGAGAGAATTAATACATCTGACATGGGAAAGTCTGTAAGAGAGTAGGTTTAATGGGTATGGCCAAATTCAAACAGGTTCTATTGGAAATGCCTGTTAGATCTCTAACTAGACACACAGAGTAGGCAGTTAAGTATACAAGTCCAGTTCAAGCAAGAGGACTGGGCTGGTGATATAAATTTAGGAAGCTTCAGTGTGTAGATGGTACAGAAAGCAATTCAACCGGGAAAGATCACCAAAGAGGAGTGGATTAGTGTAAGTAGGAGAGAAGGGGTCTGAGGACGGAGCCATGGGGCATGTTCTATATGGCGAGGCCTGGGAGAGGAGGAGGAACCAAACCAAGCAGGAGTGGTCAGTGCGGAAGATCGGCAGAGCGTGGCGCTGACCCAGATGTACAGCGTACTTCAAGGAGGACGGAAAGATTAGCTGTGTCAGATGCAGGAGGCAAGTAAAATAAGATTAGGGTAATCAAGCGTGGGATTTAGCAACACAGCATTCACCAGTGACCTCGACAGGGGTTTGGTGGACCAAGCATTTCCCAGAAGTGCTTCCTGGGAAAGAGTTCAAGAGATCACCTGGAAGAGAGGGATGAGAGCACCAGCAATTGTTTTGAGAAACTGTGCAATATGGAAAGGGAAATTCTGTATTCTGGGAGGAACTGAGACTCTACCAGGGATCCCCTCAACAGTTAACAAAGATGTACAACTTCATTATTTGCATCTACACATCCCTAGTTACTTCCTTCTTGGGTCAGACTTCTCCTTCACTTGGGCTCAATATTCCATTCGTTTTGGCAACCTTTGTCACTTATTTTATCTTTCTTCAACCTCCTCTAATTTTTTCCCTTCCACATAAAAGAAGTTTACGTTCCAATAACTTGAACAATGAAAACAAAATATTGCCCTACAGTTACTACCCTTTTCCCCACCTTCATTTCACCTCCAATATTTCTGAAATACATGACCATGCTTGCAGTCTCCATTTCCTGATCCAAAGGGCCTCTACCCGCTCCGATTGCTGAGGCTGATTACACTCATGGTCGTCGTGGCTGGCTGCCGACTCCAATGGTCACCTCCCAGTTCTGAACTGTACTTGCTCTCTCTGCACCATCACTGATTTCCCTCTCCTTGAAACTCTTCGCTCCGCTGTCTACATTATGCCACTTTGCTCCAGTTTTCTTACTACGTATCACTCTTTTATGACAGCTGTCCAATTTTTTTTCTTTTAGGCAAATTCTAAAAAATTTAAATTATTGTGCCAAGAGAAAAAGTCTTCTGATTCACTTCATTAAACTGTTCTCCAACATGGTGAACAAAATCTTGATTCCTACTAGCAGTGCTAGTATGCTAACTTCTCCCAAACTCTTTTCAGTTTTCAGTTCAGTCGCTCAGTCGTGTCTAACTCTCTGTGACCCCATGAACCTCAACACACCAGGCCTCCCTGTCCATCACCAATTCCCAACTCCCAGAGTTTACCCAAACTCATGTCCATTGAGTCAGGGATGTCATCCAACCACCTCATCCTCTGTCGTCCCCTTCTCCTCCCACCCTCAATCTTTCCCAGCATCAGGGTCTTTTCCAATGAGTCAGCTCTTCGCATCAGGTGGCCAAAGTATTGGAGTTTCACCTTCAACATCAGTCCTTCCATTGAACACCCAGGACTGATCTCCTCTAGGATGGACTGGTTGGATCTCCTTGCAGTCCAAGGGACCCTCAAGAGTCTCCTAATCCTGGTTAATTTTATTTTTTAAACGTTTATAAATCTGACAGTTGAAATACAAAATAACACCTCATTTTTTTGTAATTAGCATCTCTTTGAGTCTAGTTAAATTTATGATTATTATACTTATTTCTCTATGAAGTGCCTCTATGTGCTCAGCCTCATTTTTTTCCTATTGAATAGTGGTGTTTTTCTTAATTGATATGAACAATATATTAAGATAACAATCCTTTATCACATTATTATAACTACTTTTCCTTCTGTTTGCTTTTAGTTGTCTACAGGCATAAAAAAGTTGTCAATTTTAATGTAATTGAATGCATTCATTTTCCTCTTTAAAAATTCCTCCACTACTCTTAACCCCTCCTCTATAACAAGATGAGGGCTTCCCTGGGGCTCAGTGGTAAGGAATCTGCCTGCCAGTGCAGCAGATGCAAGAGACAAAGGTTTGATCCCAGGGTCAGGAAGATCCCCTGGAGGAGGAAATGGCAACCCACTCCAGTATTCTTGCCCGAGAAATCCCATGGACAGAGGAGCCTGACAGGCTACAGTCCGTGGGGCCAGAGTTGGACACAGCTGAGTGAGCGAGCACACTCACATACAACAAGCCGAGATGAAGATTTGCCCCTATATTCTTCATTTGCACAGTTTATTTTAAAACATAACACTCAAGTCAACTGGAACGCAGTATGAAAACAGATTTTTCTCTCCCAGTAGATAAGTAACTGTCCTAATTCTAGTATATCTAACTCACACTAATGTTCAAAAGCCATATCACTACTTCTCCCTAACTGATCCTATTACTGTGGTTGCTAACAACCCTTCTAGACTCCTAGCATCCTGTAACTGGGGCCAGGGAATCTCACCCACTGCTTATCCCCACCCTTCCCCCCCCCCCCCTCGGCACCACCATCCTATCCATTCCCC
>SJYV01053323.1:491697-585628 GCA_006410875.1 Neotragus pygmaeus
CTGGTCACCAGGTTCCTATCGATTCCACCTCCAGAATATGTGACCCCTGCCTCCTCTCCCCTGGTCCCCACCACTGCTCTGTTATCCACAGCACTGGCTCCCTGAGCTGTCACTCGAGGTTTTGCAGGCTTCTTCCTCTCCCATCATCCTTTACGACACTGGCATCCAAGTACCAGTGATATTACTGTCCCTGCTGAGTACTCTTTTGGAGCCCCAACTGCTTCTACAAAATGAAAGCCGAAGTCTCAACCTGGTGCTTATGCCCTAGGGATCTGGCTCCTGTAGTTTCATCTCCTGACACAATTCCACACATTCTGTGCAGGGCTGAACCAAATGACCCCTGCCCTCAGCATGCTGTTCTCTGCCTGGAATGTCCTTGCCTACCTTGCTGGTCTGCAGAACTCCATGCATTTAAGAGCCAGCTCAAGAGACCGTTGGCTATGAAGGTCTTCCTGATCCACCAGAACATAATTACGCACCCTGTCCCTTACATCAGTGTGTCATTACTACAGTCACCGTGTTCTTCCTCACTGCTGGGGTGAGCAAGCACTTGCCTGCATGTTTCTTCCCTACAGACCAAGTGTCCCTTTAAAGACAGCAATCAGACATGTATATACTGCTGTATTTAAAACACATTACCAACAAGGACCTACTATACAGCACAGGGAACTCTGCTCAGTATCCTGTAATGACCTAAATGAGAAAAGAATTAGAAAAAGAATAAATACACGTATAGATATAACCGAATCACTATGTGGTACGCCCCAAACTAACACAACATTGTTAAACAACTACACTCCAATATAACATAAAAATTAAAAAACGACAACAAGAATCAAGCCTCATCTCTATAACCCTGGCATTTGGAGCACTCCTGACCAAGTATGTGGTTAATCTCAAGAAACACAGAGGGGATGAATGAACAAATTTCCTCAAATGTCACCTGCCCCACCAAATCCTGATCTTCTCTAGCATTTTTATTCCCACTGTGTCTGTCCTAATTCAGGTTCCTATGACTTCTTGACTATTTCCTGCCTGCCTGCCCTTTCACCTCTCCATCACTAAGGTGATCTTTTACACAACTATGATTCTATCATTCCCCTCCAGAAAAAAATCTGATTCTAGGAGAGAGATCAGGGCTTCCCTATAGCTCAATTGGTAAAGAATCCGCCTGCAATGCAGGAGACACCAGTTCAATCCCTGGATGGGGAAGATCCACTGGAGAAGGGATAGATAGGCTACCTACTCCAGTATTCTTGGGCGTCCCTGATGGCTCAGCTGGTCAAGAATCTGCCTGCAATGTGGGAGACCTGGATTTGATCCCTGGGTTGGGAAGATCCCCTGGAGAAGGGAACAGCTACCCACTCCAGTATTCTGGCCTGGAGAATTCCATGGACTATATAGTTCATGTGGTCACAAAGAGTGGGACACAACTGAGTGACTTTCACTTTCAGGAGAGCGATCAGGCATCTTTAACAGGACCTGTCTGTCTCTGTTACCCCACATGAGTGCTCTAGCTGGATGCTGCTACAAACCATTCCCTGATCACATGCCTCACCCCATCATGCTCCCAGCAACTGGGGAGCTGGGAACTCCTCTCTGACGGGACGGGTTCTTCCTGCCGTGGTTCCTTCCTGTCTCCTTCAATCCCCTCCTTTCTGACTGTGGCCCTCTCCATGCCCCACACCACACTCCCCTCACCAATTTCTCAGGGCCTCCTTTGTCTTATATGCATACTTCCTTATCTTCTTAAATAGAGTAGACATAACTTTTTATCTAACAATTCATTACCATAAACGGTGCTATAAATAAGCCAATTTTAGTTTTTCATTTTTTTGCCACGCCCCTCAAAGCTTGTCCTCATACAAATACACTCCCCAAACTCTCCATCTGTTGCTGCTAATCTGTTCTAGGCTGGGCATTCAGATACCCCAACCCATCAGGAACCATGCATTAAAAAGCAGCCAGTGGTGAGGTCTGGGAAGGGAGCAGAGTTCATGGCTTTGGTGCCGCAAACGGGACACACAACTCTATCTACGGCTCTGCTCAGTCTCTTCCCTCACTCTGTCTACAGCCTAAGTGAGCCACTCACAGGCCAAGATGCCAACTTTCAAATTTACTGTGAGACATGTAAGTGCCAAACCAAGAGACTGAACAAATTACGTTCTCACTTGATGAGCCCCTTACTCTCGATTATATCTATAACCGTTTGATGGTCTTTGCCACTGCAGAGTCACCATTCATTGCCTCAACCTACTTTTATAGTATTTTACACTTTACAGATTTTACCTATGAAATTTACCATTTCAGATACAACATAAGGCGAGAGATTACAGGAAGAGGAAACTTGCTTCAAATCATACTGCAAAAAAGGGTTATAGAAAATGTCCCTAAACAACATCTATTTTTAAATACAAGATGTAGATTCTTGTTAGGTTTCTCACACACAGTTCTCGAACTTGTCCTTAAGTATTGTGCTTTGTTGTCCTGATAAGGGCCTCCAACTTTTAAGAAATGATAATAATTATCATTAAATATTTCAATGGTTTTATCACTAACATTGAGACAATTAAACAAGGACAACCTAAGAAACAAGAGATTCCATAATTCCTGACTGTTCTTAAATCTTAGCTCTAATCAAAATAAAATCTAATGGTCTTGTTGCAAGAACACTTCTTGAAATTTTAGAATTAAATTGTACATATAAAATAGCTATCTGACAGTCACTTACCACTCCTCCAAAATTTACATATTGTTGCTTCTTTCTTCAAATTTCTCTATTTAGAGAACTGAGTTAGGATTTTTTTAGCTTTAAAATATCTGTTGCTTAGCAGTCCAATATGAGAAACTGTTCTGTTTCTAGAAACAATCTGACTGAATCTGGATTAATTTATAAACAATTACACAGACAGACACACACACACACTTTAACACTTTTAGGGAATAAAACTAACTTAGGATAGGTGTTCAACATAAGCTACTAAAACATGAATTAAGCACAACATTTTTCTGTAATTACTGGAACCTTATATCATTTCCCCTATGTACTAAAAATATTCAGAATTCATTATAACACTTCAAAATGCATCTTCACTCTTAAGAATGCCTATAGTGTTAACTAGCAGGAAAACTAGTTTGCAAAAAACAAAAATTATCCATATTTCCTACGTCTTTACTTAAGAAATACAGAGGTTCGAAAACTGAACTTTCCTTGGGAAAAAAAAATCAAGCAATGGATTCACCTAAACACTTACTTCATACTACAAACCATCTCATATTCAGATCATTTCCTGTTATTAAGCATGTCCTAATAATCCGCTGGATCATGGAAAAAGCAAGAGAGTTCCAGAAAAACATCTATTTCTGCTTTATTGACTATGCCAAAGCCTTTGACTGTGTGGATCACAATAAACTGTGGAAAATTCTTCAAGAGATGGGAATACCAGACCACCTGACCTGCCTCTTGAGAAACCTATATGCAGGTCAGGAAGCAACAGTTAGAACTGGGCATGGAACAACAGACTGGTTCCAAATAGGAAAAGGAGTTCATCAAGGCTATATATTATCACTCTGCTTATTTAACTTATATGCAGAGTACATCATGAGAAACGCTGGGCTAGAAGAAGCACAAGCTGGAATCAAGATTGCCAGGAGAAATATCAATAACCTCAGATATGCAGATGACNTCAAGGCTGTATATAGCCACCCTGTTTATTTAACTTATATTCAGAGTACATCATGAGATATGCTGGACTGGAGGAAGCACAAGCTAGAATCAAGATTGCCGGGAGAAACATCAATCACCTCAGATATGCAGATGACACCACCCTTATGGTAGAAAGTGAAGAAGAACTAAATAGCCTCTTGATGAAAGTGAAAGAGGAGAGTGAAAAAGTTGGCTTAAAGCTCAACATTCAGAAAACGAAGATCATGGCATNGTATATTGTCATCCTGCTTATTTAACTTATGGGCAGAGTACATCATTGCCAGGAGCCAGCGCGAGGAACTCTGCCCACAGCAAAGGTCATGAGGATGGAGGCTAGGCATTATGCAAAGGCGGGATCGAGCCTCAGGAGACCCCCTGGTCCCAAGCATCTACCCCCCAAACCAGAGTCTGCCTACTTTACTGTTTTATGCTCTCACTTACACCTCTGACTTTATGGGCGGCTGTCCCCCATCACCTCTCTCAGAGAAGGAGTTAACTTGCAGCTTCAGTCAATAAAAATTCCTGGGCATACAAGAGTGTTTCAACTTACAAACTCCTCTGAAGGTTCTCTAGCCTGCCTGAGTAGGTTTGACTGGCCACATGTGATTGTTTACAGCCTCCCAACTGTGAGAGGCACAAGATACTGTAAACTTTCTAAACAGGTTCTTTTGAAAAGTTAGGAAATTATTAGTATAGTATAGTGGGTTGATTAGAAATTATATTGGTGAAGGGTTTTTCATTTGTTTAGCCAATATTTGCTGCTAAATCTCCATATTCCCTGCCCTTATAATGAATATAACTAGCATATGGGAGAAATAAGTATTAACCTTTGATATTAATCATTTAAACCTTAGGCTAAGTAAATTCACTTTCTTGATTATAACCCCCTGCACCCTCACCCTATAGGAATGCAACTTTATCTGGTGCCTTTGGAAGGTGGCGCCTAGTTTAAGAAAAGAACACCCCTGGAAAAAATAAGTTTTCTGGTTGACTGACTGTTATTAGAAAGGGCCATAAAATGTCAGCAGGCCTTATGGCCAGAAGATGATGTGAAACCCCTAAGACCTTTGTATACATTTATATGAAGAACCTGATTTTGATAAAGGTCAGGTCTGCTGACCCCACGTGACTCTGTATTCATCCCCACGTATAACAAAAAGTATATAAGCAAACCTGAAAATAAATCGGATCAGTTTCTGGAAAGACTGATTCCCCCATGTCATTCTCTTTCCCCTTCTGGCTGAATTCCAATCTGGAGCATGGATGCTCACCATGTATACTTCCTTGCCCTGGCTTCTAAGACCCACGTGAGAGGGAGCCCAAGGCGGGGCACCCTCTGCTATTCAAGTGGGTGCCGGTGGCCTACATAGATGGTGCAAATTCCTTGTCTTGGAGTTTTATTGGTATTCCACATAAACCAAGTTATTCAGCTTCTTTTTCTCCACTAATTTTCCTACTAGACTATTCTTCTTTAAATTTCTAATTAAATAGCTTTTTCCTAGGATGCCAACTCCATATCCCTTTTGAATTACCCTGGACCCACTGGGGCTGGACCCTAGCATATCATGAGAAACTCTGGCTGGAAAAAGCACAAGCTGAAATCGAGATTGCCGGGAGAAATATCAATAACCTCAGATACACAGATGACACCACTCTTATGGCAGAAAGTGAAGAGGAACTAAAAAGCCTCTTGATGAAAGTGAAAGAGGAGAGTGAAAAAGTTGGCTTAAAGCTCAACATTCAGAAAACAAAGATCATGACATCTGGTCCCATCTCTTTATAGGAAATAGATGGGGAAACAATGGAAGCAATGTCACACTTTATTTTGGGGGGCTCCAGAATCACTGCAGATGGTGATTGCAGCCATGAAATTAAAAGACACTTACTCCTTGGAAGGAAAGTTATGACCAACCTAGATAGCATATTAAAAAGCAGAGACATTACTTTGCCAACCAAGGTCCATCTAGTCAAGGCTATGGTTTTTCCAGTGGTCATGTATGGATATGAGAGTTGGACTGTGAAGAAAGCTGAGTGCTGAAGAATTGATGCTTTTGAACTGTGGTATTGGAGAAGACTCTTGAGAGTCCCTTGGACTGCAAGGAAATCCAACCAGTCCATTCTAAAGGAGATCGGTCCGGGGTGTTCTTTGGAAGGACTGATGCTAAAGCTGAAACTCCAATACTTTGGCCACCTCATGAGAAGAGTTGACTCATTGGAAAAGACTCTGATGCTGGGAGGGATTGGGGGCAGGAGGAGAAGGGCACGACAGAGGATGAGATGGCTGGATGGCATCACCGACTCGATGGACATGAGTTTGGGTGAACTCTGGGAGGTGGTGATGAACAGGGAGGCCTGGCGTGCTGCAATTCATGGGATCGCAAAGAGTCAGACACAACTGAGCAAATGAACTGACCTGAACATGGTATAAATAGCTCAATACCATATGCTTATTGCTTTCCTAGATGCTGACTGTGTCCTTTCAGCTATATTATGCAGTGGCTTGAGAAGTACAAAAATACCAATGAGGAAGCACTGTGTGGTGGATGTATATGGTTGGGTCGATGTGGGCGAGTACAGTGCACCATATGCAAACTATTATTTAATTATATAATAGCTCGTAGTTAGGCTGTGTACTATTTTTAAAGTAGATGAAATGCTATTAACTACTCAAACGTAAATAGAAAATACTAGCTGTAGAGTGCTTAATAATTGAAAAGGGCAATAGATGAGTCAGTCTTCACACAATATAATTCACAAGTGCTCAGACTATGAATATCAAATTTCAAAGTTAGGGGAGAAAATAAAAAGGTATAGCAATGATATTACTGAGTAGTGAATTATTGATTTTGTAGAACATTTTCCCTCAAACACTATCATCTTTTAGCTACTCAGGCAACTGCCCCCCTTTTAAGGGGGTGGTGGTGGTTTAGTCGCTAAGTCATGTCCAACTCTTGTGACCCCATGGACTGGGAACCTACCAGGCTCCTTTGTCCATGGGATTCTCCAGGCAAGAATACTGGAGTGAGTTGCACTTCCTTCTCCAGGGGATCCTCCTGACCCAGGAATCGAACCCAGGTCTCCTGCATTGCAAGCAGATTCTCTACTGAGAGCTAGAATAGGGAATGATTACATTTATCGCTTAAAAATATTTACTTAAAAGATTTTAAAACCATCTATTATACCCATTTACGTTAGTTAACTATAAATCATTGTCCAACTGGTTGGGAAAAAAAAAAACTATGTTAGACTTTAATATATCCTTTCTATAATTTAAAACTCAGCATGTAGAACATTAAAAGCAGTACTGAGATGTACATCACAGGTGACTGACTTTCTTATGTTTACCTATATGTATTTTCAAAGTTTTCTAAGATGGCCATGTATAACTTGTACAATAAAAATTGTTTGTTTATTTAAGAAGCAATGCATACTCTCCAAATTAATGAGAAAAAAAAAGTGTGAAACTGGTCAATGCAAAAGGGAAAGAAAGGGCACCTGCACAGGGACAGGGGCAGACAGGCGTCCCTGACTTCCCAGCAAGCGCGCAGCACCCTGCAAGCCGACGGCAGGAGCACGATGCAGCTGGGGCAGACTGGTGTTCACCGTCTCTTCGGCAGGGTTATTTCCTTCAAATGCCAAACAGAAAATGTCTGCATTTAAACTCTCTCCAAAGTGGTAGATTTCAGTAACATATCACATGAGGTGTTTGTTACAAGAGGACCGGTTAGACCACAAAGAGAGGACGGGTTAGACCACAAAGACATCTCAGAGGAAGGAAATCACAGGAAATGGTCCTTTCCGACTCCAGGAAGCTCCCTATCCCTTTAAGTGCTTTGTCTAGAAGTCCACGCACTCAGAGGACACCACCCAAGTAGCCGGGCATGTGACTGTGACCAGAAGCCACCCCTCCCCACTCCCCAGCAGAAGTAACTGTGGAGGTCCAGAATTAGGCCAAATGCCCAAGACTGCTGTGACAAGAGGTCATTCAGTTGTATCTAACCTTTTTACATAAAAAGGATCACCAGGTTTGTGGAATTCTATCTGTGAAGATGCCTCTACTGAGAACTAAGGGTCCAATTTTGACCCTCTCCATGGCAATGAAAAGCATAATAGTAAAGAGAACATCTTTGATCAACTCAAAAGGGTCATGCCCAGTTATCCTACACCTTTAAGATCTTATCCTCCAAACACTAATTTTTGAGCCTCTTTACAACTCAGATATAACTGCAACCACCTACTGTTACTATTCTTGGACCATTCCAGTCCACTCAGCACTAACCCCAATCACCAACGGCCCAATGACATTAATTAACTCACACCCTCACAATTTCCACATTTCCAATAATGTTGCCTAACTACTTCTATTCATATTCATTCATTGGAAGGACTGATGCTGAAGCTCCAATACTTTGGCCACCTTATGGGAAGAGCTGGCTCACTGGAAAAGACCCCGATGTTGGGAAAGAGTGAGGGCAGGAGGAGAAGAGCGTGGCAGAAGATGAGATGGTTAGATAGCATCACCGATTCAGGAGACATGATTTTGAGCAAACTCTGGGAGATAGTGAAGGACAGAAAAGCCTAGTGTGCTGTAGTCCACAAGGTCGCAGAGTCAGACATGACCTAGCAAGAACTACTTCTATTAAAAATATATATTATGTAAAGTATTAAAAGTATGTATTACATTACCAATGTTAACTTTTATTAAGCATAAGAAAACCAGGTTTTCAAAAGTAAAGGTGTTAAAATGGTAGATGTTATTCTATTTCAAGTTAAATAATTCCACTCATATACAGAAACAAGAAGGAAATTTCTAGCTTCTGAGAAATGTATTAGTCTTTCAAATTATCATCTCAGGATACTGCTTCTGAAGGACTGAGCATTTTGTAGTCACTGATGTTATACTTTAGGCAATTAAATTGCACCTAACAAATATTTACTGAGTGCCCACTCTGTGCTAGGCTGGGTACTTGGCAAATAAAATTGAATATCTATCTGTGATTCTATTAATCAAACAGTTTTTTAAGTCTCTATTTTCAACATATTGTGTATGTTTTACAGTAGTTTTCAAGAAAACTAACAGAATTGATCAAAATTGGAAATAACAAAAGAAAAGCTTCCGATTTATTTGTGGTTCTTGCCAGATAAATTGTTTTCCATGTACACCCTTTTCATTTTAATTCATTTCACTGGAGTATGGAAAGTAGACACTCAAGTTAAAATGGCTATAAAATGAAAACCTTTGGTTTACAGAACAATATTAGAACAAAGGTCAAATATTCATTAAATAAAAATATATTTTCAATTATATACTATTTATTTTTACTTATAAATTGTGAGGATGCCTCAATCTACATGATTGAAGTTCTAGCACAAAGAATTAAAGATTCGTTATTATTACACAACTCTCTACTTTTAACAAAGCTTGATCAACTATTTCTAAAAAAACTCTAAAGGAAAAGACGGTGAGAAGGAAAGGATCCTATGAAGGTACATGAGACATACACGTGATTAATTCTGTCTCATACATTTTGTTTTCTTAACCATTTTTTTCCTTTTCTGTCCTTTCCTTCCTCCATTTCAATACTACCTTTTCCACCCTTACCTATTTCCTTTTGAAACAAAACCTCTTTAAGAAAATAAATCTCTATCAAGTGATATAGAACAGTCAAAGGGAACAAGAGGGTAAAGGAAGGGGTTCACAAACCAAAACCATCACAGACAGATCCAAGAAAAAAGACCTGTAAGTGAAGTTTTCTCCTATGTTCCATCAAAATATACGTATGTTCCCTATAATTCAGGTGAGTTTCTCAGTCATAAATCTAAGAATTTCCTACTATCTCCCCAATTTACAAGTCCATTTACTGTTTTAGCCTGTGAATTATACTCTGTTGAAAATAAAAGGTCTTTCAAGATTTAAAAAAAAAGAAAAAAAAATGTTCTTCCTCAGCAAGAGTGTGATCTGAGCCCCAGCCTTCTGCTTTGAACAACCAGGGCTCTGGGCTAGACAATCCATTAAGCTTCTTTCAGCTCAAACACTCCGGGAAGCACAGTGATGGGTGCAGAGTGGGGGACTATTCAGAGGAGAGGAGTCACAGCATTGTTTACAACCAAAGGCAAACACTGCACTCAACACCTAGGGACCATATACCTGAGTGAAATGTCAATCAATGCCCAATAACCTCAAAAAAAACATAGTGTAGTCAGAAAAAGACTGAGAAGCAGGCAAATAAAATGAGAATGAGTGAAAGGAACCAGAACATGTGATGGGACAGAATTACTAGGATTTCTGCTGTTAGACAAAAGGGATATGACTCATATCATCAAGAAACACAACAGTCTAAACAGGGATTAACTAATGGGGGCAATTTTGACATCTAGAAGCAATGGGTTTCAGGAGATAATTCTAAGAGCTAATATTTATTTACCCTCTATCAGGCATGGCATTAACTAAATTGGAGAATTAACAGATTCAATCCTCATGATAACCCTGAGGTTGATATCATCAGCATCCCCATTTCTCAGATGAGGAAACTGAAAATAATAAACATTAAGTTGCCCAAGAGCCCAAAGCTAGTAACTGATGCAACCACGACTCAAATCAGGCACTCTGACTCCAGAGGTACAATTTTAAAAGTACATACTGTACTTAATTAAGTACTAAGTAAATATGTAGGGGTGGCACACACTCTCCAGTATATACACACACAGAAATGTATACACACACATACATATGTTCATGGGTTTCCCTGGTGGCTCAGTGGTAAAAGAATCTGCCTGCAATGCAGGAGATGCAAGTTTGAATCCCTGGGTCAAGAAGATCCCCTGGAGGAGGAAATGGCAACCCACTCCAGCATTCTTCACTGGAAAATTCTATGGACAGAGGAGCCTGGTGGGCTATAGTCCATGGGGTCACAAAGAGACAGACACAGCTGAGCACACATGCACACACATACAGTCATACAAATAAATGGATGATAGACCTATAGGAAAATAATTTATCTTCTGCTGTTCGCATCTGGGAGGCTTGTTTCCAGAAGAAAACACATGCTGCTATTTATAGGAGGGCCAGAATGCTGGATGGACCTGATTTCTTAATCTCACAGGAATTTTCCACAATTTTATATTTTAATTTTCACCATAATAAAATAAAACTTTCAAAATCGACATTCCTTTTTACAACCACAAAATTAAAATACCTTTGTGCTTCTGCATTCAGATATCAAAATCAATCAGAATAAATATAACCATAGAGCATCTCCATTTTTGAGCTGTTCATCAATCTTTCTAAACACTTTCTGGAAAACATTCACTTACATTTGCAGTGGAGCACAAAGCTCTGAATGCCTTCTTAAATAAAAGGGTGGCCAGTCAGCCCTCTGTATAGGTAGGTTCTGCATCTGCAGATTCACTGAAACCAATCAACGTCAGGTGGAAAATACTCAAGTAAACAAATTTCAGAAAGTCCCCAAAAGGAAAACCTGAATTTACTGCAAACCAGCAATTATTTATACAGCTTTTTCATTGTATTTGTAACTATCCATATACCATTATACCATCTGGAAATGATGTGAGGTATATGAGAGGATACATATGGTATTATATGCAAAGACTATGCCATTTTATATCAGGGACTCGAAAACCCCTGGATTTTGGTGACCTCGGGGGGTCCTGGAACCAGTCTTCCTGGGTACCGAGAGAGTACTGTGTGAGGGTTTAACTATGTTTAGAGCTTTCTTCCTGTGCTTTATAGTACAAAAGGAGTCTTTATGCTTCCTCATTGTAGCGACACTGCCATCCAAGGCCATCTACTACTACTGTGTATATTAATGTCTCAAAATCTATATTCCCATCTTTTTTTTTTTTTTTGCCAATAGCTCTGGGCATAATTTGAGATATAACTATCTCTATTCCCTACTAGCATCCTCAGTGCAATCTGACCTTAAGATTCCCAGTAAGAGAAGTTCACTTATTTTACAGACAATGTAATTCTGTTCTAACAATGTAAATGTCAACTAAAACACTTATTTACAAAGCATTCATTAAGAAAGAAAACAAAAAAAAGGAAAGAAAACAAGTGACAAACAATACAAATGAAAGCAAACAACAAAGGTATCTAGTCAGAACAATCCTTGTGTTTTAGCAACTCTTTGCTCTCTGGCAGACTATTTTAATAAAGAGCTTCAAAAGAATACCAGGAAAAAAAGTGAATAGTTGACAACTTTCCTCAAATTTTTACACTTGGGATGGTAAACTCGAGAAACACAGATCTAAATATTTAAGTTTCTGGGTGTTGGTTAACAATGGCAGCAAACATCACTCAGGGACTATTACAGCCAGCCCAATCTTTTGCTTCCTGTTTCCATGGAAACCGACTGAAGCAAAGAACATAACAGTAAAACATAATGCTTTTTTTTTTAATTCACCTTGTTGACCCCTTTTACTTTACTAAACATGGAACATAACAGGTACAGAAACTGACTGCCATAAAATTCACAATTCATTCAACCCATATTTGTCAATCATGCAGCCTGCCAGGCGCCGGGTGACTGTGGAGCACTCACAGCGCCTGCCCTCACAGAGCTTCTCCAGTGCAGACACTAAGCATCCAGGGACACAGATGTATAAGAGCCAGGAAGAGTACATAATGTGTTATCAGGAAAGCATTACAAGGAGGCTTAAAGTACTTGAATGTCAAGGCAACAGAAAGAAAGCTCATTAGAGGGTGTGAGGAAAGCTGGGGAGTCTGCGGGGACATGAATAACTCACAAAGCGCCACGGACAATGTTAAGGATTCGGGTGTTTATCCTATAAACAGAAAGCAGCAACTGAAGGGTTATTTATGGAGACTGACACGATGAGATCTGCATTCCGGATATACTAATGGATGGGGGAATCTGGTTAAAAAGCCAGCAGAGTAGTCGTAAAGGAAAAAAAGCCAGTTTGAACTCATATGGTGAGGGTGTAAAGGGAGCAGTCTGAGAGATTTAGAAGGTTAGACGGATGAATTAGATATTGAGGGAACAGGGCTGAGGGCAAAAGAAGATGTCTGGGTCACTCTTGGGCTTTTAAAACAGAAAGCGGGCAGTGCCCTCCCCTAGGGTCTGGTGGAGGAGAGGTCATAACATAGTGTGACATGACTGTGAGAGAGCCATCCAAACGGGGACCCAGGTCCCGTGGACAGGCGAGAAGACAGGTCTGCACAAGGGATGTACGGAGTTTTTAGTATATGGAGGCACTGAGGCCGTGGAAAGTAGGTAAGAGGTCATTGAGGACAGAGGGTAGTGTAAGAACAGGGAAAGGACCAGTAAACCTCAATACTTACTAATGTCACCTTCTGACTTGTGTTTTGTAACAAACATCCACTGTGGACTGTATACCTCAAGAGCAACATAAAAGAATATAATTGATCTTGAGCTTATTCAATCTGTTCATCTAAATTATTGGAAACAGGATCAGAAAGATCATCAGGCAGACAAGGACCAGAGATGCCTAAATCATACTACACTTACAGGACTGAGAAAACAAACAGGAGTCACAAAACAAAACTATGTGGGGCGAGGTGTCTTCCTTCATAGTTTGATAAAACAAAATACATACCTAGTTGTCTCAGAGATAGCATAACATGCTCAGAATCAAACCCAAGATCATTTCCACCAAAACTCAGTCCCCTTCTAGTGAATAAGCTCCCCAGCACGGGTTATGTGGTCACGAGAGTGTCTGTCACTCAGTTGTGCCTGACTCTTTGAGACTCCATGGACTATAGCCCGCCAGGCTCTTCTGAATATGGGATTCTCCAGGCAAGGATACTGGAGTGGGTAGCTATTCCCTTCTTCAGGAGATCTTCCTGACCCACAGATAGAACCCAGGTCTCCTGCACTGCAGGCAGATTCTCTACCCTCTGAGACACCAAGGAATCCAGATAGTTAGAGGCTGTCTGTGATAAGGCCCTCACCCTCACCTCCCACAACTGGCCCATTATAAAGTCCTACCAATTTCACTCTGCAGAATTTTGTTCTGACTTAACTTTCTAAGTTTTATATCTTACGATCCTCACTGTTTTCACTTCTCCAATCCACAAATTTTCTCACTCCTTTAAAGTGTCATGAACTATATACTATACATAGTGTCATGTGTATCCATATACTATATGAGGATAAAAAGTGTATCTGATAGATTAAGAAGGGCCGTCGCTCAGAGCACTGACCACCTAACCAGCAGGTAGCCATTACATAACGACAAGGAGTCATACAAGGCTAGCTGTGAACTCACTCAGGCAGGAAGAAGCCCCGAAGCAAGGGCTGTACCTGCCGGGGGTGCACATGGGTGGGCATCTCCGTGTGGGGTGCTTCAGGCTCCCAGTAGGGTGACAGACAGAGTTGTCATTCAAACAGTAGTTATTGCAATGATTCATATTTGCAGTTTTACAGTTCCGCCCAATAACATCTCACAACCAAAAGGAAGGCTGTATACAGTGAAAATATTAAAGCCTTCTAGGGTGATAGTCTTAAATCACTAAAACAACTTACTTTTTTCCCCTCCACATCTAACACTGTATTCTAATCGAATTCAAGGAAAAGACTGCTTTTTCTCCTCTACTTTTAGAATAAAATCAATGCACTCAACACTTCTCAAACTGGAAAGTATCCTAGGAGTGTCCACTACAAATGTTAATGCTGTAAAGATACAACCTACAGAACCTACAGAACTGATGAACCATGCACCAAGACGTTTCAAATCACCAAGGAGATTTGCTAAACAAGTAGTTTTTAATTCACCATAATTTTTACCGAATAGGCTCTAATAACCAAGTTTTTTAGCAAAATATAAAATGTAGCAAACAGCTACTCTTCCACGGCTGTAGAAACCAGCAAATGCTCCACTTTCTCTTACGTCATCATAAAGATAATTAAATTTTTATTATGTTCAGCATACCCTTTAAAAAGGAATAAGCAACAGGGCATGATTTATAGTTTAAAAAAAGTTCAAATAACATTTTTTTTTTCTAGAATCATAATCAGCAGAGAAAACCTCTGCATGGTAATGTTTACGTGTTTCTGAAGAGAAACAATTTTCCTTAATATAATTCAGATGAGATCAACAAACGACTAAGTTAAATTTCAAAAAGACTAGCAACTTAACAAATTTTGAACTAATTTAAATCAAGGTACAGAACAGTATGTGTTTTAAAATATCTGTATAGATACACACATGGGTTTATAGGCGTAAAGCACGGCTAGAGAGAAAAAACTAGTGATAGTCAACTTTGGAGGAGCTGGGTTGTTGGAAAAAAGAAGTGCAAGTATCACTTTCATTAAGTATCTATTTGTACAGACTGACTTTTATGTGTGTGGGGGTATGCCATGGCAGGAACACATACAAAAGGAGATAAAGTCAGAGGTAGGGCTTCCCAGGTGGCTCAGCGGTAAAGAAGCCTCCTGCAATGCAGGAGACAAGGGTTCGATCCCTGTGTCAGGAAAATTCCCTGGAAAAGGATATGGCAACCCACTCCAGAATTCTTGCCTGGGACATCCCATGGACAGAGGAGCCTGGCAGGCTACAGTCCATGGGGTCGCAGAGTCGGACGTGACTAAATGACAACAATAAATTCTAGCAGCCATGCTTGGTTCTCACATAAATGAAATTAAAAAGCTAAGTGAACAAGATGTCCACATCAAAAATAAAAACAATTTTATGAAGCACTAAAAATGAGGTAGTATCCCCAAGATAATGCCTTTTCTTCACTGCTTCATCTGTTTCAAAAATAAGTAAAACACAAGCCTAATACTAAAGTACTGTATTTATCTACAAAGTGACTTTATATCCTAAGGGAAAAACGCAGTGACTGCTGCATAGTAAGAATCTTTTTCAGGATCCACAACATAGTTTATACCTATTCTACTCAAGCTCTCTGAAATGTCCAGGGTTGTAACACTTTTCTAAGAATCAACATACAGCTGTAATAACACCAGGAGATACAGACGACTTTGTGTTTTCTTGTATTTACTTGCATTAGTGCTGCTCAGGGGAAATCTGCTACTGCATTCTTTGTTTCTAAAAATGCTCTGCAACGTCAACTGATGAGTCATGGGTCACACTGAAAACTCTTCTGTACCAAAAAAAGCAGGGTATGAACATCTTACACATCAACTGTAATGACAGTCTCACCAGCTGATACATAAAGTGACACAGACGATGGATTTTCGAAATGTGAGAAACTTTAAAATAAAACTGCAAGGATTGATAAAATCATTTTCCCTTGGTCCCTTTCCTAATAACTGGCAGGACTCTGTTTTTCTTAATTCAGAACCTACAAACAGTAAGTACTATTGAGAGACTGACAGGTCCACACTCAACAAAGCCTCAGCTCCATGCAGAGCCAGATTATCTGAGACACAGTTTTCCAGATGCCCTGCTTCTCCTCTTCCTTCCTTCCCACTTCTGCTTTGTAGTCATTTGACCAGGTAAAAAACCTCCAGGAGAGGGTACAAAAGGACAAGAAACAGATGGGACTACTGGCGTCCTTTGCGCAGTGTTAGCAAGAAGTTTTCCTGGTGAAGACAACTAATAGCTGAAATATTAATAGCTGAACCTGAAGACCAGCTGCAGATTTTAGCCACTGGTGTAACAGATCGCTGAGATCTGACAACACTGTCTGATTTTCTTCCCAGCATTTGTCACTATGCTCTTCATTAATCTGCCTGCCTCCCTTCAGGTAAACTCTGTAACAACAGGGATCCTACTTTGTCTTGTTCACTGAATTGTCTTACCACCTAGAACAGTGCCTGGTGTGTTGCTACTTAGTCGCTCAGTTGTGTCCAACTCTTTGCAACCCTATGAATTGTAGCCCGCCAGGCTCCTCTGTCTATTGGATTTCCCAGGCAAGGATACTGGACTGGGCTGCCATGCCCTCCTCCAGGGGATCTTTTGGACCCAGGATTGAACCTGCATCTCCTGCATTAGCAGGTGGGTTCTTTACCACTGAGCCACCAAGGTGGCTCCCACTCTTTACCTACAATTTATAACTGTTAATTATCAACTTTCACCTTGCCACAATACTCTCTATGCTTATGTTTTACCATTTAAATACCATATTTGCATAAAAATATAGTAACTGTAGTAAAACTGTTATCTGATTCATCTCAATTTCTGATTTTTTTCAATTCTCTTTTAAGAAAATAGAAAGACATTCTTTAAGATGGTGATGTTACTACTTTAATATTGAATTACAAATATTATTAAGAACATCAAGCTTTATCTCCCACATAGATTATCTTTCCTTAAATCCTAGTATGCTGTGAGAGCAATCTGTTTTCTATTAACAGAGCAATTTTGTTTTCGGAGAAGCTCAAGTAACCAAGAGTAATTCTTTATGGACACGTAAAGAACTCTGTACTACGAATAAGCATTTTCAGAACTACCTAATGGTCTATTTTGCTTTCTTCCAGGATCAGGTTTGATTTACCACCTCTGAATCCAAACTATAAAGAAGGAAAATTAAGTCACATTGTCACAGACTAAAATCACACTGAGCAACTTTATAACAGGTAAACCTTTTATAAGAAAAAAGTTAATACACATTAGGTATAAGCTGAGATTTTATCATCCTTCTGTATCCTACAGAATGGTTTCGTTAAAAAAATTTTTTTAGTCCTCTGTGTAAATAGCTACCATATATTAAAATTTACCATCCAGATTTTCAGAGTAAGTCCTGAAAGTTTTCTTAATGTTATTATATACCTTCAAAGGGCTTCCCTGGTGGCTCAGTGGTAAAACAAACAAACCAAAAAAACCTGCCTGCCAATGCAGGAGACACAAGAGACTCAGGTTCAATCCCTGGGCTGGGAAGATCCCCTGGAGTAGGAAGTAATAACCCACTACAGTATTCTTGCCTGGGAAATTCCATGGACAGAGCCTGGTGGTCTACAGTCCACAGGGCCACAAAAGAGCCAAACACAAATTATTAAACAACAACAAAACCTTCAAAGGTGGACAAATCATTCAAAGATGCTGACTAATATACTACATATACCTGGAAAAAGAACAGGTCAGAGACCCAGAAAAACTGTATCTATTTTTAACAAACTCTGAAATTAGTCTATTGAAGTATCAATTAATGTATCTCATCTATAATGAAAGCAAAGAGCCTAAAATTAGAGAAATTAATGAGATTAATAAATATTTTATATGAGATCTAATTGCAATGGATACTTCTGAAATCTTACTAAAGGGTCCCTGACAGAATGGTCTTAAAAGACTACTGACCTTACATATTTAGAAGGAGAGACACAGAAAGCAACCATATGCAGTCTGATACCTGGCTCCTTCCCAATCACCTTATTTTTTAGCTTCAGCTAGCCTTAGACTGCTGACTGTGGTGTCTCACAAGTATAAGATACAAAAATGAAAGAGAAATTCCAGTTGAAAATCCATTAAACTTTGCATCAGGCCCTTGGCATTTGTGGTCCCCTAGCCTCAGGCCGGGTAGTACTGCAGCATTATTTATTGAGGAGAAAAATCTGCAAATAAGTGGGCCCACACAGCTCAAACCCCTGTTGTTCAAGGGCCACCTGTACTAAGTACCATTTGAGAACTGTGTCCTTCATCAATGTCATCCATTTCCTCCTCCCACTAAAACTATTCCATGTATTTCAGACCTTTTGCTTTTACATACAGTCTCAAAAATATGTTCAAAATATTTTGTTTGGACCCTTACACCATATCCAAAATACAATTCATCCAGATTTTAAAAACTATGAAACTCCTATAACAAAATATAGGGAGAATGTTCCATGACATCATATTTGATAGAGATTTCTTGAATAGGACACCAAAAGCACAGGAAATAAAAGCAAAAATTGACAAATAGGATTATATCAAACTTTAAAACAAAAGACACACCAATGAAGTGAAAAGGCAGTCACAAATTTACATCTGATAAAGTGTTAATATCCAAACACAGAAAGAATGCCTACAAATCAACAACAAAAAGAAAATAACACAATTTAATAATGGGCCAAAGACTTGAATAGACATTTCCCCAAAGATGATCTACAAGTGGTCAACAAGTATAATGAGAAGATGCTCAACATCACTAATCAGAGAAATGCAAATGAAAACCACAATGAGATATCTCTACATACCTGTTAAGACAGTTACTACTGAAAAACTCAGGATAAAAGGTTGGTAAGGATGCAAAGAAAGTGGAACTCTTGAGTACTGTTGTTGAGATTTTACAACTGTATAGCAGCTATGGAAAACTACTTTAAAAAAATTAAAAGTAGAACTACCACATGATCCAGCAAATCCACGTCTAGGATCAAAAGAACTGGGATTCAAAAGAACTGAGAGGAGGATCTCAAAGAGAGATCTGTACACTCATGTTCACGAAAGCACTGATCACAACAGCCAAGCAAGGAAGCAACCCAAATGTCCACCAACAGAGGAAGGGTATAAACATAGAGAGGAATATTCAACCTGCCAAAGGAAGAAAATCCTATCACATACTACATCATGGATGAATTGTGAGGTCATTATACTATATGAAGTGAAGGAAGCCAGTTTCAAAAAGACAAATACCATATGGTTCTAATTACATGAGATATTTAAAGTAATGAAATTCACATAAATGGAAAATAGAATGATGGTTACCAAGGACAAAGGGGGAAGAGGAAACAGGGAGCTACTGTTATGGGTCCAGAGTTTCAGTTCTGCAAAATGAGAACGTTCTGGAAACATGCTGCGCAACAAAGTGAACACACCTCAGACTCCTGACCTGACTTAAAGTGGTCAAGATGGTCAATTTTATGCGACATGTTTTTTTTTTACCACAATAAAAACTGAAGCAGTATAAAATACTTTTGTTAGATTATTACTATCTTGATAAGATTCCTTTTACTTTACACACTGAAAATTTAGTATCTGCACTAATCTCAGTTCAGTCACTCACTCATGTCCGACTCTTTGTGACCCCATAGACTGCAGCACACCAGCTTTCCCTGTCCATCACCAACTCCTGGAGCTTGCTCAAACTCATGTCCATTGAGTCAGTGATGCCATCCAACCATCTCATCCTCTGTCATCTCCTTCTCCTGCGTTCAATCTTTCCCAGCATCAGGGTCTTTTCCAGTGAGTCAGTCCTTTGCATCAGGTGGCCAAAGTATTGGAGTTTCAGTTTCAGCATTAGTCCTTCCAATGAATATTCCGGACTGATTTCCTTTAGGATGTATTAGCTGGATCTCCTTGCAGGCCGAGGGACTCTCAAGAGTCTTCTCCAACATCACAGTTCAAAAGTATCAGTTCTTCATTGTTCAGCTTTTTTTATAACCCAACACTCACATCCATACATGACTACTGGAAAAACCATAACTTTGACTAGACGGACCTTTGTCAGCAAAGTAACATCTCTGCTTTCTAATATGCTATCTAGGTTGGTCATAGCTTTTCTTCCAAGGAGCAAGAGTCTTTTTATTTCATGGTTGCAGTCATCATTTGCAGTGATTTTGGAGCCCCCCAAAATAGTCTCTGTTTCCATGGTTTCCCCATCTACTTGCCATGAAGTGATGGGACCAAATGTCATGATCTTAGTTTTCTGAATGTTGAGTTTTAAGCCAACTTTTTCACTCTCCTCTTTCACTTTCATCAAGAGGCTCTTTAGTTCCTCTTCACTTTCTGCCATAGGGGCGGTGTCATCTGCATATCTGAGGTTATTGATATTTCTCCTGGCAATCTTGATTCCAGCTTGTGCTTCATCCAGCCCAGTGTTTCGCATTAATATACTCAGCATACAAGTTAAATAAGCAGGGTGACAATATACAGCCCTGACGTACTCCTTTCCTGATTTGGAACTGTCTGTTGTTCCATGTCCAGTTCTAAATGTTGCTTCTTGACAACAGCTGAGAAACCTGTATACAGATTTCTCAGAAGGAAGGTAAGGTTATCTGGTATTCCCATCTCTTTCAGAATTTTCCATAGCTTGTTGTGATCCACCAGTCAAAGGCTTTGGCATAGTCAATAAAACATGTTTTTTGGAACTCTCTTGCTTTTTTGATGATCCAATGGATGTTGACAATTTTATCTCTGATTCCTCTGCCTTTTCTAAATCCAGTTTGAACATCTGGAAGTTCACAGTTCATATACTGTTGAAGCCTGGGTTGGAGAATTTTGAGCATTACTTTGCTAGTGTGTGAGATGAGTGCAACTGTGCGGTAGTTTGAACATTCTTTGGGATTGGAATGAAAACTGACCTTTTCCAGTCCTGTGGCCACTGCTGAGTTTTCCAAATTTGCTGATATATTGAGTGCAACACTGTAACAGCATCATCTTTTAGGATTTGAAACAGTTCAACTGAAATTCAATCACCCCACTAGCTTTGTCATAGTGATGCCTCCTAAGGCCCATTTGACTTCAAGAGGTCTGGCTCTAGGTGACTGATCACACTGTTGTGGTTATTTGGGTCATGAAGATCTTTTTTGTATAGTTCTTCTGTGTATTCTTGCCACCTCTTCTTAATACCTTTTGCTTCTTAGGTCCATACCATTTCTGTCTTTTACTGTGCCCATCTTCGCAAGAAATGTTCCCTTCGTATCACTAATTTTCTTGAAGAGATAGGCTATCCGTGTAAAATATAGTTGAGCCTTAAACAACAGAAGTTTGAACTACATGGGTCCACTGACACACAGCTTGTTTTCAACAGTAAATACTACAGTACTGCACGGTCTGCACTTGAAATCATCAGATACAGAGCACTGTGGACAGGGAGGGTTGACCCTAAGTTGTATATGATCTTTAAACTGCCTGGGGGGATCAGTGCCCTTCATCCCCACGCTGTTCAAGGGACAATCAACCATATAACCATATTTCAAATACATAATATGAAAAAGTCAAATCTTATTAATTATATATATCAATACAATTATATTGACATGTTAACACATTACACATTTTAAATATTAAATTGTAAAATATTTCATCACTTTTTAGGAACAATAACTAGAGGAGATGTGAAGTCAATGGTGCTTTGTTTTACAAGTTTGGAAGGAACTGGAGTATACTTGTAGGTGAAAAAGCCATCAGGGAGAAAGAGACTCAGTACAGAAGGGGGTTAACTGATAAAGCTCTCCTAAAAGATACTCTGAAGGATGGGATCATGGGCACATGGAAAAATGAGCCTTTAACACAACTGAGACTTATTCAGACAAGCTGGAAAAGTGAGTGACAGAAATCTGCTAATTCAAACCAGGTGCTCACGAACTGATCAGATTATCTGCAGGCTGCAAACAAGAGGGTTTGATAAAAGGTTTCTGAATGAGGACAGTCTAGAATCTTTCACGAGAAAGGAAGAAAAAGAGCCTGATTAGGGCCAACAGAGCCCACATGACCTGGCCCAACCTACCTGCCAGGCCCTATCTCCCCATCACACTTTCCCAACTCTCTGCTACCCACCTCCTCACCCTCCTGTAGAGTGCCACCCCCCTCTGTTGCTTCCTCTGAGAAGGCTTTATCTGTAACATCTACCCAACCAGATATCAGTTCAAAGACAACTTCCTCAGGGTGGTTCCAGGGACAGCCAGCTTCCCAGAGGACGAGGTTAGTTTCCCTGTTATACCCCTGACAACACCCCATGCCACAGCGACCCAACCGAAGGTGAACCACACCTGCCATGTTAAATGTTCTAGCAGCCAAGTGAATGAACTAGTTTGAATATTTTATTTGACCCAATATATCCAGGATATCATTTCAACCTGTAATCAATATAAAACTTATTGAGCTATTTTACCATTTTGGGTACTAAGTCTTCAAAATCAGGACGGGTGCAGTGACAGCAATCTTAGTTCCGATCAGGAACGTTTCAGGAGCTGCACATGCAAGTGACTATCATGCTGGACAGCACAGCTCTCTGTCCCGTCAAAGCACTTACCGTACTTGTGACTATAACGTGTGCTGCTATTTGCTGAATGTCCCTCTCCTCTAGAATGTAAGCTCTGTGAGATACTCCTGCCCGCTGAGCTCTGAGCTCAGTGTCGCAGCACTCAGTAGGTGCCAAATAAAGGGAACTGCCTGAGGGGAATGCAGGGGAGGGGCTGTTTGAGAGGTGATTCCCTGCTCCTGGCCTTCTAACAGGGTTTGCCAAAATAACTCAGGGAGAAGCAGAGTTAATGAAGCAGGCACAGAACAAAAGCAAGTTTAAGCGAAGCTAAGGTGCCAGGGAGACATATTCCAGGTGTTTAAATACAGATCCCACAGATGTTAGTACAACAGGATGGGAGGTGGGATAAATAGGATGGCAGGCAAACTGTTCCTGCCCAAAGGGCACCGAAGAGCGACTGTGGGTGTGAGATAGCTGGAAGGACAGGCTCAGAGGCTGCGGTCAGAGGACAGGATACAGAAACGTAAGGTCTAATGTGGAGAACTGGGGGAATGTCCAAGGACAGTGGAAGTGAAGGTGAAGGAGAAGAGGAGACAAGGTACTTGCTTGAAGTCAGGGTGTTCATCATGCTCTGAGATGATGTGGGGTGGCCATGGAGGGTGGAGGCTTGAAGTAGGATCTCAGTTCCCTGAACAGGAATCAAACCCAGACTATGGCAGTGAAAGCGCCAAATCGTCACCACTAGACCACCAGGGACTAGTAGCCAGAAGCAGGGTCCTGGCTCTTGCCTTCTGTGCAAAAGGAATTTTAGCAAAAAGATGGAAAAAAGAGAAACTGGTAAACTGTTTATTAGAAAAATACATGCAGGTGAGCTCAGAAAGAGTCAGGTGCTTTTGGGGTGGCTTGTTGTTGTTTAGTCATATCAGAGTCCTTTCCCATGAGTTGGCTCTTCACTTTGGCCACCTGATGAGAAGAGCTGACTCATTAGAAAAGACCCTGATGCTGGGAAAGACTGAAGACAAAAGGATGAGATGGTTGGATGGCATCACCAACTCAACGGACATGAGTTTGAGCAAACTCTGGGAGATGGTGAAGGACAGGGAAGCCTGGCATGCTGCAGTCCATAGTTGCAAAGAGTAGGACATGACTCAGTGACCGAACAAGCCATGTCCACTCTTTTGTGTTCCCATGGATTGTAGCCCACCAAGCTCCTCTATCCATGGGATTTCCCAGGCAACATTTCCCACTAGAGTGGGTAGCCATTTCCTTCTCCGGGGGATCTTCCCGACTCAGGGATTGAACCAGCGCCTCCTGCATTACAGGCAGATCCTTTACCTCTGAGCCACCTGGGAAGCCCTGGTTGCTATATGGAGGCAGTTTTCTGGGTCTTTGTTTCCCTCCGGCCAATTATCTTGCTTTAACCCCACACTTGGTCTGACTAATGGCCCTACCCTGTGCTATCTTTTAGCCAAGATGGATTTCAGCATGAAAGTCTCTGGGAGGTTGACTGGACATATTATGGGCTAGTGTCCCCTCCCTTGAGGACCCTTTCTGCACATGTGTAGTCTGGGAGACTGCCTTGACCCCAAGAATGAGGAATGTGCAACCTCCTTACCCAGCCAGGGCTCAGCCCTTCTCTGCTCCTGCCACCACTGTTATCTTAGCGTCCACAGGAGCCTAAATCCAGCTGCTTATCCTGTTACTGTTATTATCTTTGTCTCAGAGCATAAAGAGGAGGCTAGTTGTAAATGTCTAACCCAGGGTCCATCTATCTTCTGCCTCAGAATGATTAACTCTGACTTAATGTCTTTTAAGATTTTAACCTTTCCAAGGGCAGAGAATGTTGTATCCCACACAGCCCAGTGTCGATCCCATCATGTATGCTGCTTGTTGAATACAATTAAATTGGAAGTCTACAAACATTAAAATCACGTGGAAGAAAAGTGGAAATGGTTAGAATAAAACAATGAAATAAGACATAAGGACTTCAATTTATTTGTTCAATAATTAGACAGTTCAACTGAACAAGATTAAGAACTCTGATAAAGGATTAATTTTTAATTTTGGTAGCCAAAATCCCAATCTGAGGGGTAAAGGGGACATGGGGTACAAATACATACCAGACTTACTTTACTTTTATCAGTAAAACAAAATGATAACCAACAGAGCCTTTGGTAGCTTTATTAAAGCCAAGTAGACACCTGTTTACAGTTGGTAAAGAAACTGCCTGCAATGCAGAAGACCCAGGTTCAATTCCTGGGTCGGAAAGATCCCCTAGAGAAGAAAATGGCAAACCACTCCAATATGCTTGCCTGGAGAATCCCATGGACAGAGGAGCCTGGCAGGCTACAGTCCATGGGGTTGCAAGAGTCAGACACTGCTGCTGCTGCTAAGTCACTTCAGTCGTGTCCAACTCTGTGCAACCCCATAGACGGCAGCCCACCAGGCTCCGCCGTCCCTGGGATTCTCCAGGCAAGCACAGTCATTGGTCTCCTTCTCCAATGCATCAAAGTGAAAAGTGAAAACGAAGTTGCTCAGTTGTGTCCAACTCTTAGCGACCCCATGGACTGCAGCCCACCAGGCTCCTCTGTCCATGTGATTTTCCAGGCAAGAGTACTGGAGTGGGGTGTCATTGAGTCAGACACTACTTAGCTACTAAACCACACCACCAGACACCTGTTTTACATAAGATACAGGGCCTCATAGTTTGTTTATAAACATTTTTTACAATCTCGCCCTATTATATACTTTAGGGAAATTTGCTATTTAAAAGAACTCTAAGATTACTCTTTCAATAGAGGAAACAAAACCTAATTTGTTTACATGAAAGTGGCATGCTTTTTAAGTGGACACATGATAGTTTATGCTTATACATATAGATAAGCACATAAATACATGATATATGTAATTCCTATAGTATACTTAGGCATATATTCTGTATAGGTAAAGTTTTAGTTGCCTATCGCCTATTTTCTGCACTTGTTTCTAATTCTCATTTTGCCTTCCCAGTCCAATTTTGAGAAACAAAATTCTCCCACATAATTACTCTGATGAGGGACCCTGATTATCAGAAAGAATAGAAGGAGATCTCAAGGGTGGGGGAATTAAGGTGTAAACTGTGCTTGGCCCTCTCTACCCACAACACTTCTGCTCCTTTTCTCATCTCTTATCTGGTCTGGGGTTTTACTAATAAGAGGACAAAATGACGATACAGGTGTCATCAGTTTAGCTCTGAACAAGGCAATACCCCTACAGAAACCTTTCTTCCCAACTACACCCCACAACAATCACAGTAAAGGGGGAGAAAAAGGGAATCATGCAAATAATTACAGCAGCTGGCACTAAAATCACTGAATCATAATGGCCATAAATTCTATTCCGGTATTTTCTATAAGAACATAGAGTACTTTAAGCAGCTTGGCTGGCTCAGATGCCTCTTTTGTTTTCCCTCTGACCAATGACTGTTCTAAAGATTTCAGTATGTCTGTGGGCCAAGACAGATCAAAGTCAATGGATCCAATTCATTTATTCATGCATACATTAGTATCTTTGGTTCTGGGACTTGGGGACTCTACTGCAGTGACCAAATCAGGATCCCTGCTCTTACAAAGTGTGCATTCTGAGGACAGAGCCTACATATCTGCCTCTTTAAAAACACATTGACTGGATGCTTCTATCACCGTCACCATAATGNTTAGTTTACCTGCTAACTTGGGTCAGATGTCAGAGCAAGTGCAGATAAAGCCCAGAACAGTTCTGTCCAAAGGGCTCCTGGAGAAGATGAAGCTGCCTGGAGCATCTAGTCAGACGGGCTGGACCGGCTGGCTTTTAACAAGTCTGTGGTTTGGAGGTTTGGGTTTTTGTTTTCTTTTTTAAGGGTGAAAGAGGCTTTCTTCCTAGGGGCCTCTTTGGACAGGACTGTGTAGAGGTGAAGTGTAAGGACTCTGAAGGCAGGGCCTGGTTGTCATCTCTGCTTCACTGCTTCCTAACTTGCAAACGTGTGGAAGAGCAACCTAGCCTTTGGGAGCCTCAGTCCCCTCATCTGTAAAATGGAGCTAATAATACCACCTACTTTACAGGGTTATGGTGAAGTGTAAATACCCTAAAGCACTCAGCACAGTTCCTCGTAGACTTAAGTACTCAATCATTAGCCATTACTGTTACCATTGTTGTGTTGGCCGCGTTGAAGACAAATAGTGGTGGCTAGAACAGCAGCCTTCTAGAAATGGGCATGTCTCTGTCCGCGGGGTCCCTGCCTGTTTCTTCTCGCCACATGGCCAGCTGGGACCGCAGGCCATGCTGGCCTTCCTGTTTCTTTCAGATTTGCCTGGAATGTTCCATCTCGGGGCCTTGGTGCTTGCTCTTGGCTTCCCCAACCCCTCTTTCCCAGGTCTTCACCTGACTGTGAAGTACTTGCTCAGGCCATCCTTGACCACTGTGTCAGTTACCCATTGCTATATAACAAACTGTCCTAAAACTCAGCAATTGAGGAATCGAATTGGAGCTAAGGTAGAAGAATCTGACTCAGGACTTCTTGCAAGGCTGCAATCAAGGCATCATCTGGGCTTCAGCTTCTCAAGGCCTGAACAGGGGTGATTAATTTCCAAGCTCGCTCACGTGGGACAGCCTTGCTCCAGGGCAGCTGGCTTCCCCCAGAGCAAGAGATCAGGGAAAGAGGGAGAATGCAAGATGGAAGCTGAGTCTTCATACCCCATCTCAGCAGCGACAGCCCACCACGTCCATCCTGTTCTGTTTGAGAGAAGTGGGTCCAGCTCCCATTGGGGGAAGGGGATTGATTGTACACGGGCAGGAATACCAGGAGGTGGGGATCCCCAAGACCATCTCAGAGGCCACCGACCCACAGCTGCCTTCTGCAGGATAACACGTGTGCATCCATCCAGACCGCCCTCACTGTCTGTCCCCTGACCCAGCTTCATTCCTCCTTGGTCCTCACATTAACTGACGTTGTATTCTGTATCTCTGTTTATCGTCTAATTCTACTTGAACATCGACTTCCAGAAGGCAAGGGCTCTTTCCCTGTTTGCCTTTGTGTCCCCAGCACTTGAAACCAGGCCAGGTAGGCAGCAGGCTTTCATTCATGCTAGGCTAGTGAATGAATGACTGTGCGCACGTGACTTGAGTGTGAGTGTCTAAGCACGACTTCCCCGGCTGGGAGGGAAACTGTGATCACACTGACATGACCATGTACACTCACAAGTTGACACTTGCAGACTCAGCCAGGACAGTGACAAGCTCCAAGAAGAAAAGGAATTCTCGACAAGCAAGGAAGCAGGCCCATCCTGTGGCTTCCAAGGGAGGAAGGGCTGAGGCGTGAGCATCACGGAGCAGCTCAGTGAAGGTGGCCATGCCTGGTGACCCTGCTCTCTGATGTCTTCTCCACGAGAGCCTTAGGTGCTGACCTCCCTCACCACCTCTCCCATGGCGCATTTGGTACCTTTCCTCCTGTTGGTATAAAACATTTATTACAAGAGCGAATAGAAGATGGGCATCCTGCACTTTTAATTGCACTGAATCTGAATTTGTGAGGCTGAGATAACTATAAGCTCAGGGATTGCAAACCACCAGTTGGTAGCTGATGGTTTTTAGCATCCTCTGTCCATACGGAAATGAGCAAATGCTGGGATGGGCGGGAGGAGTTCATTAGGCAGAAGGTGGTTGTGAAGGGAGCAGGTGGAGGCGGAGGTGCTCCTGGTGGACTGCACAGGAGGAACAAAGCGGATCTCACACACACTGACAGGGTGGAGGAGTGCAGAGCACTCACCCCACCAGGTGGGTGGGCTCTGTTGTTTTCTCTGGGTCTGGAAAGGAAAGGAAATGGTTCCCACTGAGTGCGTCTCACAGTCGTGAGCACTGACCCCCAAGGCAGTGACGGCTGGTACTGTGAGTGCCTGCTCTACACTTGACACACCTACTGCATGGCACCAGATTTGGGGAGTTCACTGATCAATAACACTTCAAAGAATAAAATCTAATAGGGTGAACTGTTGTAGAGTTGCATAATTTTATTTTGCCATTGACAGTCAACTTTGTTTTGGTTCAAAATTGTCAGAAACCCCAGTCGTTCTGTGGCCTGATAGCACATAGAGGCCTGCAGGGTGTGCTTTCACTCCCTCTGACAGTTGGTCAGGCAGTTCGGTTCTGACACGGTCTGCCTGGAGATGGTATCAGAGCGCACTCAGTCCCTCAAGGCTCTCCTGCCCACCCGCGCTTCAGATGCAAGTTGCAAATCCAGGTTATTACTCGTGCTTCTGACCTACTGGCTGGAAGTTCTCATGACTCTTTCCCTGGGCTCAGTTAATTCGTTCGAGTGGTTCACAGATTTCAGAGAAACATTTACTCACTTTTATCGGTTTACTATAAAGGATATAGATGAAGAAGGACATGGGGCAAGGCCTGTGGGAAGGGGTGGGAGTTTCCACACCCTTCCTGGGCACTCCACCTCTCCTCAAATCTCCACGCAGTCACCAACCAGAAGTTGGAGAATCGGAAGAGAACCAGAAATTCTCCACACCCTGTCCTTTCAGAGTTTCACTGAGGCTTCACTCCACAGGCACAACTGATTAAATCATGGGCCCCTGGTGGCTGAACTTCATCGCTAGTCCCTCTCTCCTTCCCAGAGGTCTGTGGATGGGACTGACAGTTCCCAGTCTCTAATCACTAGTAGTTTGCCCTGGGTGACCAGCCCCCATCCCGAGGTGGTGGTTCAGTCACAGAGTCGTGTGCTACTCCTTGCGGCTCCAGGGACTGCAGCACACCCGGTGCCTCTGTCCACTCTCTCCTGGAGTTTGCTCAAACTCATATCCATGGAGTCGGCAATGCTATCCTACTAGCTCACCCTCTGCCACGCCCCCTTCTCCTCCTGCCCTCAGGAATGGGAGGAAAACCAAACATATACTTCTTTCAGTAAATCGGCATACCATAAGACCAAAACAGAATTAAATTATGCATTCTGTAACTTGACATCTGTTAATACCATTCTCATCACACTGGCTCCCCACTAAGACAACAGAGTCCTCAGTTTTCTCTTGGATCTTCAAAGGACTTGGTCCACAACTCTTGATGTCTCACCACCATACTTGGTAAATTATATAGGATCTCAGAATGAATTTTAACTGGAGCTTAGATTTCAAGATAAGGGTCACATATCGATAGAGATGCCTGATCTAAAATCATTTCAGATCCCGGTTTGCTTGCTTACTGTGTACTGCATACTTAAGCATAAATCCTGGTGCTTGGAATACTTAACAGGGAATGAGGTGCTATGTTTGTGGAAAACTATGTAATTCAAAAACACTATTGAATACCAGATTGCTCTGTGTAGTACTAAGTCTTTTAAAATAATTTTAATTGTGGTCATTTTCTGATTCTCATTGTTGGAGTACTTAAGTCTTAGCAAGTATCACCAATATTAAATGTCAAAAATCCATTTAAAAACTTTCTTTGAAGTTGGAGCAACTGTTTGAACAGATGAAATAAAGACAGTTTTGAGTGCCCAGAAAAGAAAACTACCAGTTACTAGTTTGCCTTGTTTGAGAAGCCACCATATTTTTTTCTTGTGTAAATAATGAAGATAATTAAATTAGAATGTGGCTATTTTGTTAAACTTAAGAGACTGCACTTCTGAATTTTTGGTTAAAGGTTTTGGCTGCTATAGAAATTTTATTTTAAATATAAGAACAAAGAAATCTTTTATACTTTAATTGGAATGATTTCCAAATTTCTGCTAGTAAGGTAATTGTAAATTTAAAGCATTAAGCATTTATTGGTGAATAATGTATATATTCCCATTCTGAAAATATAAGTGAGTCAAGTAAAAATAAATTCTTTAAAGTTAAAAAAAAAAAAAGAAGTGATTAATATACAGTTGGGGAAATAAGTATCAATTATCATCTCATTCCCTGAAGATGAAGAAACACAACTTTCTCATCAAGTTCAGTGTCCATCAAAGTAAAAGAGTCCAACTTATGTTCTCCCCAGACCTTGTAATCTAAGCCTTCAGAACGTGATTCTATGATTATTTTCCTGGTTTTTTGTTTGTCTACATGGCAAACACAGTACATTGTCATTAAATGGATGAGAAAAAATTGGGGATTCTACAACCTTATGATTAGAAACTATTCTGCTGCTGGCACATCACTAAACATCCAGGAAATGCAAACTAAAACCACGTGAGATACTACCTCCCACCCATCAGAATGGCTGTTATCAAAAAGACAAGAAATAACAAGTGCTGGTTGAGGATGTGTAAAAAGACAACACTACTACATGGCTAGTGAGAATATAAATCAGTGCAGCCACCATGGAAAATGGTATATAAAGTTTCTTCGAAAAATTAAAAGTAGAACTACCATCAGCCCAGCAATTCCAGTCCTAGATATTTATCCAAAGAAAATGAAAACATTGATTCAAAAAGATATATGCACCCCTATTTCATTGCAACATTATTTACAATAGCCAAGATACAGAAGCAACCTAAGTGCCCATTGATAAATGGTTGGATCATGGAAAAGGGAAGAGTTCCAGAAAAACATCTATTTCTGCTTTATTGACTATCCCAAAGCCTTTGACTGTATGGATCACAATAAACTGTGGAAAATTCTGAAAAAGATGGGAATACCAGACCACCTGACCTGCCTCTTGAGAAACCTATATACAGATCAGGAAGCAACAGTTAGAACTGGACATGGAACAACAGACTGGTCCCAAATAGGAAAAGGAGTACATCAAGGCTGAATATTGTCACCCTGCTTATTTGACTTCTGTGCAGAGTACATCATGAGAAACGCTGGGCTGGAAGAAGCACAAGCTGGAATCAAGGTTGCAGGGAGAAATATCAANTCCTATGTTGGGCACATATATATTTACAAATATTCTATTGTCTCTTGGATTGACCACTTTATTGTTACGTGATGCCCTTTTTTTATGTTTTCTTGATAGCCTTTGTCTTAAGCATATTTTTTCTAATATGAGTTTTGCTGAAGCTTTCTGTTTGTTTGTTTCTACTCACATGAAATATCTTCACTTTCAGTCTTTGTGTGTCTTTAGCTCTGAAGTGAGTCTCTTGTAGGCAGTATATATATATGTCTTGTTTGTTGTATTTTTATCCAGCCATTCTTTGTTCTTTGATTGGAGCGATTTATCCATTTATATTTAAAATGGTTGTTGATAGGTATGTACATTTTATTGATTGTTTTCTGGTTTCTTTTTTGTTTTTGCAGTTCTTATGTGTTTCTTCTCTTAGTCTATTTCTTTTTGTTTGATGATTTTCTTTAGTGTTGTGTTTGGGTTCCTTTGTCTTTATTTTTTTGAGTGTCTATTGTAGGTCTTTGGTTTGTGGTTTTCATGAAATTCATATATGTTGACCTATGTATATAGCTATTTGTTTTAAGTTGTTGGTTACTTAACTTTAAATACATTGTAAAAGCTCTACATTTTAAAAATTCTCCCCTTCAATTAAAAAAGAATTATTGACATATATTTGATTTATAATATTGTGTGAATTTCAGGTGTACAGCAAAGTGAATCAGTTATACATATGCATATATTCACTCTTTTTTAGATTCTTTCCCCATATAGATCATTACAGAGTATTGAGTAGCGTTCTCTATGCTATACAGTAGGTCCTTATCAGTTATCTATTTTATACATAGTAGTGTGTATATGGCAATCCCAATCTCCCAGTTTATCTTTCCTCCTTTTCTCCTCTGGTAAACATTTTATGTTTTTGACAGCATATTTTACATGTTTTTATTTTGTGTATCCCTTAACCATTTATTGTAGTTATAGTTGGTTTATGTCTTTTGTCCTTTGACCTTCATATTAGCATTTTAAGTGGTTGATCCACTTCCTTTGTATACATTTGACTTTACCACTGAGGTGTTTGTTTTTTTCCCATATAGTTCTTATTTCTAGTTATGGCATTTTCTCTCTTTCTTTTTTTTAAAATGAAGACCCTTTAGCAAGCAGGGTGACAATGTACAGTCTTGACGTACTCCTTTTCCTATTTGGAACCAGTCTGTTGTTCCATGTCCAGTTCTAAGTGTTGCTTCCTGACCTGCATACAGGTTTCTCAAGAGGCAGGTCAGGTGGTCTGGTATTCCCATCTCTTTCAGAATTTTCCACAGTTGTGATCCATACAGTCAAAGGCTTTGGCATAGTCAATAAAGCAGAAATAGATGTTTTTCTGGAACTCTGTTTTTTCGATAATCCAGTGGATGTTGGCAATTTGATCTCTGGTTCCTCTGCCTTTTGTAAAACTAGCTTGAACATCTGGAAGTTCATGGTTCACGTATTGCTGAAGCCTGGCTTGGAGAGTTTTAAGCATCGCATCACTAGCATGTGAGATGAGTGCAGTTGTGCGGTAGTTTGAGCATTGCCTTTTTTGGGGATTGGAATGAAAACTGACCTTTTCCAGTCCTGTGGCCCCTGCTGAGTTTTCCAAATTTGCTGGCATATTGAGTGCAGCACTTTCACAGCATCATCTTTAGGATTGGAAACCACTCAACTGGAATTCCATCACCTCCACTAGCTTTGTTTGTAGTGATGCTTCCTCAGGGCCCCTTGATTTCACATTCTAGGATGTCTGGCTCTAGGTGAGTGATCACACCATCGTGATTATCTGGGTCATGGAGATCTTTTTTGTACAGTTCTCTGTGTATTCTTTCCACCTCTTCTTAATATCTTGTGCTTCTGTTAGGTCCATACGATTTGGGTCCTTTATTTAGCCTGTCTTTGCATGAAATGTTCCTTTGGTATCTCTAATTTTCTTGAAGAGATCTCTGGTCTTTCCCATTCTATTGTTTTCCTCTATTTCTTTGCATTGATCACTGAGGAAGGCTTTCTTATTTCTCCTTGCTATTCTTTGGAACTCTGCATTCAAATGGGTATATCTTTCCTTCTTCGCTTTTCACTTCCCTTCTTTTCACAGCTATTTATAAGGCCTCCTCAGACAGCCATTTTGCTGTTTTGCATTTGTTTTTCTTGGTAGAATAGTTTAGATGAATTTAAAGAGAAAAATGAATCACTTTGACCTTCCCCTCTTAAGTTATTCTGGATATTGGTAATACTAGTAAATCTGAGATGTGAATGTGCATTAAGCGTCAGCTGAGAAATGTGTTTAAAAAGACTCCAGGCCCCACTTTCAGAAACTCTGGTTCAGGTCTTGTTAGTAACATGTTAAGAAACACAGATCTATCCTGTAAATTTTATAATTTGCCACATTCTTTGAGATCTCTGTACTTCTTTAGGCTTTTCATCTTTGCACTCATGTTTCCCATGTCTCTAGACCTAGACTTCAAATTATTCCTGTAAACCAGATATCTGTGTGTCCATAGCTCCTGGAAAAACTAGTAGTCCTTGGCCCTGGAGTTTGGACTTGGCTCTACTACTTAATGAGTTTTGTGATTTAGGTCAAGTTGTATAATTTTTCCAAGCTTAGCTTTCCTTATATGTAAAATAAGTACAGCCCCCCTGCAAGGGCATGTACGATAAATCTCACGTATACTAGGAATTGTTAAGAATCAAATGAAGTAATATATAAAATATACAGTAGAATTTTAGTATGAGATTTCAATGATACATATTTTGGGAATGTAAGTACTCCTTTTTTCTTAACCTTGTAGGAAAAAAGGGTGATTCTACGTCTGAGATGCCATTCTCCCTAGCAGGTCATTTGCATAATGTGTTTTAGAGATTGTTATTGGTCTAGCATATTTAAGCTGCAATTATAGTATTTTAAGCATTATCAGATTATCATCTTTAAATTTGCATTAGCAATGTTTCCTAAAGGAAAACATTTAGTTTAAGATGGCCAAGTTGTATTTTTAAAGTAAGGAGTATTTGTATATCAATTTCTTGCTTTGTCATGGCTTGGAAGCCCTCAGATACAGTGTTTTTACTTAATTCAGAATTTTTAATATAGATGCTACTTTCTCTGAAGCATTAGAGAACAACTAATTTTGATTAGGTAACACAGCTGTTCTTTGAGGTAGGTAGTTTTTTTGTTTCACAAAAAGGGAAACCGATGCTTGTGTTTGGGTAATTAACTCAAGATTCTCTGTTTAGTAAGTGACACAGTCACTTAAATCTAGATTTGTTGAACTTGAAAAGCCTTTGGTCATTGTACTACGTGTTTCTGTTAAGCACTGCTGGTCAGAAAGATGAGATGCAATAAGCAAGGTCTGGACTAGCTCTTTGGCTAGTGTGTGGAAGGAAGAGGTGAATTAAAACAACAGAAAGTGGTAAAAGTTCTATTACAAATCTTCCGAGTTTGAGTTTGAGGAGAGCGCTAGGAAGGAAGTGGTGACTTCCTGAGGAAGTTACTGTTGAATTTATATTGAAAACATGATCATTAAGAATGTTAGGGTTTATGGAGGAAAAGTCATTCCAGATAGAGGGGTAAAGAAACATACGCCATAGGATAGAGGCCTGAAAGGATTAGTGTGTGAATGACTAAATGTTATTGTGGCTAAGTTAAGATGCATCTTCTATCAGAGCCATAGCTCCTTAGCTTAGATGCTGCTGCTGCAAATCTGCCTGTATTTCAGGAGAAGCAAAGTCTGTTCACATATTCAAGGATGGAACTGTTTTCCAGATGGTAATTATCACTGTTGACTTGTACAAGTTCTCCTCCTCTCCAAGGGTCTAAACATGGATAAAATAGGCTTTTATGGGCTGGTCTGGGAAATTAACCATGATTTGGTTTGTTTCTAGAGGATAATTCATCATGAGTTGGTACCTGGTTTACATTGTGGGAACATAAATTGATTTAGAGACTGACTACATTATTAATAGTATTTTTTATGAAGTTTCTCTTGACCAAAGTTCCCTTCAAAGTTATCATCAATGCAAGATTTCTGATAAGAATATATAGTAACCCTAGACTAAAAATTTGGATTCTTTGAAATGTGAGAAAGGTTAGATGACTGAGGAAGGTGTGGAAGCTAAAGATGCAGTTCATTTTCAGCATTAGATTTAAAAAATACAATGTGATGGCTTAAACAGTTTTCCAGGGGGCCTAATTAAAAAATGCAATGGTTTGGACTTATCCATTTTAAATAATAATAATTGTTTGTTGTTTAGTCCTAAATAGTTTCGTCTCTGACTCTTTGCAACCCTGCTGATCTCCGCATATAATTTTGCCTCAGGTTTCTCAAATATTAGGGAAGGTTCTGGATGTCATATGTAAAGCATTTAGTGCCTGAAACTTAGTAAAAGCCCAGTGTGTGCTAAGTCGCTTCAGTCATGTCTGGCTCTACAGACTCTGTGGGCTGTAGGCCACCAGGCTCCTCTGACCATGAGATTTCCTAGGCAAGAATACTGGAGTGGGTTGCCATTTTCTCTTGCAGGGGATCTTCCCAATCCAGGGATTGAATCCATGTCTCCTTCTTGGCAGGTGGATTCTTTACCACTGCACTACGTTGGAAGTCCTGAATTTTGATTATTGAAGCTTTTGACTTCCCAGCACTTTTTAAAACTTTTGTTGTTTTAAATTAAATGGTTTTAGAGAAATCTAACTTAGGAAAACAAATAGCTTGGGAAATACTATTCTAAGACTCTTAATTCTGAATTCTCTAGTAGAGTTGGGTGGTATGCCAAAATAACTTAAATCCTTTTCCAGAAAGATAGCAGAAAGATTTGAAATTTGAGGCAATTCCTCTCAATATCCCATTTAAAAAAATTATTTTGTTAATTTACAATAGAAAACAAAAATATCCTGAGTCTAGGTCAGGCTAGAAAGTCAGACTATCTCTCCACTATTAGCTTCCTGGCTGCTTTTGGTATGTTGCAGTTTTCCCCTCTATTAAAATTGCTATCTTAAGCCATTATGATTTTAATGTTGTACTACAAAATACCATTGGTTGTAGCTTTAATAGCTTGCCTAGTACAAAGTTTAAATGTTTAATTTGTCCCTGTGTACTGCAAGGAGATCCAACCAGTCCATTCTAAAGGAGATCAGTCCTGGGTGTTCTTTGGAAGGACNTTTGCCAACAAAAGTCCGTCTAGTCAAGGCTATGGTTTTTCCAGTGGTCACGTATGGATGTGAGAGTTGGACTGTGAAGAAAGCAGAGCACTGAAGAATTGATGCTTTTGAACTGTGGTGTTGGAGAAGACTTGAGAGAGTCCCTTGGACTGCAAGGAGATCCAACCAGTCCATTCTAAAGGAAATCAGTCCTGGGTGTTCTTTGGAAGGACTGATGCTAAAGCTGAAACTCCAGTACTTTGGCCACCTCATGCGAAGAGTTGACTCATTGGAAAAGACTGATGCTGGGAGGGATTAGGGGCAGGAGGAGAATGGGATGACAGAGGATGAGATGGCTGGATGGCATCACCAACTCGATGGACATGAGTTTGAGTGAACTCTGAGAGTTGGTGATGGACAGGGAGGCCTGGCTGGCATGCTTCAATTCATGGGGTCGCAAAGAGTCGGACACGACTGAGCAACTGAACTGAACTGAAAGAAGATGTGTGTGTATACACACACAATGGAATTTTATTCAGCCATAAAAAAGAATGAAGTCTTGGCTTTTGCAACAACATCCCTGGATCTAGAAGGCAATATGAAATAAATCAGAGAAAGACAAATATTGTATGATTTCACTTATATGCAATCTAAAACACAGAGCAAATGAACAAACATAACAGAATCGGAGTCATGGATACAGAGTAAAAACAAGTAGTTGCCAGAGAGGAGGGATCCGGGGAAAGGAGAGAAAATAGGTGAAGGCGATCAAGAGATGTAAACTTTTAGTTACAAGATGAATGAGTCACATTATGAAATGCACAGTATGGAAATAGAGTCAGTAATTATGTACTCTCTTTGTCTGGTGACAGATGACAACTAGGCTTATCATGGTGATCGTTTTGAAATGTTTAAAAATATCAAATCACTTTGTTTATGTCAGGAACTAACATAGTGTTTTAGGTCAATTCTACTTGAAAAACAAACTCAGAAAAAAATGATCAGATTTGTGGTTTCCAGAGGCAAGAGGTGAGGGGAGGAGAATTGGATGAAGGCGATGAAGGTACAAAATTCTAGTTATAAGATAAATAAGAACTAGGGATGTAAGTACAGCATGACAACAATAATTAACAATGCTGTGTTATATGTAAAAGTTGCTAAGAGTAAATCCTGAGTTCTCATCACAAGGAAAAAAAATTTTTTTTAACATCCCTCTGTATGAGATGATGGATGTTCACTGAATTTATGGTCATCATTTCATGATGATATATGTGAGTCAGGTCAGTACATTGTACATCTTAAATTTATATGGTGCTGCATGTCAATTATATCTTAATAAAACTAGAAGAGAAAAGAACCTATTCTACTGAAAATGTCAGTCTTTAAAAGTGTCAGCCTACAGTTGTGTCACCGCCTGCTGCCCAGACTTGTAGCAGTCAGGGGTTCCCTTTCTGTTTTCTTGTTGTAATAAGTTGGTCCCCATCTGAGGGCAGTGTGCTTCAGAGCAAGCCAGGACATGAAGAACCCAGCTAGGCTTATTTCTAGCCAAAAGCAGACACGTAACAGTGACTGTAAAGTAAGAAGACCAGCCAGGTGGAAAAACCAGTTTAAATCTCCTTCAAGGTAGATGGTGTTTTTCCCATTTATAGAAAAAGAAACTGAGGCCTGGGGAAGTAACCGTGCTGAGTCTGCACAGCTAGTCAGTGGATATGAACGCAGGGCAGCCCAGGCCCAGAGGTCCAGCTGTCTGTGTGCACGGAGTTGCCTGCATGCCTCCCACAGGTTCACAGGAAGACAGCAAGCCTCTGCCAAAGTGTATGTTCCAAGAGGTCAGTTCAAGAGATGGCACTGTTGACAAGTAACCCTTGTTTACTTCTAAGTTCAAGCTGAAACATGTTGAGAATGGGGCTGTTTTCTGTTAACCTTAACCGTGAAAAGAGTCACTGAGTTAGAGACTCTCTGGTCAAGAACCTAGTTTCCCAGATGACACAATGGTGAAGAACCCACCTGCCAGTGTAGGAGACGGAAGAGATGGGGCTTCAATCCCTGGGTCAGGAAGAGCCCCTGGAGGAGGAAATGGCGACTCCCTCCAGAATTCTTGCATGGGAAATCCCATGGTCAGAGGAGCCTGGTGGGCTACGGTCCATGGGGTCACAGAGTCGGACATGACTGACAGACTTGAATGTACAAAACTTGGTTCATGAAAACATCATTTTCCTTACTATTAAACTTTATGGGCATCATCTTTAAATACATCAACTTGTAATCAGTGTTACAACACAAGCAGCACTTCAGTTGAGTCGCTCGGTCGTGTCCGACAAAGCAGCACTTGATCATCCTCAAATGTATGAAACATCTTCATGGATGGGATAAAATCAGGATGTGTGTGAGCTGAAGGCTGTCTGGATGTGGAGTCAGAGATGTCCAGATCAGACCAGGTGTTCCCTGACCCACTGACCCCGGACGAGGCAGCCTCCCTGAGCCTTCCTGGTCTAACGGATACAAAGGGAACAATAGCTTTTAAAAGGTTCTTCTGAAGAGTCAGTGAGATAATATGTTCTGCTATTAATCACTATGCACCTGATAGATGCTATTATATAATATTTTTGTGTTTTAGTTAACAGTTTAATGTAACAATCGATACTGTAGACCCACACTTAAAATTATTCTTAAAACCTTACATTTGTTCAGTTCTTTTATAGTTACAGAGTAATTATATAACTAACTGTATTTGATCGCCATATGAACTCTGGAAGAGTAGTAGAAATATCTTCATTTTATAGATGATGTAACCAAGATGACAAGGTCACAGAGTCAGTGAAGGCAGCAGTGGAATCACCTTCTCTCCACGCATTGTGGCTGCTTCCTCATTTTTTAAGATGACCCGAACATGTCCTTGATTCAGACCTAAGAAAAGGGAACTGCTGACTCCCTCTTCTAAGAGCATCGAGAGATGTGGTAGAGAACGTATCGAGGTAATTCTCCTCAGTCTGAACTTCCGGGTGAGAGGCTCTGCTCTGAAGGGTGAACTGTCCAGAGCATGTCCCCAAGTCGGTCACGTCCTCCAGGAAGTTGTCCAGCTCCCAGCTTTGCACAGAGCAGACATAGTTCCCGAATGAACACACTGAACTGTTGGAAAGGCTGAAGAACCAGGAGCACCAGCTTTCTTTTTGTACACGTGGGGTAGGGCACTTTCATATCGCGTGCTTCTGCTCAGGGAGCCCATCGGTCCTGGCTGCGTGCGGGCTCTGTGTGCCCGCTGGGTCTGCCCGTCTCCCTGTTGGCCCCTTAAAATCTCACTCAGTGTCATGAGGGGATTTGGGGACCTCTGTCAAGCAGGCTGGTGATTTTGGTATCAGGTACACTGTACACAGGAAATCTCCTCCTACTTCATTAACCACAGGAAGATAGAACTTCCTTCATATTCTTTGCATTGATAAATAATCCCTCAGCTTCTCATCAAAGGCAATGGCACCCTACTCCAGTACTCTTGCCTGGAAAATCCCATGGACGGAGGAGCCTGATAGGCTGCAGCCCATGGGGTCGGTAAGGGTCGGACACAACTGAAGTGACTTAGCAGCTTAGCAGCAGCAGCTTATCATCAAAACAGAATTATGTTCCCTGGAAATCCAGTGGTCAAGAATCCACCTGGGAATGCAGGGGACACAGGTTCAAACTCTGGTTGGGGAGCTAAAATTCCACAGGCCCAGGAGCAACTGAGACCCAATGCAGCCAAATAAATATTTAAAAACAAAAAGCCAAAATTGTGCAGCAGATAAGAATTAACATTCTGGAAGTTTTTCTTTATAGAGAATAAGTGGAAGGAGATAATTGAGATTAAAATTAAAATGTTTTGGCAAATTCAGATACCTAAGTGAACCCTGTCCCTCCCATGGAACATCAGTACAAAGAAAATCCTTTACACGTCTCATCTCGAGTTCTCCTAACGGCTCCGTGAGCTGGGCTTAGTCTCCTTTCACGCAGAGGAAACGTGCTCAGAGAAGGTCCCCAACTGGCCCAGAGCGCCCTGCGGCTAGCTCCTATTGTACCGCACTGTCCTCCAAGGTAAAGGCCACTTTCCACAGCAAAAGCTTTTGATTCCTCGTGCTTTGAAGTTAGTAATTTAGGTCCTTTTATATAGGTTTTAATTTTTATATGACTAAGCAATCATAGCAAATTATTCAAGTCACATTTTCCAGGCTGGGTGGGTTTCAGTCAGAACTACACCTGAATAGCAGCCAGGACTGCCCCCTGTGAAACCATCGCTGGGTGGGCTCTCCTTGTGTACTTCACACAGCTGTAGACACACTGCAGTGCTGGTACTCGCAGTGTTCTACTCCAAAGGTAATGACCTTGGACTTGGTCTATCTTGTCCTAATTTCTCCCCAGGATGACTGAAACATGCCATCTAGCTTCTAGGGAGAAGACAATAATTGTGACTCAAATAATTGTGAATTAAACGCCCCCCCGCCCCCAAAAAATCAGGTAACTATTTAGTTTAGGCAAGTTCTTAACCTCTAAACCATAATCTCCTTGGCTTTATCCAGTGAGACATCTAAGTTAAGTAATACACCGAACTTCAATAAACATTTTCCTCAACAAGACACTACTCCCCAAGTTAGGTCTGTGTGTCTTAACTGCTCAATTCCATGAACTGTATAATAGAACTCTAGAGTTTTCCCCCAAAGCACTTGTATGTATATTAACTAAGTTTTGGGTTTTTTGGAAAATGGGCTTTAAAATTGCCTTGTCCTACTTAAATACATTGTTAGATACATTAGCCCCTGAAAATCAACTTGAAAACTTGACACTAGAGGGTTTACAAGAACGTACTGGTTGTTTTTCAGTAAATTATTTCGTACCGTAGATCCTCAGATTTAGTTACTGATGTAGAAAAATGTCTGTGTGTGTATGTACTGTTCATTTTCAGCAACTCTCCCTGCCAGTTTTGTAGGGTGAAGCACCATCTGAACATCCTCCTTGATCCCTGGAGTGTGCAAGACAGGGCGCTCCTGGCACTCGAGGTGGCAGGGTGTGGAGGTCCACACGGCGGGGTGGGGGAACGCTCACTGCCCTGGAATGGGCCACACCCTCTGTTTCTTCATCTCTTGCCTTGTCCTGAAAGGCCCCAGGTAGCTGTTGAACCTGAGCTGGTGCCTGAAAAACACAGGCTTTCTCTCTCACTCCCATCTCATCATGCACTGCAGGACTTCTAAGAACTAGAAGCATCAGTATGTTTTCTTCCTGGGTTCCACATTGCTTAATTCCGCTGAAATGAAAACAGTTTTTAAAGAGCGGGCATTCAGTAGAAAATCCTACACGTTCTGGAACATTCTCTCTTTGTCTTCTCCAGTCCTTGGCTCTTAGCTCCAAGGATAGTTTATAATCATTTGATGAATCAGACACCCACAAGGGGTGGACAGCTTGTCTTCGGCAGATTGCTGCAGCTTTGACACCGCTCAAGGAAAATAGCTTCTGCGGGCTAACCAGGCTTTCCGCCACACAGGCCACATTCAGGGCCGAGGGCCAAGGACTCCGAAGTGCCATCCAGGACGGTCTGCAAGAGCCTTGGTCTCTGGTGTGACACGAAGTGCTTTTAGGATTAAGAGTGATTTATAGACCACGCTTTCGGTAAGGTGATGTTTCTGGTATGTGGTGTGTTTATCAAAGGACAGCATACCAAATGTCAGCCCTTGTTAAAGAAAGCTGTAGAGACAAAACTTCAAGGCTTTATACTGGNGCTTTTAGGATTAAGAGTGATTTATAGACCACGCTTTCGGTAAGGTGATGTTTCTGGTATGTGGTGTGTTTATCAAAGGACAGCATACCAAATGTCAGCCCTTGTTAAAGAAAGCTGTAGAGACAAAACTTCAAGGCTTTATACTGGAATACTTTCTTTTGTATCAACTGTAGTGATTTTTTTTCCTTTTTGCATTTGAAACAGCTGTTTGGTGAGAGATGACAAAAAATTGTGTCATTGAGTAAGAGACCTCGATAATTATTTTGACTTTATATCCTTTGACCAAGTTTATTTCTCCCAACTGGTCTTTTTGTTGAAGGTATAAATACTTTTAAGCTTAACTGACCTATTGAACAGGCATGTTGTTCCTGGCATGGTGTGATTCATGGGCTTCTAGTCAGAATTGACTGTTTTCTAAGGTAGTTCTCTGCCATCCCCATCCCATCTCCAGAGTTTTTCCAGTAAGAGCTGCTTTTCTTCATAACACACACGATTTGTTGTTGTTTAGTCAGTCATGTCCCACTCTTCTTTGACTCTATGGCCCATAGCCCACCAAGCTCCTCTGTCCATGCAGTTTCCCAGGTAAGAAAGCTAGAGTGGGTTACCATTCCCTTCTCCAGGGTATCTTCCGATCCAGGGATCGAACCCCAATCTCCTGCATTGGCAGGTGGATTTTTTACCGCTGAGCCACTGGGGGATCCCCATACACGCTTACCCTGGCACATTTAACTAAGTCTTATAATTGGAATTGAAAATGAGTCGCTGTATTGTATGTGTGTGTGTATTTTCACTATTTTTCTTAATCAGGACTTAAGAATAGATATTTGTAGAAGTGCTACTTTGACGATGAGGTGACTCCTGTGGTGAGATGTTTTGTGAACTGAGAAATCAGGTTTCCCTCTAAAAAAATAAAGTATTAGGAATTGGTCCCCATGTCAGCTGAAGAAGTCATCACCCCACCCTCAGAGGTCACCTCGGACGGGGAGATATGGACGTTTGAGAAGGTCCACGTCCAGGTGAAGGGCCGGGAGCTCGTCCTCACGGCAGCAGTGCTTGTCGAGAGCACAGGACATGTGCGGCCGCCCCCTCCTTGCTTCCTCTCGCTCAGCTGAGCTGCGTGAGGCTGGGGTCTCGCCTTCCCACACCTCAGCTAGCGTGGGAGTCAGCTGCCTGGGTTCACATCCCAGCACCAGTTCTGCAGTTTTTCTTATTTTCCCCTTATCACTGAAATAGTAGTCTCTTAGAGGAGTCGTGAGGGTGAAGTGTTCATCATATTGCTGGGGTGCATGTTAAGAGCTTATCTAGTATGTTGATATTCAAAGGAGAGTCTCCTTGAACCTGCACAGCCCCAAGTATCACAGACACGTCAAAGGAGAGTCTCCTTGAACCTGCACAGCCCCAAATATCACAGACAAGTGCGAGTTCCCTGCCGGGGCAGCTGCCAGCCCAGGAAACACCCTCCTTGCGTTCCGACATGTGTCCTCAAGTGAAGAAGCAGTGGGGTTTGTGGCGATGGGGGGCTGTGCCCTGTCGACCTCAGAGCGGATGCTGCCTCAGAGTCCAGGAAGGATTTGAGCCTCAAGTGATCCAAAGACAAAAGACACATGAACATGTCAAGATCATCTTATCAGCATGAATGCAGTAGGTTTTGCCATAAGGAAATATCGTTTCCCAGTCGAGCCAAGTTTCCATTTGCTTGCTTGTCTCAGGATTTCAGGTCAGTGTTCTGGGGGTTCTCATGACTTGACTTTGTTCAGTATGAGGAANGATTCATTTCACAGAGCAGGGTATTTTCTTGTCTTGCAGGGGAATTTCATCGTGGAGTTGCTTTTGTTCCCTCAATTTTTATTGTTTCCTAGTTAAGAGTTACAATTTCAATGGGTTCTTTCCTGTCTATCTTGCTCAGAGCCTTCATTTACACTCTGCCACCCCTCCTGACTAGTCTGAATCTTAGCTGGTGCAGAGACATCGGACCTGTACTTGTCAGTGGGATTAACCACAGAGTGATGTTGATTCTTCTTGATGGTAGGACTCGGCCTCAGGGATGAGCTCCTAGGACAGTATTAGAAGAAGACGTCCACTCACATGCTTTCAAATGCCAAAATCTAAACTGCTGCAAGTTTTCCTGTGGCAAAAATCTCAGCTTTTCAGATCTCCAGGCCGACGGTAAGTCCGCTTCAGGGCGTCCGTCTAGACTTCCACTTACAGTGTCACACGTCAGTACGAATTCTGGCTCGTCATTGAGCCACTCACCTTCGCGTTAGGGAGCCAATCGTTGGGAATGCCATGGACAATTCAGTAAATGTTGTTTGTTATGATTTTACTGGAGCTAAAGGAATGGATTATTAAGTGCAGATGATACAGAATTCAGTTTCAGGCTAAGTCTGAAGTTAATATAAATTTTCATTCTTCAGACTAACATAAAAAATGATTTTGAGACATTAAATAGGAAGATGCCTTTTATTTTTTTAAGTTAGTATGTTGATTTTTAAGTTACTGTCTCCCAGATCTTGTTTAGTAATCAGATGTGCGTAAGAGAGGAATTACAGAGATAGGAAGAGCAGCCCCTTCTTTAATGAAGACCTGCTGTAAATCTGTACGCTCTTTCGTCTCACCTTCAGATAGTCAGTCAGTGTAGCAGCAGCAGAGCCCAGGTGCGCGTGCTAATGGGGTGTAACTCAGTGTTTTTATGTCGCACAGCCTGAGAAATGCCCGTGGCCTGACGGCAGCAGACATTGCTCAAACCCAGGGTTTCCAGGAGTGCACCCAGTTTCTCCTGAACCTCCAGAATTGTCATCTGACTCGTTTCTATCACAATGGCACCTTAAACGGAGGCCATCCGAGCATATTTCCTAATCCCGTTAGTGTGGGAGCAAACCGCAAGAGGTGCTTGGAGGATTCGGAACCCCTTGGAGTGAAGAGAGCCAGGACCGCAGGTGAGACCGCTTGGTGGGTGGGCCAGGCAGGCCTGCCCCCTCCTCTAACGTGCTGTCCTTTGTGCGGCTGAGCGCGCCCGGGAGATGACCCCTTGCTAAGGGTGCTGTGCCCGGAGGACTCCGGCGCAGTGATGGAGCGGGTTTTCCTGTGTTGCTTCCTGGAAGATCGGCCATTTAACGAGAGGGGAGGGTGTGAGAGGGCAGTTACGGCCCAAGAGTAAGTGTGTGTATGTAACTTTCTGCTCCCAGGTTCACCTGCCATGAATTAGAGGCTTCCCGTTTGTTGTACCTGCTTGAAATATAACTATTAAAAAAACCTGCCCCTGTGCCTCATTTTTTTTTCCTGTGAATTTTCCTGGGCTTACAACAACTGTTGGTCTGATGTAAACTACAGTTTCACATCGGGGAAGGTAGATGTTTGCTCTGCCCTGCTGTGCGGCCTCAGCTGGCCTCCGCACCCCGGTGTGGGAGCGGGGCCGGCGTGCCACCTCCGCGCTGAGGGGCCACGTCTCCCAGGTAAGTGGTTCTGGTTCTCAGTGTCCTTCCAGCTTGTAATCTGTAGATGGTTTCAGGACGTGTACGTGACCAGAGTCAGCTAGTCACTCTCCGAGGTGTCCCTTTCATTTTGGGGAAAAAAATTAATGTATATAATCAGAAGACGTTAAGCTTGGCAGGAATGTTTAGCAAACTTACATGGACAGGGAAGTTTAGAGGTGACTAAGAGCAATCACACTGAAATCGTGTGCTCAGGTAAGATTTGCCAAAGATAATCACAGAGCCGTGCCCTTTGGCTTCACAGAAGCCGTTCCAGGGTAGTCTGAGAAGACCAGAGCGGCTCGTGCCTTTAAATGTGATGTGCCAGCCTGAGCCTCCCCGTGCTGGGCCTCGTCAATGTAACTGGCACATTTCCAGACAAAAGCATTTCTCCCAGAGTCAATAAAAAGTGAATTATCTCCTTCAAACATTTAAGATGTTGGTCACTGTGAAAAGTTGTGATTATGCAACTTTTCTATAGAAATGAATGTATGAATTTAATAGTTTCTGTATAAATTATGGGCCTAATTTTTAGAAAGATGATGAAAAAGTCATACCAGAACATGAAGACACGTCTAAACTTCAGAAACGATGCCCTGGTCTGTTAACTGCCTGGGGAGCCTTTCTGAATGCTGTCGTCAGTTTCACTGTGTCCTGGTACGGGGATCACAGGCGTCCCTGTTACGTTAGCATAAGGATAAACCTCGAATTCTGTTCACCTTTTTAAAGAGATGTCACTTAACATTCAGTGAAGATTCAAACGTACCTAAAGACTTTTAAACTAGTCTCTTCAGGTTTCAAGTTCAGTTGAGTTGGCCAGTATCTCCTTATTATTGATGTGTTTGGAAGAGCCTTTCCAAGGGTTCCTGGAAACATAAAAATTTGCATCCTAGGCCCTGTTGCTGCACAAATTGGGTTTGAAGAATTATGCAGGTGTTTGGAGATTTTATTTTCCTCTTCCAGACGGATTCATCCTGGTCATCTGAGTTAGAGATTCCTGTTCTGCACATTCAGCTCGAGGTACAGCTTTCCTCAAGTGCCCCGTTCCGGGCAGTCAGCTCAAGGAAGCCAGTTAAGACTATGAGGCTGGAACCTGGCATTTGAGTTCNTGAGGCTGGGGTCTCGCCTTCCCACACCTCAGCTAGCGTGGGAGTCAGCTGCCTGGGTTCACATCCCAGCACCAGTTCTGCAGTTTTTCTTATTTTCCCCTTATCACTGAAATAGTAGTCTCTTAGAGGAGTCGTGAGGGTGAAGTGTTCATCATATTGCTGGGGTGCATGTTAAGAGCTTATCTAGTATGTTGATATTCAAAGGAGAGTCTCCTTGAACCTGCACAGCCCCAAGTATCACAGACACGTCAAAGGAGAGTCTCCTTGAACCTGCACAGCCCCAAATATCACAGACAAGTGCGAGTTCCCTGCCGGGGCAGCTGCCAGCCCAGGAAACACCCTCCTTGCGTTCCGACATGTGTCCTCAAGTGAAGAAGCAGTGGGGTTTGTGGCGATGGGGGGCTGTGCCCTGTCGACCTCAGAGCGGATGCTGCCTCAGAGTCCAGGAAGGATTTGAGCCACAAGTGATCCAAAGACAAAAGACACATGAACATGTCAAGATCATCTTATCAGCATGAATGCAGTAGGTTTTGCCATAAGGAAATATCGTTTCCCAGTCGAGCCAAGTTTCCATTTGCTTGCTTGTCTCAGGATTTCAGGTCAGTGTTCTGGGGGTTCTCATGACTTGACTTTGTTCAGTATGAGGAATAGTTATACTTGGAGACTGACTAGTGTTTGTAATGTTAAATCAGATTACTCAAGCATTTGTCTGAGTCCGTAACACTTTGTTTCACCATTTCTCAAGAAAGTGTGTACAGATGTCTTTTTTGAGCAATTACTTGATATTTAGCTTCTCTGGTATTCTTTTAAAATCTCATTTTCTTGTGTTCATTATTTAACTTCTATTGTTTCCTTGTAGTTGCCTTGAATATCTTGCCTTTTGTCTGGGCATATGAACATGCCCAGGGCATGCCCAAAGGGCATATACCCTTTGTCTGTACTGACACAGTTAACATTCAGTCGAGTTAGGTGAATAAAAAGGAACACAGACCCAGATAAAACTCAAAACTAATTTGTTTGACTCTGGACTTTAAGACGATTTTGCACCAGATTTGCGTCCCCACTTGGATTTTATTTAAGCCGCTATTATGATCAGTTTACATTCCATAAGCATGTACCAGCTGGCTAATGGAACGAACAGGCAGGCCTGAGGAAGCCGCACTCAGATGGAGATTGGCCACGGATGATACACACATGGATCATCGAAAATTGACTGCAGTTTGTTCCTGTGCCCAGAAAACTGTCTGCTTAATGATCTGGCTTCCTTGGACCTCTTGTCTCCATTGCACTGTCTATTCTAACACAATGAATTTGTTTTACAAAGAAACCTTTAGGATGTGTAAACGATCTAAGTATAAAAATTACGGCACTTAAATTTGTGTCTGAAATTTCATTGTTCAAATCCTCTTTGTACTTAGTTCTTGTATATTCTCCTGTTTGCTTTTCCTGTACTTTAATTGCAGTTTATAACTCCTGCTTCACGATCTCATTAAAAACTATCTTGTTTCGTGATGCCGATGCTTCATTATCTTTGATCATTTAAGTGTCTGGCCTCTATGATAATGTGCAGTAGGAACTGACTTTGTTATTTCCTTACCCAGGAATTCATTAGTCAAGAGTTCCAGGGAAAACAGCAGAGGCTACAGGAGTGAAGAAAAATACTTGATTTTTTTTTCCTCCTTGATTTTGAAGGTGATGTTATTTCAAGGACAAAACACAGGACAGCTGGAAGCTGTCGTTTTCCTGTTTGGAAGGAAAGCCCTGCAGCAGGAGCATGTGAGGAGTCAGGGATGTNAAGAAAAATACTTGATTTTTTTTTCCTCCTTGATTTTGAAGGTGATGTTATTTCAAGGACAAAACACAGGACAGCTGGAAGCTGTCGTTTTCCTGTTTGGAAGGAAAGCCCTGCAGCAGGAGCATGTGAGGAGTCAGGGATGTGAAGCCTTGGAAGGTCCGCATTCCCAGAACCAAGTCTGAGCCCCCGGGCCCCTCCTCCCCCTCTCCAGCTCTCTGAATGAGTGAAGCAGTGGCAGCTCTGTCAGATCCCTTTTATTCTTTCCCATTTATTTTGTGCCTTTTAATGATAAAGAGAAAACGGCTTCTCCAGGTCTTGCCATGCCAGTGCTTGTGGAGACAGGAAGTACGAGAAGATGGAGGCAGGCAGCCTTAAACACGCTGGGCCTTTTGTTCTGTTCCTCTTCCTCCTGCTCTCCGTGTCCCCACTACCTCCTTCCTCGTCTGAAAACCGGTATTGATAACTACATAGTCATGTTCAGATAGGGCAGTACTTTGTAAACTGTAGAGCTCATAGCAACATGAGTTGTTGCATGTTGCAATTACCGGGTCCGCCCCAGTCACAGGCAGCCTGCTGGGCCTGCATTGCAGCCCACCTGTCACCATCTCCCATCACTCGTGAGCTGGTATATGCCAGGCGGTTCTTCTCATACTCATACCTTCTTTTCTCTTGGACTGTTATCATAAATCAGAAGGTATCCTTAATTGTGGCAGATCAGGTTAATAGCAGCGCCGGAGACAGTTTTAAGAGAAATGACAACTACAGAAGAATCACATCCAACCTCATCCTCTTGAAAGTGCCTAGATGGGTCTTCAGGATTTGGGCAGGGTTCCTGACTGAGTATTGTCTCCTGCAGATGGATGGCATTTCAACCGTATCACCATACAAAGTGGCTTTCATAGGCGCGCATATAAAGCCAGGAAGACATTTTAACAGTTTTTATGGGAGAATGCATCTGTTCATAACTGGGGACCTGCACAAGCAAGTTCTCTCCCTGACGATTTTCATTGTTTCTGCTGTCAGGAGGGAGGACACGTGTGGATCCAAGGATGACTGACTGCCTAGTTGTTTTTGTTTGTTGGTTTTTTGAAAACAACCGCTCTAATTGATGAGAAGGGAGGGGATTTGGAATATTTTTACCCTTTGATTACTACTGTTTTTTGTTTACATCGATATAAGGGTGAAGTAGGGATCTCTGTTTTGGAGCCAGACAGGATAAATTTTTCCTGAAATGCCCTATGAGGCAAAGCCCTCAGATCACATCAGTAGGATATATTATTATTTTAAGGAGATGGAAGAAGGCTATGTGGCGACCAGCTGCACTTAGTATTCCCGACACCAGGGGGCTGGTCTGTGACCCCTGGTCTGAGTCCAGGGATGAGAAGTGGGCAAGTTGGTCAGTATTCTTGTTTTTCATCAGCCCATCAGTGGCCCTCCAAGGATGGACCAGAAAGCATCCAGCTGCTGAAATGACATTTTCTTAAGATCTCACTATTAATAGGAGTGTATTAAAATATATATGTTATATTAATATAAAAATAGCCAGATATATCTGCTGAGGACTAAGAGGGTGGTGAAACAGTTTGAAAGAATACTGTTAGAAACCTGGAGGTAAATACAGAGAAACAGATAAAAAGGAGTTGACGTTTTTGGTGGGTAGGGAAGGGTGATGCCTTTAATTTTTTCTTCATTGTTTTTCCTCTTTATGGAAAGGATTTCTTTTTAATTTTTAGTATTTAAAACTATCAACCATTTAAGAACATTTTAAATATTTGTCCCCCAATTTTGAAGTTTTATGCCTCGAAAGCTGTTCCTTTCCCAGAGTCATATATGTGGGATATGTAGATTTTCAGAATATAGTAGGGTGACGACCTCTCAAATTTCTTCCTTTTTTTCCCACCAGGAAAGCAATAGAAGAGCTGCTGAAAGAGGCAAAACGTGGGAAAACAAGAGCAGAAACAATGGGACCAATGGGCTGGTAAGTACTTGAGTCATCGTCCTAAAAATTTTAAGATATGTAAATACACATTAAAGAGAAAAGTTTGCATTAGCATGCAGAGGGAGTGTAGGACCACGAGTGTAAAGGCGATCCCCCAGAGCCAGGTTGTGGAGGAAGAACACTGCTGGGGCCTGTGGCCATGGAACAGGGGGTAGAGGGGTGCGGGCCAAGAACACCAGTCATGGTGTCAGCACCTCCGGCCCACAGGTCCCCGGGTCGACCCTGCTGCGCCTGAGGCCACCAGAGTGAGAGTAATATTACACCAGTGTTCGTTGTTTAAGAATTTCTGACTTAATTATAGTCCTCAATAAATTAAAATTTACTTGTAAAAATTCTAATTTTAAGTATTTTGGTTTTGTGACAATTCAGCTGTGTAGAGCAAAAGTTTAACCTTTGTGGGTTTTTTTGTTTTTTTTAACTAAACAGAGCTTGTTAAAACTTAATATAAACAAAGGAAGAATTTAACCTTAAGAACCACATCTACTCTTCTAAGTGTTACTTTAGCAATAGCATTTGCATCCAATAAATATGCTGACTTAGATCTTTGATCTACAATTTAAAATTCACTCTTAACAGAGTACTTTGGGCTGTTAAACAGTGTAAAATGTAAAAATGGATGGGAGTACAAGCTAGGTCTCTATGGATTTGACTCTTACAAGAACAGGGCCTACATCAGATACAAACCAAGGTTAAAGTCAAAGAAACGGAGGGAAAAGGCAATTCCTAAAAATCAAGCAACATAAAATAAATGGACCTAAATGTTCCATATAGTAGACAGCTTAGCCACACACAGAGGAACTATTTCAGGTGATCTGTGAAACCTGACTGAATTTCCAAAAGACAGACAAGAACTAGAAAGAAACTTTAAATTGTTTCTCCAGTCATCACATTGTTAGTAATAATGTTGATACTGTTATTCTGAAAATACTCTATAGTAGGATAAAGCGAGTAAGTAAATATTTGTTATAGATACTAAGGTTTTTAGTATAAAAGCTACAAATATAAAATTAAAGACATAAAAATCCATAACCCTAAATTTTAATTGGTAATACCATTATGAAGTTGTGCTAGATTTTCACTTTATAAGAGAAAGAAAGGGCTTCCCTGATGGCCCAGTGGTGAAGAATCCACCTGCCAATGCAGAGGACATGGATTCGATCCCAGGTCCAGGAAGATCCCCCGTGCCATGGGGTAGCTAAGCTGGTGCACTGTAGCTCTGAGCCCAGGAGCCACAACTACGGAAGCCCATCACCCTGGCACCTGAGTCCACAACAGGAGAAGCCGTGGCAGTGAGGAGCCCGTGCACTGCAACTCAAGAGTAGCCCCTTCCCGCCACAACTCGAGAAAACCCACACGTAGCAACAGACACCCAACACGGGCATAAATAAATTATGTAAGAGAGAGAGGAATAAGCTTTTCTAACTCTGTCCACAGAAAAGCCCTAGAAACAATGACCTTCCACTCAGTAGCAGTGAGTACCCCCCAGCACCCGAAGATGGCATATAATACTGCAGTGGTGTATATAAGGCCGTCTCTCACTGACAGGAGCCAGAGATCCTTAGAGAAATAACTGGCTGCAGATCCGAGGCTGAGCCTGGAGTCAGCCGAGCTGCACGCGAGCTGAAACAGCCCTCCTTAGAGCCTCCAGCACTGCCCACACTCCCTGTGCCAACTGCACATTCAGGGAGTTCCCAGAGCAACCCTCAGCCTGTGATCTGCTAGAAAAACTCATGTAATTCACAGAAAGCTATTATACTTATGGTTACAGTTTATTACAAGGAAAGCATACAGATTAAAATCTGCCGAAGTAAGAAATGCAAAGGACATGGTCTGGGGAGGTTCCAGACACAGAGTTGCTATTGCCCACCCCCTGTAGAGTCAGGACAGTTACCGTGACCCCCCAACCCCATGACCAGCATCAACCTATGACAATGTACTTGGCATTCTGCCAAGCAGGGAAGCGACCCTGAGCCTCAGGTGTCCAAAGTTTTTACTGGAGTTCCTCTCTGTAGGATGACTGATAGATTGCTCACATGACTGATCCCAGTCTCTGGCCCACCAGTGCCCCAGGAACCCAGATCCCCACCCTGAATCATGTGGCCTGTCTCTCTGGCATGCGCAGCCCTCACGGTCAGGTGTGGCCAGCTCCACCCCAAGCAGAGACGATTCTATCAGGTATGACGTTGCCTCCCAGAATTGATATTACCTCCCAGAAGCCAAGGCAAAGTCCAGAACACTCTGTGGGCAAGACCACTGTTTACTGTGCAGTCAGGACACGTATAAAGCCGAGCCAGAAAACCTTATATCAGAAAGTAAAACTCTCAAAGACTACAGTAGTCATGTCAGAAAGACTGGGAACCAACTTGAAAGGCCTCCTGCTAATTGAATCATCAAAAAAATAAAGCTGTAGTGGCAGAGATACCTAAAACATGTCACAATCCATAAGGTCATAACAATAATCACATCAGGAAACTCAGTGGTCCCTTTTGGATGATGCTAAGGAACCGAATCATTGTTTGTAAAACTGATAAGCAGTGAGAAAGAACCAAGTATTTATCCTGTTGCTTGTACAAATTATACATCAAAGTTATATAACAACTGATGAAAGAAAACTTCTTTATAGAATTGAAACTGTTAAATGGGGGACTGCAGAATAAGATTATCATCATTTGTATTCTTAACAACTCCATCATAAGACAATCTAAGAATAGACAAAAGATTTGAATAAACACTTCACCAAAAATGATATCAAATTGGCCAATATCTTTTCATTGGCATATGAAAAAATGCTCAAATCAGTTACTAGGAAAATGCAAATTAAAACCAGTTTTTCACTAGACTGACTAAAATTTAAAAAGACGGACAGCAGCAGATAAAGAGGAGGATCTGGAACAACTAGAATGCTCACACATTGTTGGCAGAAATGTAAAGTCATACAGCCACTTGGAAAACAATTGGCAGTTTCTTACAATACGCACTCACAGAATTATTGTTCTAACTGCTGACCAGAGGATTGACAATGTAAGCCCACACACAAATCTGTCCAGTAATGTCCAGAGCAGTTTTACTCATGATAGCTCAAAACTAGGAACAGCCAGATGCCCATCAGCTGATGTGTGGACACGCCCTGGTGATGCCCACACATTCCATACTAGTCAGTAACACAAAGAAGCAGAGCTGCTGATAACACACTGCATGGATGCGTCTCAGATGCACTGCTCTCATGAAAGAAACCAGACTCAGTACGTGACACCGTGTAAGATTCCGTTTATATGACCTGGAGAAAAGCCAGAAAAAGCTAGACCCGGAGGGACAGAACACTGATCATCACTTGCCAAGAGGTGGGGGCCACAGGACTGCATTTATTGCCCAGCTTTTCTGGGTGATGGAAGTGTTGTGCATCTTGATTGCTGTGATTATAGCATGACTACACACACTCATCAAGACCCATCACGCTATTTACTTAAAAGGAAAAATGTGATTCTGTGGAAGCAGACAGTAAATATGCCTGCTTATACAGAAGACATACGTATAAATTTATGATTTANTTTTACATTTGCTCTAAAATTTAAAATAGAACTAGAGCGAGTGACACTATTCTTCTCCTCTTGGATATTCCGTAAGAGAGTTCTCAAGTGAGGCAGTTGAGCTGTTGCCAGAAGGAGATCGCTGAACTAGAGAAAATGCAAGTGGGATGAACTTTTTTTTATATCATAAAGAAAGAAACCATTTGGTGCTATGTACTTCCTTGGACATATTTCAGCAAAAAGAATCTCTTGAGAAGCTGTTCTTGACAGACGCCTTAGAGAAGCTCAAGTATTGGCCCGTGTGACTTCCTTTCAGTCAACATAAAGGAATTTATAAGCACAAATTTCAGAAATTTGTTCAGCTTCACAGTCTACAAAGCTGTATTTATTCGGTCACATTCACTTCAGCTGATCCTAGCCCGGTGTAATAATCGAGTCCATTGCCCGGGTAACTTCCGCCTTAGACATGGAGAGGCTGGTGCTTTGGTGGATTTGACAGAAAACAATTTTCCAGTTTTCATAACGCAGTTGTTTTAAGGGGAATGACATTTTGGCATTTTCTGTTTGGCTTGGGGTCAATCTAGTGACATGGGTGAGCACTCCTACATTTTCTGATATTTTATGTCAGCAGCGAATCATTTCCCCGGCCTTGAGCCAGTCACGCAGTGTCTATTCATTTAAATGCCCTAGGGGACCAGCACTGCCCCTCCTTGTCCCAGGACCAGTGGCTGTTGTCTGTTAGCACACAGGACGCTGGGCATCCCACCCCTGCCTCCCACGTTCACCACCCTTCCTGCCCGGTTAGGAAGGTGGGTGGGGAGCCGCGAAGGAGCGACCCTCAGCTCACACAGTGGCGAGACGACCTGTGTGGCTGAGGGAGCAGGGGCCCAGGGGCCGTGCCCTGTCATACATTCCAGAGCCCCCGCTGCTCACACCCTTGCTCTGACCCTCTCCTTGTCCCACCTTCTGTCCCTCCTGGCCATTGCCTCAAACACAGGCTGCCTGGGATGTATTTTTGCTGCAGGACCTAGCATAATGCCTTACACATGAAAGAGCCTCAGATTTTTAGAAATCAATACTGCAGATACAGATGCACATATGTGTCGGCTGTTCTTCATTACTTTTAGGTGTAGTTTTGGAGGCAGAGCGTATTGAAAACCTACCTCATTACAGAAAGGCTGCTGGCACACTGGTCACCAGGGCTGCTCTCTTCAGGACAGATGCACAGAAGCAGATGGTACGTGGTGTGGTGGACTTCCATACAACATTTTATTTTCCATTCTGCACGCTCCTTGCATGCTCTCAGATGTACATCTGAGGTAACAGCCACAGAAAGAAGCCCAGCTACAGTCCCCACAGCCCAAGGAGCCAGGTGATCCTGGATCTTGAGCCTGCGGTTGGTGACAACTCAGCTCGTCTAAGGCGCCACAGTCACCATAACCGCCCACGGTGCCACAGGTGCTAATCTGGCAATCAAATGCCTCAGCTGCCTGAGAAGTTCTTGTAGAGTGTTATAATCCCTACAGCTGCACTGCTCATCCTTAATTACTCTGCATTACTCGCAAGCATACAAAGAAAAGTGCAGAATGGAAGATAAAATGCTGTGTGCCTGCATGGGAAGGGCTTTGGCAGCAAAACAAAGGAATGGATCAGGGTAGAATGCATGGAGCCCACTTCCCTGACCCCAAGGCTCTGCTTCCCTAAACAGAGGAAGAACCACCACCATGTCCCACAGCCTGACGCATTCACAGATCTCCAAGTCACGTGTGTCCAGGGCATTCTGTGCCCCTGTCCTTATCTGTGTCAGACTCACCTGGGCTCCCGCACGGCCGGCATCTCGAGCCCACCCAACACCACATACTATCTGCTTCTATGCATCTGTCCCGAAGGGAAGACCCCCCCGCCCTGGCTGCCAACTCGGGTCGTGCAGGGAGGACGGACTCTGGAGTCAAACCCTGGTTCCTGTCCCGGCTCCACACCCTCCTAGCTCGAGACCCACAAGCATGCAGCCTCCTGTGCATCTATCAGAGGGGTGATGGCGGGAGAGACGGAGGGAGGCGACGCTGGCGACAGGAACTGCCCATCAGCGTGGTCGCCATCCTCCTGGTTCTCACTTGTGAGTGGTCACATACCACTTATTCAATGGGTCACATTCATTAAAGTGTTTTAGAAACTGACGTGGCAGCTCTATGTCTGCAGAGTGTTAGATATCACTACCTCTGTCCAAAGTATTAAAATCAGAAAGGAAAAAAAATATATCTTCCCCCTGCTGTTCTCTGCGCTTGTTTGAAACAAGCCTGTCATGAGAAACAAAACAAAAAAAAACAGTTGACTTTTTCATGAGTGGAGTCTGATAACTGCCAGGAGAAAGTGCCTCATTTTTGTGAAGGACATTACACAGCACGCCTACTCGGGAAATGGGGAGAACAGGCTGAAGAACTGAGGCTCCTGGCCTCATTCCATCTCAATCTCTGCCAGGGCAGGAGAGACCCCTCCTCTCAGGCTCTGCATCAGCAGCTTTGAAAGCGGAAGGAAATTGCTTCACTTTTTGGTTTAACATGGATAGAACTCCAGGTCTTGAGTCTGACGCTGCTGTCATGGGTACTTTCTAAAGCAGTTTTAACGCATCTCATTCTGTTTATAGAATTTCATATCCATTTATGTTGTTAGCACCTTAAATCTGGCTCTCCCCATGTGAGCTAGTATAACTTTCTAAAATCAAACATGAACCAAAAATAAGAGTAACCAGCCAGGGTGAGAAGGTTGACATTGTGGGGTCACAGCTCCTCAGGAAAGCAGCTGCACACCCCATGGCCCCCGCCCCTCATCCCCGACACAGCCAGTGACAGAGCCGCTGCAGAGGCGCCCAGCAGCCAGGCCCGCGCACACGCCCCAGGGCTCACGCTCTCCCCGCAATGCTGATGTGAAAGAGGCTCAGGACAGTTGAGGATCTAAGACTAGCTTATCGTGTCGTCTCAAATACAGAAAAAAGTGGCACTAAAAGAGAGCCAAGAGACAAGAAGCCAGAGAGCAATGAAATAATTTCCTCATGTGGTGAAGGAGAGAAGGGTCATTCTCCAAAGGGTCAACAAACGTAGAGAACATGAGACGCTCCAAACAGGAAGGGCCCTTTGAGATCACATGTCACTCCAGCCTCCGGTGTTACTGCATCTGAGGAGTACCTGTAGACGGAGTTTACAGGTCATTAGGAAATGCAGATAATAAGCACAGAGGTCATGACCATGAGCCCACTAACACTGACATCAGTGGAGAATTGAGGTGTCCTGGAGAGTGAAGCTTGCAGATACAGAAGCTTAACCATTTTATGCACGAAAACTTTAAAACTGTAACCATTTTTAGGAACGTTTCTGTAAAATATCTTATTTTTTCTTGATGGCTCAGGGTTTTATATGTAATAATTTTTTTTTCATTGAGAGACATCAGATATTCTGCTGTGTTCTTAATTAACTTACTATCTCAGGTGATTTGAGACTTAGTGGCCTTGAGTTCCCATCCTGGACAAATCCTGAATATATGAATTTGAGTGCTATATATGTTCTCTTTCATAAAAGGAAAATGAACAATAATAACATTACTTTACATCATTACTATACTGAATAATAATAAGGCTCCACAGTCCCTTGTTTAAAGCCCTCAGATCCAGATAAGTTTCTTAGAAAGGTACCATAGCACAGACAGCATGCACAACAAGTACCCTCACGGTATGTGTTCAACACACAGTCATCTCCCCAGCAAAGCATATGAATGTTACCCCAAAGGGGATGCAGACTAGAAATAAGTGCCCAGCGTCAGATTAGGTCAGGTCTGTCTGCCAAATAAGTTGCGTCCAAAAAAGCAACTTGGTTTTCAAATTTTGGAATCATGCATAAGAAATCATAGACCCACAGGTATCATTTATCAAGAATTTGCTCTATGCTGGGCACTATGCTAAGTGCTTCGTGGGTTATCTCATTCAACTCCTACAGTAGATGGGTAATTCTGCTAACAAATAGAGAACTGAAGCACAGAGGCATCGGGTTACTCTCAGGATCCCAAAGCCAGTGAAGCCGAAGGGCTAGGGGATGCACCAGAGCAAACCTCTGCTGAGTGCCTGTACCTACCAGGCATTGTTGCAAGCGCACATTCAGCCTCCATCAACCTGCCCTCTAACTCCGTCACTGATGGTCCCCATTTAACAGAGGATGGGCAACAGGGAGATGATCTGACATGCCCAAGGTCCAGTCTGGTAGAGACTGTGACCCCAGAGCACATGTATGCACCCTGTTGTAGGAGTTCATTGCAGAAGAAAAACTGGTGATGAGATTCAGCAAAATTAATTACCATGTTACAGACCAGAGCTCAAGGCCAAGAGAGAGATTCAAGTTTTCGCTGTGTGTGGTTTTCGTTTGTGTAGCCAAATGAAAGATTGGCTACACCTGAAAAACTAATACTGCATATGTAAATATGTGTCAACATATAAATTAATGATCTGATCAGTGGCATCCTTCCTCCTGGGTGAACTTGAATCATGAAGCCCCTGAAATGTACATGGCCCAGAAATTCGCCTAGAGGGGAGACGTGTGGCCAGAGCTCCCTGGCAGAGCAGGGCTCTGAAACAGAGAGTCCTCAATTAGAAACTGAGTTTTTCAGAGGGTAAAAGGTGGTTATTGCATTTTAATAGACTCTTTAGATTATTATTTTTTTATTTCTAGAGTAGATCAGGTAGGTCCAGTATTCAGGGTATAGCAGGAGATACTTTTTTTGTTCCTCAGGGAGGGACTTAACCCTTATTCTTTGATATTTAAAAGCGGACCACCATAAACATAAATCTGCATTTTGAGTTAACACCTAGTCAAATTGGGCGTAAAGGGGATAAATGACTCAGGAATTAAAAAGAGGAATTAAATGACTCAGGTAATGTGTGTTGTGGTCAGTACCTGTACACACATTGTGTGTATTCCTTGGCTTAATTAGTCCCAGCCAGGAAGACAGGGTCAAGGTCTTCAGGCAGGGTCCAGCCAGTCTATCTGGGAATTCTTAGTGTCCTGGGCTCTCCCCCTTGTACTCAGAGTTTACACTAGGTGGCATGCAAGGAAAGCTGAACAAATTCAGAAACTTGACTCTGGGGAAGCAAGATTCTTTGGCACAGGCCCTGATGGGAGGGTTCGGCTCTGGAGTCCACATTTGATTTGTGGTTGTTCTCTCTCTGCCCCCAGGATGAAGTGTCCTCTTGCCGGGACAAATAAAAGATTTCTAATTAACACAATTAAGAACACCCTGCCCTCCCACAAAGAGCAAGACCACGAACAAAAAGAGGACAGCAAGGAACCGGCGAAAAGCCAGAGCCAGAAGGAGGAAGGGCGCCAGAAGCACCGGTCTCACCCGTACAAGCACAGCGTCCACGCCCGGCGCTCGCCGCCCGGGAAGCGGGGGAAGCGGGGCGGCCGCGAGAAGTCGCAGACGCGGCCCAGCAGGCGGTGAGGTGGGGGCCCAGGGCCCAGCGAGGCCCTTCCAGCGCCCTGGCCTGGGGCGGTGCGGAGACACCAGGACGGGTTTACAGCAGGGCCTCCGTCCTGACGGCGGACAGTCACCCGAGGCTCCACGAAGGAAGGAGCACAGCGACGTCCCGGCAGGTTTAAGCGGCTTCGGCAGTGTAATATACATTCGTCTGGTTTTTCTTCTGTCTTGTTTGGAAGTTGGTTTCAAAATAAATCTAGAATTTACAAGTTTTTGGAGATTATTAAAACTAGTTCCAGTTTTTGTTTTTTGATGTGCTGCACTTGTGGTCTTTTCTCAGAATTTCTCAAAACAGAAAGATACTTGTCGATCCGATACTTTTTAGGGGTGAAGATTTTAGAAACCTGGCCATTGACCATATTTATGAAAAGCTGTAGCCCTTATTTACCCAGAAATTCTTGAGAGCTCTGTACCCATTGACCTCTAAATGAACAACATAGGAAAATCTCAAAATCCTTTTGAATTTAGTGCCTCCCACCCCCACCACCCCCAATCAATAACCAGGGGTTAAAAAACTGTCTCTCTTCTTTCCTTGTGCATTTTCAAACTCATTCCTGAGATAGAACACTTTTTCTCTTTCATTTTGGGGGGAATATGTACATTTTAAGTGGTGCTTTTAAAAGAACCTTCAAAAGTTAAAATTACTATTATTTTCGTGCTATGTCTTATTTAGCTAAAAACCTACGATGCCATTCTTAGGTGTTGTACAGTTGTTTCAGAAATCTGAATTTTAAATAAAAGTGTTTACAATGCCGTTTTTCTGTTTTTTCAATATCAGCGTGGCTCTGTTTTTAACATACAATTATCATTACTCACACCTATATTTTTCCTTTTATACTCAGAAAAATGTCACCAAGCACGCTCTTCCCCCATCCACGAAAAGAAGAAGAATCTGTCCACACCATCCCCCACCTCCCAAAGCATCCGAGCTTATGCCTGGCTGCTCCTAGATAATCACGACGCAGCCCTGCTCCCTGCTTCCCAGCAGCAGAAAAAAACCCTTTCTAAGTGCTAGAAAGGAGACCATCCACAAAGTCAGCTTCAGGGTGTTGAACGGACCCACCCTGCCCCCACCTTAGAGCTGCCCGCCACACCTGTTCAGCCTGCCTTGAGCCCAAAGCTTGGGGCTCAGACCCAAAGCTTCTGCACAGCCCTGTTCCCCGAGAACCCAGCCTTACCCCTATGACTTTGTACAAACACCCTTTCCTCTCAAACACTGTAAAGGGACTGTTTGGTTCATATGACTTTATCCAAGTCCAGTTACACATTAGCCTATATCATTTGTGCTAAATTTGAAATGTTTTGTACTTAAACATCTATGAGAGACAGCACAGAGTTGTTGTTTTTAAACACTTCTAATTACGTAAAAGTTGAACTCTCTCATTTGTCTATGTGCCCTGAATTTAGAGCACACTGGCAAGCTCATTATTCTGAAAAGGGATGATCGTGATAAGCATGTTCTTCCCCTCAACAGTAAAGGAAGTGCTTTAGCCTCATCACACTTACCTTTCTCAAACAACTGTGTTAAAGGACAAGCATTCCTCAAAACCATTTTCCCCTTAAAAACCTCCACCACACTTGTGAAATTTTTATTAGTCTTTAAAACTTTCATCCAGGCTTCCCAGGTGGCTCAGTGGGTAAAGAATCCGCCTGCAATGCAGGAGATGCAGGTTTGATCCCTGGGTTGGGAAGATCCCCTGCAGAAGGGCATGGCAACCCACTCCAGTGTTCTTGCCTGGAGAATCCCATGGGCAGAGGAGCCTGGAGGGCTACAGTCCATGGGGTCGAAAAAGAGTCAGACACAACTAACACTTTGACTTTTTACTTCTCTCTGAAAAACCTATACACCTGTGCTTTGACCTCTGATGGGCAAAATAGATCTCAGAACTGAGAGGTTGTTCCTGGGTTATAATCCTGAATTTGGCTTGAATAAAATTTTTCATTTCTTTTCTAGATTTATTTTTTTTATTTTTTTTAATTTATTTTTAATTGGAGGATAATTCTTTACAATACTGTGTTGGCTTCTGCCATACAACAACATTGTATCAGCCGTAAGCATATACGTATGTCCCCTCCCTCTTGAACCTCCCTGTCACCCCCTACACCATTCCAGATTGTTGACAACAGGCATACAATCCAATTCAACTGCAATTTTAAAACCTAACAAGTTTCCTCTAAAATTTAGATGGGACTGCAAAGGACCTAGAGTAACCAAAACCATTTTGGAAAAAAAAAAAAATGCTGGAGGACTTGCTCTATCTCACTTTGAGGCTTATTATAAATTTACAGTAATTTGGAGAATGTGGCATTGACATCAAGATGGACAAATAGATCACTGGAACAGATGGAGAGTCCAGAAACCGACAGTACATGTATGTTACAATGACTTTTGACAAAAGCGAAAAAGTAAGTGGTGGGGGGTGGACTTCCAGGATGAGGAGTTCTGCAGAGGGGCTCCCAGTGAAAATTGTCTAAGAAACAGTTAAAGTCTCCAGAAATGATACTAAGGGTACTGCAGCACATCTTTTTTTATAAGTCAACAAAGATAAAAGTAACAGTGATAGTCTGGTTTTTTAATCATACCCACTCTCTCCCCTCTCCCAGCTCAGTGGCACAGAAACCCCACTCCAGACTTGCATGGCCCAGAACACAAATCTCGCTCTGCCCCTAGCGTGTAGGCTGTTCCAGAGGGCGGGATGCCAGCATTTCTCATTGTGTCCCCAGACACCCGTTGTTGAGACTGAGTTCTGAGCAAGAGTGGCCAGGAGATGAGGCTGCCTCCTCCCATCTGGTTCCCACTGGGACACAGGCTCTGTCTCGGTCACAAAGCCACTGGGAGCTCTGAGGCCCCGATCACCCTCGCCCTGGCTCATGAGACAGTGGTTCCACGTCAAGAAGACCTGAAACCACTGCACCCACCTCTGCCTCCTGCTCAGTTCCTAAGGTGGGGGTATAACTCAGAAGCACATCACTGTCCATATACCACTTCCCAGTTCCAGAGCTCTGGCTCAGAGATTTTTCTGGAGGAGGAAGCAGGCTATAAGATAGCTCCTAGCCTCTTCCCAAAGAAACTGACTTGGTTTGCCAAAGAACATGGAGAAGTTCGCGTAATGATGCATTCAAAAACGAGATTGTGGTGAGAAATAAGAGGATATTGGTAGATTTGTTGAAGGCAGAGGCTAAACTGAAGACAGTTTGCAGTAGAGAACTTGGGGTGGGAGTGGGGCACTGGGAGTAGCTCTCCTAGGATAACAAATATCAAACACTGATCTCAGAAACTATTTGATTGGTTTAGTCTCTGGAACAACTGATGCCCTAGAGCACTGTTGAAAACAATAGAGCAACTATCCTACAAGTTGTGGAGCTTAACAGCTAGATGTGATCAGGGTAAAAGATAGCTAAAAAGAAGCCCTGCCAATGCACTGTCAGCCAGGGCAGCTGGGCACACTCAAGGCTGCACACCATTGGTTGAGAAGCAACATCAAAGGTTTAACACTCCATGTGTTTGTGTAAAATAGACTTCACTGAAATAAAAGTCACTAAACAAGCAATGGAGAAGGAAATGGCAACTCCAGTATTCTTGCCTGGATAATCCCATGGATGGAGGAGCCTAGTGGGCTTACCGTCCACAGGGTGGCAAAGAGTCAGGCATGACTGAGCGACTTCACTTTCACTTAAGCAATCAAGTAAATGGAAAGGGGGACCAGAACCCAGAATTTCTATCCTAAACTATCTAAAATGTCCAATTTCCAACAAAATGTATGAGACATACAAAGAAACAGAAAAACATGACTTACACATGGAGGNTTTTTACTTTATTCCTAATAGATAAACTATTGCTTCAGTATTCAGTTGATTTGACTTCTTCCTGCATCTTGTGAACAGACTAGACAGAGAAGAATAAGATTTTATATAAGAATATATATTTCTATCTTATAAATAAGGCACTAAACATATTTAATTAAATTACATCCACTAGAATTCCTGTTTTTCAAAGAATTTTCTGAAAGAGATGTGCTACTATTCTTTGCATTGTCATTCTAATACATTTGTAACATTTTGAAAAGTACAGTAAGTAGGCATGCTTACTCTTTTTTCCATTTAATTTTGAACCGGTTGTATTCAGTTGAGAAATAAAGACAGATTGAAATCACCTATATTTTACCATGTGCTTATTACTTTTCCAGGTATTAGAATAATTTTATTTCAAATCGTATGTGTTATTTTTGATGGTTAAAATATATTTGTTTGATATAATGAAATCATAGCAGTGTATACAGACTTGTTGACATGTGCATGTATATCTGTGTGTATGTGTGTGTATGCTAAGTCCCTTCCATCATGTCTGACTCTTTGCTACCCTATGGACTGTAGCCTGTCAGGCTCCTCTGTCCATGGAATTCTCCAGGCAAGATTACTGAAGTGGGTTGCCATGCCCTTCTCCAGGGGATCTTCCTGACCCAGGGAACGAATCTGCATCTCCTGGAACTCCTGTACTGCAGGCTGATTCTTTACCTCTGAGCCACCAGGGAAGTGAATGTATATCTATAATATTTTAATAAATATTGCTAAAACAGTTTAGCTTCAGTTCATCCAGAAAGAATTTGGAAAGACAGCTTCTAAGGAGTTCAGAACTAAAATAAATGCCAATGTTTTTGCCTGCACAGAAAACCTATCCAGTTGTATTCTGAGTATACACTTTTAAGCGTGCCAATGGTCACAAAAGAACTGATTGGTTCCTATGCTCCAGGAAACAATTTGCCCACAAGCTCAGTCATTCTCCATCTCAGGAGTCACTGCAAAGACCTAGTGAGCCTCGAAGAAATAAAAAGTGCATATTGAGAAGGGCCTGTGCCTGAATCAGATTCAGACTTCTGATTAATCCAACACCTATATGTTCTGAGTACTAATCGTTAACGTCATTAAGCTGCTTGTTTCTTAATTGCATTCTAGTGTAAGACTCAAGGCAAAAATGAACCAGCTCTGAGAAGCCCACAATCAAAGTTGATTGCGTCCAACCTTACTGTTGCACCTCTATTAACCTACAAGCAGTGTGGGCAGGACTCAGAAATAGCACTTTGGGAGAAAAACTGTCTCCTTCAGATTTTGCTACACTTGCATTTATTATGAATTTTCTGGAAATTATGAGGCAGAATTGCTAATGACCCCTGTCAGAGACCGTCATTATCTTAAACTGTGAATACTGGTTGTCATTTTCAGTGTCAACAGATGTTGACCTTAGGGTGACAACTTTTCCTTCATTCCATGAACTCAATCAACATTACATCCTTCAGTTTTCTATAAAATGCACTATCCAATTAGAAAGTAAGCTTTTTAAAAAGAAAGGTCTAGGGTTAAAATCTCATTTTAGCTGCATTAGGCTAAATGTGGCTTTGGGCTATTTGTATTAGCAGAAGCTATTTATGATTTCTCTAAAGGAGAGGAAAGGACACTTTGGGGAATACAAAGAAATTGATTTAATGGTATGCATGACTTCACATTCAATTTCTATAAAAATGGCCCTTCATAAGAGGTTCTGAATATTTTTAACAATATCCCCCCTTTTCATTTTCGTTCTGATCTTCATAAAAACACTGTTTGTAAATATGTAGTTAAATTGGCAAAGACATAGCTAAAGAATAGTTCTGTAGAGATGGATGCAGCAATTATTACTTCTGCAAATTAAACTGAACTTGAAATTCACTAAACCTAGTCACCATTGAGGTGGAAATGTGCTATGAATTCCTGAGCCCACTCAACTTTTTTGGGGAATTATATCCTATCTTTATACTTGCTTTTAAGCTCATTTTCTTTGTGTGACTTTCCTAATCAGACTCCATTTGATGCTGATAATGGTTTAAATGGCATTTGACTCAGTTTAATTTTCACATAACCATTCATTCATTTATCCGGTAAGTGTACTGAGTGCCTACAATGCAGAGGCAGGAAACTGGGCTCTGGTCAAATAGTGAAAAGAATCACAGACCCAAGTTTCACAGTTCTCACAGACTAGGAGAAATATAGACAAGAAACCATTTCAACAAAATGCAAGCATAACTTTCAAAAAACATTTTTCCTAACTTTGTAGATAATCTATAGCAAAGATACTTTAGTGATTTGGTTAAAGTACATTACATGCACTAAAAATTCTATATGTTTTCCTTGTAGGAGTCAATTTTCATAACAAAAATCTTTATGTTTTCAAATTTAATATTTATGGTAGGTATACTCAGTTTAGATCTTAAATGACCCTTAAATGGAAGTGATTCTAAAAATCTGACAGTTTGATATTTTTCATGTTGGGCATTAGACAGTTGAAGAAGATTATTTCTTGAAGAATGAAATGAATGTATGATTGGAGGGTGGGGAGGAGAGTTGATTTGGAAAGCCATAAGAAAAAGAGGTAAAAACAGGTGGTCTTTGCCCCCTTGTAACAAGTACAAATAAAAATACCTGACTCTACGAAAAATTTTTGCTTGGAATAACACAGACTATGCAAACAAAATTTTACTTTCCAGAGGGAGGTTTTGGAAACCTTATATTCAGTTCAGTTCAGTTAGTCATTCAGTAGTGTCTGACTCTTTGCAACCCTATAAATTGCAGCACGCCAGGCCTCCCTGTATATCACCAACTCCTAGAGTTCACCCAAATTCATGTCCATCAAGTCAGTGACGCCATCCAGCCATCTCATCCTCTGTCGTCCCCTTCTCCTCCTGCCCTCAATCCCTCCCGGCATCAGAGTCTTTTCCAATGAGCCAGCTCTTCTCATGAGGTAACCAAAGTATTGGAGTTTCAGCTTTAGCATCAGTCCTTCCAATGAACACCCAGGACTGATCTTTAGGATGGACTGCTTGGACTTCCTTGCAGTCCAAAGGACTCTCAAGAGTCTTCTCCAACATCAGAGTTCAAAAGCATCAATTCTTTGGTGCTCAGCTTTCTTCACAGTCCATATCTCACTGGAAAAGCCATAGCCTTGACGAGACAGACCTTTGTTGGCAAAGTAATATCTCTGCTTTTGAATATGCTATCTAGGTTGGTCATAACTTTCATTCCAAGGAGTAAGTGTCTTTTAATTTCATGGCTGCAATCACAAACTGCAGTGATTTGGGAGCCCCCCAAAATAAAGTCTGACACTGTTTCCACTGTTTCCCCANCTGCTTTTGAATATGTTATCTAGGTTGGTCATAACTTTCCTTCCAAGGAGTAAGTGTCTTTTAATTTCATGGCTGCAGTCACCATCTGCAGTGATTTTGGAGCCCCCCAAAATAAAGTCTGACACTGTTTCCACTGTTTCCCCATCTATTTCCCATGAAGTGATGGGACTGGATGCCATGATCTTCGTTTTCGGAATGTTGAGCTTTAAGCCAACTTTTTCGCTCTCCTCTTTCACTTTCATCAAGAGGCTTTTTAGTTCCTCTTCACTTTCTGCCATAAGGGTGGTGTCATCTGTCAAGATTAGTCCTGTGTTTAATGTCTTATTTTCCCCTCAGCTCTTCAGGATGTGATATCTGTGATATATTAAAATGTAAGAGAATCTTCCAGAGCAAATGACTATGGAGTGAGTAATTGAATGAGAAGGCCGGATTATGGGAAGTGCTAGTGCTTTTTCAAGGGAATTTATTTATTTTGGGGGAAAGGTCTTCATTCTCTCCTTCCAGTAGCAAAACAGGCTCAGGAGGAGAGAACTTCTTGGGGTGGAAAGAGCCACACTTTCTTTAGGCAAATATCGTCTTCCCTTCTGCATTGTTCCTCCCTTTGTTGGGAGAAGGTTGGGGAGTGGGACACCCACCTAGATATGGTGGATGAGCTGGTTACGAGGAAATTGTCTCTCAACAGAGCAAAAGTAGAAACCTCCAGTGGACTAGCCTCCCCTGCTCCCACTGCCAAAAGGGAAATGCAGCTGATTCCTCTACAGCCTGTAGAGAGAACTAAGGAGATAGGGGACCAGTCTAGGGGGTTAGCAGCAAGAGAGATTAGTGGGCTTCCAATACCATCCCCCTATCCGGGGAGTTGGACAGGAGTTCCTCTGGATCTGAGACTCTCAGGAACCAGGGCCTGAGGAGGAGTTACATCTGCCCAATACTTACTGACTGAGCTTCAGGCTCACCCCCACAGAGTCTCTGGTCCCGAGGTGAGAGGGAAAGAAAATAGGCACTCTAGAATATTCCCGGTGAGAACACTATGATCTGGAAGTATGCTGGGAACCCACAGCTTCAGATTTAGGGGTAGAGTGCATGGAAGGCTTCCTGGAGGAGGTGATATCTACACCACTACCCAAAGGAGTGAATGAGAGATAGTTTGGTCAGGTCAGAAAGTTTTGAACAGGTGAATAAAGTAAGTTTAAAAATCTTTTCCCAAGAGTTTCTGATCCTCCAATGAGGCCGGCTCCTGACTTTGCCTAGCTTGGGAGTGGGTCAAAACTTTCTGAGTATTGGGAAAGCTGTTTCCCATAGATGGCACAGGCCATCTGGGGGCTGTTGTTTTATTTTATTTTTTAAAATTTATTTTTTCGTTGGAGGAAAATTGCTTTACAGTGTTGTGATGGTTTCTGCCTATAATGCAAATGAGCCATAGTAATGCACGTGTCACCTCCCTTTTGAGCCTCCCCCACCTCCTATTTCAGCCATCTAGGTCATCATAGCGTGCCTGAGTGGGTTCCCTGAGTTATACAGCAACATCTCACCAGCTATCTGTTTTACACAGGGTAGCATATGTTTGTCTATGCTACTTTCTCTGTTCGCCCCACTCTTTCCTTCCCCCACTGTGTCCAAAAGTCTGATCTCTATGTCTGCATCTCCATTCCTTCCCTGCAAATATCTTCATCAGTACCATTCTTCTAGATTCCATATATATGTGTTAATACGCGATATTTGTTTTTCTCTCTCTGAGTTACTTCACTTTGTATAACAGGCTCTAAGTTCATCCCCTTCACTAGAACTGACTCTGTGGCTGTTATTTTAAGATCTGTATTATGTTAGTTATAACATGAGGTTCATGTAATGATTTCTGGACCCTAAGCTGGCCCTATTCACAGCCACAATGAAAGCAGCAATGATTTTCCTTAAATATTTCACAAAATATTGAAAAAAGCCCATTTCTTTGAAGTGGCATTTTCTAGCACTCATGCAATCACACCATCAGTATAGAACTTCCTTGGGCTGAAGAGTTTCTTCTGCAGAATTCAGATTATACTTTGTGATTTAAAACTGTTGTGATAAGAAGCCCCATAACGCTACAATTACGGTGTTTCGAGATCTCCTAACTGTGTCTATTTCACAGCTGGAATAGGTTTCTTTGGGGAGGGTCACACCTCACTGGTGTTGGCAAAGTACAATTAAATTAGTCAAAGTGTAATAAAGTTGTGGGGAAACGTCGAGATATAAGAACCGAAAATAAAATAAGTATAATTTAATCATTAAAATTGGCGCTGGTTTTGAGGACACTCATTGCTATGGAGATGTTCGAGCAGATTCCAGCTTGCATTTTAATGGTGAACTTAAATAAATCTGAGTCCTGGAGAGAAACTGCTAAGTGTATGGAATCTGAGCTAATCAGAGAAAAAGCTCCGTCTTGGAGTTAAACCCGGGTAGTCGTTCACGGGGAAGAAGCCGAATCATCCAAACTGTGTCTGTTTTTTTAGAATTTATTTTCAAGTTCTTGGAGTTTTGGAGTCAAGTCCAAACTCTCTAACCAGGCGTGTGAGCCCTTAGCATTCTGAACCCACTTCTCTCCAAAATTCTCATGACCTAATCTGTCCCTCAGGTCCACAAAGGCCCCCCTCTCCTTCAGGGACCCTTTCAAAGGTACCCCACCTTTTGGTAAACCCTGGTGCTTTCCTGGAACCCTTGTCTCACGGACCATTTGGTGCCTCCAAGTGTGGGCTCTGGACTCAGACTTCGTAGGTTCAAATTCCAGTTCTGACATTGACTGAGATTCTGTTTTCTTTCTCTGTAAAATGAATACAGTAGTAAAACCTGCCCTTAGGATGGATGCTTAGCAAAGGGGCCAGTTCCCTCGTGTGCCTAGGAACACTGCGTGGTTACTAGAAATCCCTGTTGTCACTGGCGCTCTGTGCCTTCTCTTTCTGTGATGGACGTACAGGGGCTCTTTCTTTATTGCTGCTTAGGGACCTTGTAGAAGGAGAAGATGACTTATACATCTTTGCGTTTAGTAGAAAGGTCAATGAAGGTGTTGAATAAACAGATATCTGCCAATAGCAGCATATTTATATCCAGGAAAAGTAGATAGTTTCTTTCTAAATAATAATATATGACTCTAATTATTCTATCTCTTGGAACAAGGTAAAAACCCAGAAGAACAACTAAGTGAAGAGGAGCTAGGCAATCTAACTGAAAAAAAGAATTCGGAGTAATGATAATAAAGATGATCCAATATTTTGGAAAAGAACGGAGGCACAGACCAAGAAGATGCAAGCAATGTTTAACAAAGAGCTGCTGCTGCTAAGTCATTTCAGTCGTGTCTGACTCTGTGTGACCCCATAGACGGCAGCCCACCAGGCTCCCTGGTCCCTGGGATTCTCCAGGCAAGAACACTGGAGTGGGTTGCCATTTCCTTCTCCAATGCATGAAAGTGAAAAGTGAAAGTGAAGTTGCTCAGTCATGTCCGACCCTCAGCGACACCATGGACTGCAGCCTTCCAGGCTCCTCCGCCCATGGGATTTTCCAGGCAAGAGTACTGGAGTGGGGTGTCATTGCCTTCTCTGTAACAAAGAGCTAGAAAGATTTAAAGAACAAACAGAGATAAACAATACAATAACTGAAATGAAGGCTACTCGAGAAGGAATCCATAGCAGGTTAAAGGAGGCAAAAGAACCAATAAGTGAGCTGGAAGGCAAGAGTGGTGGAAATCACTGCCATGGAACAGAATAATGAAAAAAAGAATGAAAAGTAATGAGTCTGTCTCATATAACGGGGAGAACTTTTAACGTCCCCATATGCCAGGATTTGGGCTCAGTGATTTACACAGAATTCCACGAGACCAACACTCATTATCATCCTCAAATGCCGGTTCATTAGCTAGAGTACACTAGCTGCTGAACAAGAAAAAAAAACCCAAAAGGGTATTTCCAGATCAAGTAACAGCTCAGGGTGGATGTTTCCATGCAGGACAGCTCCCTTCACACTGTGATTCAGGAAGCCAGGCGTCTCCCATCCTGTGTCCCCACCACCGCTTTGTGGTCCTCCTGCAGGGGGACGGAAGCCAAAGGAGGACTTGGAGGAGGCGGCCCTACTTCTTAGGAACCTACCCTGGAAGTGACACAGACTAGCGGCCACACTCGGATGCAGGGAGGGAGGCTGGCTGGGAAATGTGGCCTGGGGACCCTGTTGGGCCATCAGGAACTGACTCCGGGGACTCCACTGGTGGTCCGATGGCTGAGATGCCTTGCTGCCAATGCAGGGGGCCTGAATTTGACCCCTGGGTGGGTAGCTAGATCCCACATGCAGCAACTAAGAGTCTGTGTGCTCGTCAAAAGGTTCCGCACGCTGCAACCAAGGCCGAAGGCCCCGTGTGCTCCAGCTGAGACCCAACACAGCCAAGTCACAAATAAATAAGAAAAGAACTGATTCTGTGTGTCTCTTCCCAAGTCCACGTTCGAAGAGTGATGTCACGTGGGTAACTTGAACTCTCTGAAGTGGGGGTTTTTACACCAACAGCAGTTGGCAAATGCTTTGGTTTGTTTTGGTGCTAGTTGATCAACAGGGTACTGGCCTCTTCCCAGAGACCATGGTGTTCGTTGGAAGGAAGAACATGAACTTTGGAAGGCAAATGGTCATCCCTGCTAGGTATAATAATAACCCCTCCTTAAAAAAAAAAATGTTTAGGCACACTTACTTACTTTGCCCTGGACTTCAGAGCTAGTGAGAATCAAGTTAAAGAAGGGCTTCTAACTTCAGCTCTTACCGCCCTGCCATCTGGCCTCCCAAACCCAGAACATTCACTTGCGAGATTATTAGCAATTCTATTTTTAATGTATCCACGTGTTTACCCTCCCCAAAACTATTTTAGAACGATAGGCAAAGAGAGGAAGATTTTTTTCTCTGCAAGTGGATTTAATTATAACCAAAGCCACGTTATTTCCACTTTTATCATTATTAAAAATAAAATTTTCTTTCTTTGTCCATGAATTGTTATAGGAAACATTATTGAACAGGATCCCACAGCTCAGAGCATTGTTCTATTGCTCTGAAGGCCCAAATAACATTTTTTTCCCCCTCTCCCAGAAAATGTGGTGGCTGACTATTTTTTACTGAGTATTTTCCTAGTAAATCTCCCTGTTAAATTGGCCACTTTATTCATGATGATTTCTTCAAATATATCATTCTTGTGGCACAATATGAATAATGAAGAGGAATATTTTCAAACACATACAGGGCTCTGAATAAAACTAATGGGCGAGGCATTTAGCAAAGTCACTGGGGTTTGAGTAGTCCTCAGTTGCCTTGGAGAGAGGACGGGGGTTCCACAGACCCCATCCAGGGACCTGCAATCCTTAAAGAAGTCTCAGCATCCTTGACCTTGGTCCCAGCCTCCAGGGCTGGCTGAATCAGCCCCATCACGTGTAGCTGTATCTCTCAGCATTGCCCGGGACAGCATCAGGACACCTGTTCTCAGCCTCTATCCCAGAGGTAGGAAGGTGCCCAGGTCAGATACTCAGGAGAGGAGCCAAACTCGGGATGTGGACCAGCTACGCTGTCTGATGGGTGTCAGGACTTGAGAAAGCTATCTCACTCCTGCACCCCTGTCTCCTCCTCTTAGAAACGGGGATCATTATACTTGTTAGAGGAGCATCCATCTAACCACTTGTAAAGTATTAGCACGTAGTTGGCAGGAGGCCCACGCTCTGTGTCATCATTGTTACCACCATCATCACCGTCATCATGGCCGCTATGCTCTACTACATGTTGGGTACCCTGCTGGCAAGCTCTGCGGTGGTTTGGCCTCCGTGGGCATCACCCTGCATGATGCAAGTGGTCGTGGCTCATGATGTTTTAACTGACCAATATTGGGACTTTCCTAGTGGTCCAGTGGTTGCAACTCTGTGCTCCCTGCAAGGAGCACAGGTTCAACCACTGGTTGGGGAATTAGGATACTGCACACCTGGAGGCAGAGCAAAAAAATAAAATGAAATAGACGATCAATCCATACAGAACCTGGGAACTCAAAGCAGAAAGCCTTTTTTTCTTGAGGTGTGGGGGGGAAGTTTTCCACTGTTCTTGCTTCTCTAATGCCCTCCACGCCTGACCTGCTTTACTGCACCTGTCTGTGTTTCCCCCTCAGGCTGTGAAGGATGCCTGGGGTCAAGGATTCTTCTGGGTCAGACTGGAGGATAAGAGGTGGAGACGAGAGAAGCACCTGGAGGCTGTCATCTCAGGGCAGGGCATTGTTATTACTGGCAGTGTTGGCCACAAGTTCATTACCATCAGGGCAGGAGTTCCACAAGACCAAGGATGCTGCCTCCACCCGCTGCTTCTCAGGACAAGGGTCCCGTTGAGTGCTCCCTTCTCCCATCTCCAGCCCATCTGGCCTGGCACTCGGAAGCTGTGGGTGTTCCAGAGTGAGGAAACGGATTTTGTGCCCTTGTGTCCATTCAGATTTTCGGCAAACATTTTAAAGCCTTTTCTGTGTGCTAAGTGTATGTATTCAGTCGCTCAGTCGTGTCTGAGTCTGCGACCCCATGAACTATAGCCAGCCAGGCTCCTCTGTCCAAGGAATTTTCCGGGTAAGAATACTGGAGCGGGTTGCCATTTCCTACTCCAGGGGATCTTCCTGACCCAGGGATGGAACCTGAATTTCTTTGTCTCCTGCACTGGCACCCACGTGCTACATACCTTGCAAATTTCTCTAAGGGTATTTTATTTCATTAAAGCATCCTTCATGGCCTTTATCTAATATTGCTTCATATTATACATTTGGCCATTTATATAGGTTGTCTCTCCTCCAGTTTCTGGGGGTAGGAACTCATTTTGTTCATCCCTGTTTTCTCTGAAGTCCAGAACTGTATTTGGAACCAAGCTGGTACCCAATAAAATTTTCTGAATAAATGAATGAATGAAACAGTGTATTCTCCACATGGTTTGACGTGGGCATTAGTCTTTGTATTACCAGGCAGGGAATAGAGTTTCTAAGAGGCTGGACACAGAACAGGACTGGAGTCAGACAAAACCAATGTCTTATTTTTTTTAATTTACTCTCTCTTGGTTCCTATATGGATCATGATAGACTTACTGCACCTGGTGATTGTAAGCACTGAATTAAACCAGATAAAGAGCTTAGCTCAGTACCTGATGTGCAGAGAGCATTCAGGGAATTGCCGCCAAAATCACAACCAAGAGGTAGAACCGGGATATGTGGAATCTTTGTTCTCTGACCCCTTTTCCTTACCTGCTTGATGAAGAGGTGTCCCAGGGGGCTTCAGAGGCTGGGGTGTGGTCCAGGAGAAGGCAGAGTGCTGGGCCCAGTTTTGCCTCCACTCCTTTGAACTTTGGGCTCGTCATCTCCCCTCTGAGGGCTCTGCGTGTGGTCACAGACGTGTTAACTGAATGTCTACCATGAGCTGAATAGTGCTAGTCTGTGCTGGTCCTGGGGTCACAGAGATGCATAAGACACAGACCCAGCTCTCCGTTATGCTCCCTGCCTCATGGGGGAAACTGATGGGAAAGCGAAACGGACCATATTTGTTTCTTTCCTTATATTTAAAAATAGTGTTGAAGTATAAAAGGAAATGGCAACCCACTCCAGTGTTCTTGCCTGGAGAATCTCAGGGAGGGGAGAGCCTGGTGGGCTGCTGTCTATGGGGTTGCATAGAGTTGGACACAACTGAAGCGACTTAGCAGCAGCAGCATGATTGATTTACAATCTTGGGTCAATTTCTCCTGTGCAACAAAGTGACTCAGAGTGACTCAGTTATATATATATATATACATTCTTTTTCATATTCCATTATAGTTTATCCCAGGATACTGAAGGTAGTTCTTTGTGCTACATAGTAAAACCTTGTTTTTATCCACTCTGCATCCATCCCTCTCCTACCCCCTCTCCATGGCAGCCAGAAGTCTGTTCTCCATGTCTGTGAGCCCATTTTTGTTTTGAAGCTCTGTTCACTTGTATCGTATTTTAGTTCCCCGTATAAGTGATGTCATATGGTATTTGTCTTTCTCTTTCNTGCCTGTGAGAGTGACCAGATGTTGGATTTAACAGTTAATGGAGACTTCAAGTAGTTATAGATACAGTATGTTCAAATAACTAGTGGAAACCATGGTTTACAAAATAAAGGAAGGTATGCTGACAATGTTACATCAAATAACTAGTATCAATAAAGAGACACAAAGAACCAAATAAAAATTATGGACTTAAAAAGTACAATTGAAATGAAAAAATTAACTAGAGAAGCCCAAATTCTTGCAGAAGAATTTACAAACCTGACGTTGACAGAGACTTTGCAAGTCAAAGAACAAAGAGACAAAAAAGAATGAAGAAAAATGAACAGAGGCTCAAGAAATGTGGAATGCCATTAAGTACATCAAGATACATGTAAGAAATATCAGAAAAGAAGGAGAAAGAAAAAATATGTGAAGATATAATGATTGAAATCATTCCTAATTTATTGAAAACACTAATCTACACATTCAGAAAGTGCCACAAATTCCACAAAGAAATCCACAAATAGATATGTGACAGTTTGAAAAAAAAAGAGCTGAAAGGCAAATACCAGGTGAAAATCTTGATGTGGCCAGAGAAAAAAGACTTTCCATTTGTAAGAAATTCAATAAAGATTAGCAATTTACTTCTCATCAGCAACAGTGGAGGGCAAAAAGCAGTGGGATAACATAATCCAAAGGGAAAAAAAAAAAACCCGTCAATCAAGAATCTGATATAGCAAAGCTATCTTTTAAAACACACACACACACACACACACACAAAGAAGACAAGACAAAGACATTAGCCAATAAACAAAAACTTAGGATGGTCGGAGGATATAAATCTTGGCCAGAATAAAAATTTTCAAGTAACTCAAAGAAAAAAAAAAATTGAGAGAGTTTGGTTTTGGCACACACACCATAATTTTTTCAAAAGCAGTGACCCCAGAGGGTAATTTGAATTCATATAAGTAAACGAGCACAGTAAAAATGAAGGTAGTGCATCTCAAATGGAAAAGTTACGAAACTAATATATGACACATGAAACTGTGCTATTTTTATAAATCCAATGTTAAAACTTTTGTTGGGCTGGGGGGAGAGGTTATTTCAGGTAACAGAATCAGATGCATACTTTGTAACAGAGTGAATACTTTCCTATTCTGAGAATTGTTATGTTTTTAAAGGGTTTGAAAAAATAAGACAACTAAGAGTATGCAAGAGAGACCATGTGTGGCCTAGAGTCTAAAATATTTATATAGCTCTTTACAGAAACCATTTGCCAACCTCCATTTAAACATTTTAACTTAAAATATGTATATATACATTTATTCACTGATACATATATAAGGGGCCTTCTCAGGTGGCTCAGTGGTAAAGCATAGGCCTTCAATGTAGGAGACACGGGTTTGATTTGTGGATCGCGAAGATTCCCTGGAGAAGGAAATGGCAACTCACTTCAGTATTCTTGCCTGGGAAACCCCATGGACAGAGGAGCCTGGCAGGCTACAGTCCATGGGGTCACCAAAGAGACACCACTTTATGTAATTATAAAATATAGTAAAAATACATCTTTATTCTCCTGTCTTTTCTTAAATTATTTGAAAAGCAATTGTATGAAACAATATGTATTTTTGTTTGGGTTTTTTTTTTTTTGGCAGAGGTGGTAGATTTTATTTTTTTTAATTGTTTTTTAAAATATAAATGTATTTATTTTAATTGGAGGTTAATTACTTTACAATATTGAAACAATATGTATTTTTGATCCTGTAACATATAGAAGTGTAATAATTTTGCCAATAACAACATAGAGGAGGTGAGTGAGCACAAAGCTAGACTGACCTAAAACAACATAAGAGTTGTTCTTGAATTCATAAGAATGAATCAAGAGAATCTGAAATGATCAATGGGAAGGTTGATATAACAAAAGCTTTAAATGTACTTTTAGTTGGCACCGGTGCCACTTGCTCAGTTCTGAGCACCAGACCAGGCAAACTTGGTCCCAAGAGCTGTAAAATGATGGGGCATCAGGGGAGGCCTGAGAATGGGCATTTGCAGCCACTCGAAGGTAAAGTGGACCAGCACACACTCACCCATTCATTCCTGCAGGTCCCTAAATGCCTTGTACCCCTCCTGGGAAGAGTCATCTTACATAAATTGGGGGCTACTCTTCACAACGGGAGACAAGCTAGAGTCAGGGGTCCCCGTAGACAAGGGGCACAAGATAATGAATGACATTGATGGCTGAGGACAAACCTCCCCAGACAGAGTGAGTCCACCTCCCTGAAGTGAAGCTCAAGGTCTGGGACCAGGGACGGATGGGATGAGCTGTCAGAGCAAGTCGGGTAATAGTCCATCTAAAACCCAGACACGCATGGCCCAAGAGAAGACAGTACCCTTGCCATCAGGGGGCCTTTTGGGGCACTGACTGCCCCTGTACAAGACCTGATTGGATAGGGCCTTATTCGACCATCCAATAGGCCTGTAATACCCTCACTCTTCGCATAAAGAAACCCAGTGGGGAATGCAGGATGGTGCAGATTGCTTTGTTGGTTAGTCGTTAAGTCATGCCCAACTCTTTGTGACTCCACAGACTGTAGCCCACCAGGCTCCTCTGTCCATGAAATTTCCCAGGCAAGAATACTGGAATGGGTTGCCATTTCCTTCTCTGGGGTATCTTTCTGATCAGAGATCGAACCCGAGTCTCCTGGATCTCCTGCATTGGCAGGCCGGTTCTTTATCGCTGCACCACCAGGGAAGCCCCACAGGACCTCAGGGCAGTAATGAAGCCCCTGAAGATACACATCCAACAGTTCCTAATCCCTACACCCTACCGGCCACTCTCCATCCACCAGGACCTGGTATTCTGTGTTAAGATTTATAAGATTTATAAGCCTTCTGGGGCTTCCCTGGCAGTCCAGTAGTTAAAACTTTGCCTTCAGATGCAGGGGTTGCAAGTCTGATCCCTGGCCGGGGAACTAAGATCCCAAAATGCCTCTAAAACAAACAAAAAAAAAACCTGAAAAAACAGATGCAATATTGTAATAAATGCAATAAAGACTTTAAAGATGATCCACATCCCCACCAAAAAAAAAAAAAAAATCTTTTAAAAAAGCACTTAAAAGAAAAAAACCAAAGACACACCTTCCATTTGCCCCAGAGTCACATGGAATTTTTGCTTTTGAGTGGCAGGACCCAAAGACACAACAAAAACAATACTTCCAGACAGTACTGCTCTGAGAATTCAAAAATTCCCCCATCATCTTTGGGGAAACAGCTAAAGGCGTAAAAGATCTACATCTGAAGGAGGGGTCCCCTCCTCCAAAATGTAGATGACAGTCTGATCGCCAGGCCTACTAAGGAGACTTCCGATAAAAAATACTGTAACCAGTCCCAAACCACCTAGCCAATAAAGTGTATGAAGTGTCCAAGAAAAGGGTGCGGATATCACAAACCAGGATCACCCACCTGGCAGTGTTCTCAACAGAAGGTTAGGGAAGTCCACCTTAGGAGACGGGAAACATAAGTAGCCTCGCCCCTCCTAGAATTAGAAGACTTCTTGGGGGTCTGCTGGAGGTGGCGGCACCTGGATCCCCAGCCCTAGTCTAGTAGCTAAGCCTCTACTTGAAATGTTGAAAGGAAAGGATGATAGTCCTTCTAAATGGAAACCAGAATTCAAAGGGGCCTTTCAAGAATTGAAACAGCAATTCCTTCAGGCCCCCGTCCTGGCCCTCCCAGACTGAGCTACTTCAACAGGGATCCAGGAGGCCAGCAGCGGCCAGTTAATGACCACGGGCGATACCTCTCTCCCCAATTGCAGCTTGTCAAGCACAAGGGAGGCTCATCAAAGAACTCACTCCAGGAGGGAAGCCCTATATCATTGGTTAACAGGGTCACGGTAACTCCTGGCATGAAAGGTATAATCAGTGGGGTTGTCAAAACATGCCTAACTCTCCCTCTCCACCAAAGCCCTAGATAAGGACCATTCAGATCAGGGGAACATACCCTGGAGAAGACTGACATACTGATCTCATGCTGAGGACAGCTGGCAATTTCAGGTATCTCTTGGTGCTAGTAAACACATTTTTTGAGTGGATAGAATTCCCCGCTAGAACTGAAACAGCAGCTGAAGCAGCTAAGGCAGTAGTAAGAGAGAGAATCCCCAGGTTTGGGCTCCCAGGATCCCTACCACAAAGGATGGTCCAGGACTTGTATCTCAAATGACAAAGGGGATGACTGGACCTTCCTCTCAGCCCAGAGACCTCAATCAACAGAGAATATGGATCAGATCAGATCTGGAAACAGGCGTTAGCCAAGCTATATCAGGAAACTCTGACTGCCCTACTCCACATGCAGTCAGCTCCAGGTTAAGTGCCCTTGAAATTAGTGGGCAATGAATTCCCATTTCCACAGCTGGAAAGAAAAGACACCTCAGTCCCCTTGAAATGGAACAACTCAAGTGTGCCCTCCAGTTAGGAGAAACCAGGAAAGCTCTCGGAATATGCGACCCAGTTGCTGCTTGCACTCACCCAGCCCCGCCCTTCCAGCCAGGAGCCTAGGCGCATCCGAAAACCTGGAAAACCAGCAGCCCCGCAAGCCCTGCTCACCCCTAAGTGGATCACATGCCACCCGGTGACCCTCACCACCCTCCCCGCTCTGAAGTCGCAGGGGCTACTCGATGGGGACACTACACTCTAGTGAAGAGGCCCCCAAGCCTCAACCTCTGGAGAAACAAGCTGGGGCTATGGGCCCCTTGACCGCTCACGTGAACCATGCTCTGACCTGGAGCTTCTTTTCTGAAAAACCACCAAAATGGGCCAGGGACACTCAGGTGCATCCAGCCCAAAGACCTGGAGCCCTGCCTTTTCGAGAGAATGTGACAGGTAACCACTGTTCTCTTGTTGATATCTGAGCGTGTATCTTAAGCCATCTCCTTTGTCTCCAAGAGGTTAGACAAATGGGAGCGAGGGATTCATCACCAGCAAAGCCCATGCACAATTCCAGGAGAATAAAAGCAGAATCTGGGTAATAAAATCACGTCTGACCTTTTCTTCTTTTCCTCGGTGCTGAGTCTAGTGTCGCTGGCTCACAGGCAGCCGTGGACAGAGACCTCGAACCCTGGCACTGCAGACCAGGGTTCCTGAGGGGTAGTGGCTGCACTTACACCTGGGCTCAGGGCTGTGTGCAGAGAGCCCCGCCCCCTCCCTGCTGACCGGGACCCTATAAAGCAGCCCCGCCCACAGCCTACAGGAGATCCTGTGCTCTGGACCGGGAGCTCACACCTCTCTGTTCTCTGATCAGGGAATAAAGCTTTCCTTTGCTCCGGAATCTAACTCAGTCTTGTTCTGTTGATTCAAACAACACCAGGCAGGCGGTCCTTCCTGGGCCCAACTCGGAAGGGTCAGTGACACAGAGCCTGCTCTTCCACCTGGCAGCAGAGAGGAAGCGCCCTCCCTTCCACTTCTAGGGTGGTGTGAGATGAAGCCAGCTAAAACAAAATTTAAATAAGTACCAAAGTCTCATAATACCACAAAGTTCCAGGTTGCAGTAATAAATTACTCATTATATCAAGAACCAGGAAGATCTCAAACTGAATGAAAAAGACAATCAATAGAAGACAATATCAAGATACCATTGGTAATAGAATTCTCACAAAGACGTGAAGCAAACATCATAAAAATGCCTCAGTGATTATAAGCACTCTGATAGTGAATAAGAAAATAGAACGGCTTAGCAGAGAAATAGAAGGTATAAGCAAAAACCAAATAGAAATTACAATAACCAAATTAAAAACTCAATAGAAGGGCTCTACAGCTGAGTGGAGAACCCAGATGAAAGAATCAGTGAACCAATAGATAGAAATTACCCAAACAGAACAACAGAGAGAAAATTCTGAGGTGAAGAAATGAATCACCAACATATTGCTGGTGGGAATGAAGAATGATTTGGCATTTATATATAAAAAAAAATACATATATATATATGTTACATGCAACTGCCATATAACCCAGTGATTGCGTTTCTGGGTATTTAGCCCAGAGAAATGAAAACTTATGTTCTCACAGAAACCTGTAAAAAAATATTTATAGCAGCTTTATTCATTATAGGGGCTTCCCTGGTGGCTCAGATGGTAAAGAATTTGACTGCAGTGTGAGAGACCCAGGTTCGATGCCTGGGTTGGAAAGATCCCCTGGAGAAGGGAATGGCAGTATTCTTGCTTGGGAAATCCCACGGACAGAGGAGACTGGCAGGCTACAGTCCATGGGGTCGCAAAGAGTCCGACATGGCTTAACAACTAAGCAAGAACAAGAAAATGAGGATACTAATAGAATATTTCCCCCTGTACACCTCCCAGGGGTGTGGTGAGCTGAAGCACTTTGAAAAAGTTCCCGACCGGACACAAATCTAAGCGATCTCATAAGTGTGGACACCCTAGTGAAAAGTGAGCCTGGACCGGTAAGCTTGTTGCTCATTGGTAAAGCTGGCCTGGCCTTGACACCAGTCTTTGCCGTCCGCATCTGTGGCCCAAGGCTTGACTTGGGCTGCTGCCTCTCTTATCTCAGTCCACATTTTCCAACCTCTAACTAGTAGCTCTCCACAGAGAGCAGTTTTGCTCCTCAGTGGATGTTTGGTGATGTCTGGAGGCGTTCTGGATTGCCACAATTGATGGGAGGATATCAGTGGCATCAAGTGGATAGAGGNATCTATTTGGGGAACCAGCTGCCATAATCTTTGTGTGTGTGTGTTTTTGTATTTTTATTTATTTTTTAATTAAATTACTTTATTTATTTTAATTGAAGGCTAATTACTTTACAATATCATAGTGGTTTTTGCCATACATTGACATGAATCTGCCTTGGGTGTACATGTGTTCCCCATCCTGAATCCCCCTCCCACCACCCTCCCTGTCCCATCCCTTAGGGTCATCCCAGTGCACCAGGATCTTTGTTTTCTGAATGTTGAGTTTTAAGCCAGGTTTTGCCACTCTCCTCTTTCACTTTCATCAAGAGGCTCTTTAGTTCCTCTTCACTTTCTGCCATAAGGGTGGTATTATCTGCATATCTGAGGTTATTGAGATTTATCCCAGCAATCTTGATTCCAGCTTGTGCTTCATCCAGACCGGCATTTTGCATGATGTACCCTGCATATAAGTTAAATAAAGAGGGTGACAATATACAGCCTTGACATACTTCTTTCCCAATTTGGAACCAGTCTGTTGTTCCATGTCCACTTCTAACTGTTGCTTCTTGATCTGCATACCGATTTCTCAGGAGGCAGGTAAGAGGTTCTGGTAATTTTCCTGCCTTTGAGTAAAATGTTTTTCTCCCTGTGTTTTTAAGACTTTCTCTTTGGTTTTCATAGATCTCACTGTAATGTGCCTAGATGGGGCTTCCTTTATAAATGTCTTGTTTGGGATATGCTAAATCTCTCATAATTATGAATTTATATATTTCCACAGATTTGGAAAGTTTTTTCTCACTGTTTCCTCTAATATTTCTTCTGCTTCATTCTCTTTGTTTTCTCCTTTGGAGATTCCAAGTCTATGTATGTCAGACTTTTTTGTATTAGTTCATAGTCTCTGAAGCTCTATTAACATTTCTTTTTCGGTGTCTTTTTTTTTTTGGAGGAGGGACTCCTTTTCAGATTGAATGATCTTTTGTTTGTCTTTGGTCACTCTTCAAAGCCTTTACATAGTTGGTATTTTTAGCTTTATTGAGATATCATTGATATATGATAAGCTGCATATATGTTAAGGTATAATTTGATGTGCTTTGGGATATATTTACACCAATGAAACATCTATCAAGAAGATAAGCAACCTATCTATCACAGTCAGAGTATTTTCATGCCCCTTCTAACCCATCACCCTACTCTCTTCCATACCCTCTGTCCACTGATACCCTTTCTATAACTATAGATTAATTTGCATTTTCCAGAATAATGTTGACCATAGCTTCCCAGGTGGTGCAGCGGTAAAAGATCCAGTGCAGGAGATGCAAGAGATGCGGGTTTGATCCCTGGGTTGGGAAGATCCCCTAAAGAAGAAAATAGTAGCCCTCTCCAATCTTCTTGCCTGGGAAATCCCATGGACAGAGGAGCCTGGCGGACTACAGTCCGTGAGACCGCAAAGAGTTGGACACGACTGAGCGACAGAGCTTGCACACACAGGCACACAAGAAGTCCCTAAAACTTGGGGCCTGCCTGATAATGCTACCACAGAAGGAATGTCATGATGATCTCCTCCACTGCACTAACCTGGAGCTGCCTCTCCACAGCCCAGTGTTATGGCTCCCAGGGGACTGGCAAGCTTGAAGGGAAACGGCAGGTGCGGTTTTGTGTGGGATCAACTTAGCTAAGCTGGAGCTGAGTTTCCCAGAATCCCCCTTCTGTATGGTTTTGTTAAGACTGGCTGCAGGGAAACTTGTATATAACTTGAATAGGGAAACCGAAGTAGCATCCTTGAAGCCCAAGATGGAGGGGCCTGCGCGTGGCTGCCGATGTGCAGGCCTCCTTCTCCACAGGGGTGGGGTGTGGGGGGCACGGCTGAGCCTATGGCTCCCCCAGCTCCTCTGAGCTCCAGGCCAGAGCCAGATGCAGCTCAGTAAGAAGGCCAGCTTCTTCCGTGGGTTTCCCAGGCCACCTGGGTGAGGGACAGGCACAGGTCCAGGTTGTCTTCATGGGGTCTAGTTGGTTCTTGCAGGTCTGGCTTGCCTTTCTGTCCTTTTTCACATCTGGGTTTTTCCCTGACCGCCAGCCCTGCTGGCCTACAGCAAAGTTATGCCCACCACCAGACAACAGAGTCAAGCTTCCCATGGACACTTCACCAGTTCCCACCACTATAAAACATCCAGTGCCCACAAAAGTCTTTTATTCCACATCACTCGTCATGGCTCTGCTTCCTAAAATAAACCCTGAGTGATATCGCCTGGCAGGCTGCAGTGACCCTGTCTGATTGACGGGAGGGAAGGACCTTTTTCACTGCTTTGGAAAACAAAATTTCAAGTGATGAGCTTACTTAAAAAATTTACAGAGCCCTCAGTAAATAAGTGGACAATTCCTTATTGTTAGAATTATCTCCCAGGAAGCAATTCTTAAGAACCTTAAACTGAAATCTGACACGCATTTCTTGATAAACATAGCTTACAGGACTTCCTTTAAATACTTTGCAAAAATTCTGGACTTTTAAGAAAATAAAAGAAGTCAACCTCCAATCAAAGTATAACATTAACCTCAAATTATTTTTATTTAGCTATATCCTCCCCCACCCTGCCTTTATATGTGCAGTGATGAAGGGNCTGACACGCATTTCTTGATAAACATAGCTTACAGGACTTCCTTTAAATACTTTGCAAAAATTCTGGACTTTTAAGAAAATAAAAGAAGTCAACCTCCAATCAAAGTATAACATTAACCTCAAATTATTTTTATTTAGCTATATCCTCCCCCACCCTGCCTTTTACAAAGCCACTTGAGAAATTCCATTTGACAGGGGATATTATTACAGTTTGTAATGCCCAACATCAGGGCAAGACTTTTTTTCCTCTTTTGTAAAATCAATTTGAGTTATTTACAATGAGCTTAAAAACCATGAACTTTAATGAAAAAGCTTGACAGATTTGATGTATGATAGACTAAAGTTTCAAAAAAAATTTTTTTTTCTTTTTTTGGCCGTGGAATAAAAACATGGGTCTAGCCACTTGGTCTCTTCTCATAGAGCAGTGAAACAGAGTTGCCTAGTGATTATAAAATTTCTACAGAAAACTAGTTAACAAAAGAGATGTAAATGTTTTTCCATCAATGGAATAATGTAGCCAGAGGGGGCTTCGTTTCTCCCTAATAAATAGAATTGGTTTTTGTGTGTTTGTCTGCAAGCTAGTTACTGATTACATTACGTCGTTTATTCTGTCCAAGTAGCTTCTTATAATTATTTTTCAGGAGAACCACAAAATAGATAAGTACAGCATACTCTCACCAAACACTGGATTCTGGCCACAGATGGCTTGACTTAAGTGATGTTTTTCAACACATTCCTTCAGGCCTTCCATTGCGGTTGCACCCTAGCTCCTTGTTTTGTTAATGACTTTGCAGTAGTTGTAAGCAGTTTCCCAAATGTAATCTTCAGCCCAGTGTTTACTTTGACCACTGGCTGTTGATTTAGAAGGAACTCTTTTTTCAAAGGAAATCCCTCCACTTTTCCTGTGCCTACTGGCAAGGCAGAATAATTGTCATGGCACCCGGCCCCATGCGTTTAGAGCTTTGAAATGATCACAAAATTACTTTTCCCCTTTCATTTATTTTCCTCTTAAATCCTGTTTTACAGTAATCATTCAAATGACTTCACTACATGGTCAGCCAAATAATGGCTTTAGGAGGCTGGCTGTTTTAAATAGCGAAGACTAAATAGCCACTTCTCAGTACAAACCTTTTAAAAAGTATCTGTTTAATGAACATGAAATGTCTAGAATATGAATGCAAATGCATCAGAAATGCAATTACACTTTTTCTAAATACCTTTTATGCAAAAAAAGTAGATTTTATTCCTTACTTGTAACTTCCTTAAAGATTTTATTTGTAAATGTCTCCGCATGAAATAAAAAGGAAAAGAATAGGGCAAGATTAGAAAGGAAAACATCTTTTAGAATTGTTAGAGATATCTACCTAGTGACTTACTAATTAATATTAAATTATTGACTTCACAATATCAATATCAAATTAGTTCCTTAGCTGAAGGAATCTCTACACCCTGTGTTCTATCCCTTTCATCCTTTGACTCTGTTAAGTTTCTTTATGACAATGTCATTCATTGAGATTAATATTTAAACTACAGAAAGAATAAAACTTGGCTCACTCTAAATTTGTTAGACTTTTCCTTAAACTTGGTAATTTCTGTTCAACAGTCCTTCCCTCCCCAAACTATGACAGTATGCTGTGCTGTGCTAAGTTGCTTCAGCTGTGTCCGACTCTTTGCGACCCTACAGACCGAGGCCCGCCAGGCTCCTTTGTCTAGGGCATTCTCCAGGCAAGAATGCTGGAGTGGGTTGCCATGCCTTCTCTAGGTGATCTTCCTGACCCAGGGATGGAACCCCCATCTCCTTCATCTCCTGCATTGGCAGGCGGGCTCTTTACCACTAGCACCACCTGGGAAGCATGACAACAACCAGTTCAGTTCAGTTACTCAGTTATGTCTGACTCTTTGTGACCCCATGGACTGCAGCACGCCAGGCTTCCTTGTCCATCACAAAGTCCTGGAGCTTACTCAAACTCATGTCCGTCGAATCGGTGATGCCATCCAACCATCTCATCCTCTGTTGTCCCCTTCTCCTCCTGCCTTCAACCTTTCCCAGCATCACGGTCTTTTCCAGTGAGTCAGCTCTTCGCATCAGGTGGCCAAATACAGATAGATGCTGGGTGAGAACATGCCTCCTGCCTCGGCTTGGGCAAAGATGGGCTCAGGGAGCCCTTTAATTGCTGAATTGACTCACAAGTGTTATGATGTCCAAGAGGCTGGCAAAGCTAGAAATACTCACATATAGTCAGAAGGAATTTAAATAATTGATTAACTTTGTCATTTTTAAAATGTATTAAAAAATTTGGGGGTCTAAGATAACAAATTTGTGAAACATTTCATATTTTTTATGTGTGTACATACAGCTGATTCATATTGTTGTACAGCAGAAGCTAACACAGCACTATAAAGCTACTTCAATTAAAACATAAAGTTAAAAAAATTGGGAGGGGGATAACTGTTTTGTTTGGAAAATGTCCAGATGTAGGAAGAATGCTAGAACTAGAAAATCACCATTTGGCAGTAATCATTTCAGCTAAGAATCATCAACTGCTAAAATTTGTGGATGAAAACAACATGAGAAAAAAAAAGATATCTGCACAGTTTCAACATATCTTTGCCCATGTTGTTACTGTTCAGTTGCTAAGTCGTGTCTGACTCTTTGCGACCCCAAGGACTGCTGCATACCAGGCTCCCGTCCTTCACTATCTCCCAGAGTTTGCACAAATTCACATCCACTGAGTCAGTGATGCCATCCAACCATCAACCATCTCATCTTTTATCGACCCCTTCTCCTCCTGCCCTCAATCTTTCCCAGCAAAAGGGTCTTTTCCAATGAGTAGGCCCATTGCATCAGGTGGCCAAAGTATTGGCGCTTCAGCAACAGTCCTTCTAATGAATATTCAGGGTTGATTTCCTTCAAGTAGATTGACGGGTTTGATCTCCTTGCTGTCCAAGGGACTCCCAAGAATCTTCTCTAGCACCACAAATCAAAAGCATCAATTCTTCAGCACACAGCCTTCTTTATGGTCCAACTCTCACAGCCGTACATGATTACTGGAAAAACCATAGCTTAGACTATATATCTCCCCCATAGGCTACATTACAAATGAGGAAAAGAGTTATATTCCAGTGGAGAAGCCTGGCCTCATTGAAGACAGTTCTTTTGCCTCTTTCCTGTTTGCCCATTTCCATTCCTCTCTAACCTTGAAAGAGCCTAATTAACCTGTTGATATTTTCCTACATAAAAGGAAGAATAAAGAATTAAGTAGTTACAGAATGACTAGCTCTCTCCCCTCAAGAGCACTCTTAGCAGTCCTGCAGGCAGATCCTGTGGGCAAGATCACTTGGGAAGACAGTCAGCCAGTGTGCGCACAGTGGACAAGGGTGCAGAACCCTGCCTCCTGCCTCGATGACCACTAAGATTCTTTCCCCTTTAAAACCTGTCGTGGCTGGGACTTCCCTCGTGGTCCAGTGGTTAAGAATCTTCCTCGCGACGCAGGGGAGGTAGGTTCCATCCCTGGTCAGTGCAGTGAGATCCCATATGCCACAGAAGCCCTCCAGACACAACTAGACAGTCTGGACATTGCAACCGGGACCCCATGTGGCAAAATAAATAAATACTGCATGGCTGAGCAGAAACCTTGGAGATGGTCTCAGGACATGAGTTCACCTTCTCACTAGCTTGATGACTTTTCTGATTAAAGCGACTTTCCTTTCTGTTGACACCCACCTCTCCAGTTACTGGATTTTGAGCTGTGAGCAGCCGAATCTGAGTTCCGTAACGTCACCACTTGAACCAGAGGTCCAGGTTAACTTTATGAATCAGGGAACAAAGCAATACATGTGCTTCTAAGGACACACAGAAGTTTTCTGGCAGCCCTACCACAAGTGTGTAACTGAATCTGATCATGGAGAAACATCCGAAACATCCAGATTGTAGGATGTTCTACAAAACAGCTGGCTTGTATTCGTCAGAAGAGTCATGAAAGACTAAGACTGGCTGGAGGGTTCCTGACTAAAGATGACCAAACAGACGTGGTGGCTAAATGCAATTCACTGTGGAAATGACCATCTGAGTCTGACAGAGGGGACAAAGTTCAGAGATTCAGAGGCAGGCCTACGACATCAGTTTATAATGTGACCCATCTATGGGATCCAAACAGAGGCACACGGGTCAAAAATCAAAAACTGATTTTTGTTGGAGGCAATTTTGTATAGTGAAAACCTATGAATTTTAATAAAACAAAAGTCACGCGCTACTGAATATTGTATTTGGCAACACATAGGCTGAGTGCTGAAGAATTGATGCTTTTGAACTGTGGTGTTGGAGAAGACTCTTGAGAGTCCCTTGGACTGCAAGGAGATCCAACCAGTCCATTCTGAAGGAGATCAGCCGTGGGATTTCTTTGGAAGGAATGATGCTAAGGCTGAAACTCCAGTACTTTGGCCACCTCATGCAAAGAGTTGACTCATTGGAAAAGACTCTGATGCTGGGAGGGATTGGGGGCAGGAGGAGAAGGGGACGACCGAGGATGAGATGGCTGGATGGCATCATGGACTTGATGGACATGAGTCTGAGTGAACTCCAGGAGTTGGTGATGGACAGGGAGGCCTGGCGTGCTGCAATTCACGGGGTCGCAAAGAGTCAGGCATGACTGAGCGACTGAACTGAACTAAAGGCTGAGTAGGGAAGTAGAAAAGAGGCACACAGTTGGGGACACCAGAGGAGTTGTCCCTGTCACCCCCTCCACCAGCCCCACAAATGCTGTGACAGTTGATTCTGGCATAGAGTGTGGTTACCACACTGTGTAAGGACCAGCGTTTGCCTGAAACAGCACTGCTGTTCACAACAGCCGAGACATGGAAGCAACCTAAAAGTCCACCAACAGGTGAATGGATAACGAAGATGTGGTGTATACAATGGAATGCTACTCAGTCAGAAAGATAAGAAATGAAACAAGGCCATTTGCAGCAATACAGATGCAACTAGAGATTATCACACTAAGTGCAGTAAATCAAAAGGAAAAAGACAAATACTGTACGATATCGCTTATATGTGCAATCCAAAACATGACACCAGTGAACTTAACTATGAGAGAGAAACAGGCTGACATAAAAAACAGACTTGTGGTTGCCAAGGAGAAGGGGCAAAGGGGAGGGGCGGGGTGGGAGTTTGGGATTAGCAGATGCAAACTATTACATATAGGATGGAGACACAACAAGGTCCTACAGTCGAGCCGAGCAAACTACAGTCAGCATTCCGTGATAAATCATAATGGTAACGAACATGAAAAAGAATGCAAATATCACTGAATCCCTTTGCCATGCTGCAGAAATTAACACAACACTGTAAATCAAATACTCTTGAATAACATTTTTTTAATGCATTTCTCTTTCCCACAAATGCCTGAGATGAGGATGAAAGCTTAAAACCTTCCTTTTGCAAAGTTTGGAAGTTGTTTTTTGATGTCAGGAAAATAGGAATGTTGGGACCTGAATGCTTTCTTGCTTTGGGACAACCGTTTTAGTCCATTTAATTCTGATTACACTTGGCTTCAATATGAGATTTAAGTGAATTTAGAGTACTTAGCAGTCTCTCTGTTTTTCTATGGCCTTGGTCCCAGACACTTACAAAACATCAGCTGTGCATTTCTGAGACAGTTGCACACGCAGAGGTCCAGGTCTTGGCAGACCTGCTGGGAAACCAAAACAGATAGAAATAGAGGACTCCGATCTGTGGTCACGCTTTGCTACAATATCCAAAAGCAAAACTGCTTCAAGGGAGAACATTAGACAGTAAATGTTAAAGTTTCCAGAGCCAAAATATCTACCGAGTGGGGATGCACTGACTCGTGGTTTAGCATCTAAGGCGGGACAGGGAAAGACTGTTGGCTGTATGCTGATTCAGTTCCATTTTAGTCATTTCCTTCATTGGTGCCTAATTAGTAGAAACTTCCCCAAAGGAGCTAAGGTTCACTAAGGCTTTTCATTTGCAGGGGAGAGAGAAACTGCTGAAGGGGAGCCTGACAGTGAATTGTTCAAACTATATCTCTGTTCAGTGTGTCCAATACATTCTTGAGGCAGGTGCTCGAATTCACAGGCTCTTTAGAGAGAATTTAGCAGCCCCAGGAATATACTGGGTAAGAAGAAAGGAGGGGCCGGGGGTGGGGTGGGGGAACCCACAGCATGAGCTGCTAGGAGGGAAAAAGCTAATCGCAGGAACTTGTCTGCCTGCCGGGGAGAGGTGCAGCTGTCAGACCACTAAGGTAATGAGTCTCAGACCAAAGTGGGTTTTGCAGCAGAACTGTGCTCTCCGATAAAAAGAGGAGCTTGAACTCCAGCACCACCCTGCTATTCCGTGGTAATGCCCCCATTTTGGCACTGACTGGGTGGTCTTAAGCCCACTGCCACCCTGGTTACACCGGCCACACCAATCAAGGCCCCGCAGCTGAGACCCTGCCTGACCTGACTCAGGAGCCTCTTTCAAACTCCGATTCGCTCGTCTGTGTGGGATGCTTTTTTCGCTACTTTTATTTATGGGATTACATAAATGAGCCATTAAAAATGTAAATCTTCAGGACAGTGGAATAATACAGATTTAAACAATCAGCTCGGGGGCGGTACAGTACAGAAACAGGCCTGCACCCACCCTATCGGCACATCGTGACTATGGCAACAATAGGGGGTGACGGCAAGGACCGAGGGGAGAGGGACAAAGCATCCCGCATGGTGGCCGTCACTGGCACCAGAGAAAGATTAGGGCGTTTTTTTTTTTTTTTTCTAAAAAGAGTATTAGAACAATGATGAAGATGTGCCGTTATGATCAACAAAGGATGGGGCATCCCTCACACGCTGCAGTCAGGCAGAGCACAGAGTTGAGAAGTTCATCTCCGCCTCGTGGCGAAGCATTTAACCCTTTTGTGGCGTTTTTTTGCAGAAGCTAAGAAAAAAAAAGGGAAGGGGATGAGTTGGGACAGAATCACTCTCATCTCCTTGTCCAGTTGTGATCCTTTTAGGGTAATGTTTTTAACTCTGTTCCTACAAGTGAAATCTAGGGGAGCCCCCCCCCATCCGCATAGTCAGACCAGAGCCACCATTGCCATCTTGCTGCGCTGAAGTCAGCAGGGCGGTGTGGGGTGGCGGGCGACCTGACGACCTGGAGGGCCCCCAGACTGCAGTGAGGCCCCTCTGCAGAGCTGAAAACCGCCGTCCTCTGCCAAGGTCCCCACCCCGCCCCTACCACGACCATGCTGCGGCTCCGACGTGGAAAGGGGCAGCATACTGGAAAGGGGGCCACGGGGAACACGCATCGCAGCATGGTGGGCGAGAGGCCGGGGTACCTGGCAGAGTGGGTGCCCCAGGGAGAGGAGGCTTGCTGTGAGCCCAGGTGAGACCCTGCCTCGCGTCCACCCCTGTGGGCAGGCAGGGACAGGGGCCCCTTCAGAACCTGTCCCCTTACAGTGTTCTCACTAGCACCCACAGTCTAGAAGTTCAGGCCAGGCGGGTGGCGATTACCGCTGCCTCCGTCCCATGGAGGTCAGCTAGGCTTGAGCTCTGCGTCCTGGTCTCCTGGGCAGCCTTTCTCTGGAGACTGCCTCACTGCCTCTCTGGCAGTATCCCCCACCCCCAAATTCACCCTCTGGACCCACCTTCCTCATTGGCTTCTCCTATTGTGCCCTTGTAAACGTCCAGCCACCACCCAGAGAGGTGGCTCGGAGCTTTGTAAGATACAGTCATCTGCTTCCTGAAGCCCAACCAGACTGGGGAGAACGGGGCCAGTTCATAGCTCTCTGGGGAGGATGTGGAGAGGGGACGAAATGCGCCAAATGACCCCTCCCACCCAGCTCACTGAAAGCTCCTGATCACAGAACTCTTGGACCTCTGAACTCAGAGGTTGTGACGACCCTCCAGAGAAGGGGTCCTCAACCTCTACCACACGCTGGGACCATCTGCAGGACATGAAGAAATCCTGAGTCCTAGATCCAGCCCCAGACATTCTGACTTGGTCAGCCGGTGCAGACCCTTGGAATCAGGCGGAGAACCACCAGTCTGGAGATAAAACGGTTGTGTGAGAACTGTCTAAACGAACACAGTGCTTTCATTCTGGGTGTCATAGTGACTGCACTGTCACAGTTTAGGACAGTTGGGCGCAGAGTTGGCAGAGGGGTGTAGACAGCAGGAGGACAGAGCCCTGCAGAGTCGGACTGACTAGCTGGGTTAACCCAAGTGAATGTGAACTAGCAAAACCCATCACTAAGCAACACAAGTTGGGAATAATATCGCTGATGCTAAATCCGTGTGCACCAAAGAGGCTCTGCAAGAGAAATGATGAGGTTGCATGTGTGTACATGTGTGTGTGTATGCATGCATGTGTGTGTGGTGTGTGTGCATGTGTGTATGTGCATGCATGTGAGTGTGCGTGCATGCATGTGCATGTGTGTGTGTGTGTGCGTTGGGGAGGGTCTGGGAGGACAGGATGGATAAGACAGGCAGACACAGAGGGAAGCACTCACTGGAGGGGAAGCCTGAAGTCCCTGCTCTGACTCTGTTGCTCTTTCTCCTTGGCTTTGGCACTGCTCCGTCCCACCTCCATCCCACGAAGCTGTGTGACGCTTCCCCATCAGCTACAGTGACATGGTCCTACCCAAAGCTCTTCCTCAAAGACCCATCTAAAGACACTCCTGTATTCACAGAGGACACATACAACACAAAGGGCTCACAAGGACACAACACATTTTCAAGGTGCACATAGATAGTAAAAGAGGTTACAAGTGACCATAGTTAACCCTCAGTCATTTACATAAGGAATGGAAAGTCAGGCTACAGAAAATCCAGAGGTATTTTCTAGTAAGTTCTGGAATGCAATTTTTTCTTTATCATACCTGTAACGGCAGATTGGGAATCTTTTCAGGGCACAGACTATGCTTAATGTTTTTATTCTGGTAAGAAAAGAACTTGCTTGTTATAGGAATGGTGCATTAATCTTTGCTGCACAATAATTATTCAGTTCAGTTCAGTCGCTTAGTCGTGTCCAACTCTCTGCGACCCCATGAATTGCAGCACGCCAGGCCTCCCTGTCCATCACCAGCTCCTGGAGTTCACCCAAACTCATGTCCATCGAGTCGGTGATGCCATCCAGCCATCTCATCCTCTGTCGTCCCCTTCTCTTCCTGCCCCCAATTCCTCCCAGCATCAGGGTCTTTTCCAATGAGTCAACTCTTCACATGAGGTGGTCAAAGTATTGGAGTTTCAGCTTTAGCATCATTCCTTCCAAAGAACACCAAGGACTGATCTCCTTCAGAATGGATTGGTTGGATCTCCTTGCAGTCCAAGGGACTCTCAACACCACAGTTCAAAAGCATAAATTCTTTGGAGGTCAGCTTTCTTCACAGTCCAAATCTCACATCCATACATGACCACTGGAAAAACCATAGCCTTGACTAGAGGGACCTTAGTTGGAAAAGAAATGTCTCTGCTTTTGAATATGCTATCTAGGTTGGTCATAACTTTTCTTCTAAGAATTAAGTGTCTTTTAATTTACAATGAGATCCCTCTTCATATAAAAAACATTAAATTCTATGTATGTATCCAAGGGAGAAAAATTATTGCTTTTTCCAAGTTGTATATAAGTAACCACTGTGTTAAAGTTTAAAAAACAAGCAAAAAATCCACTTCATCAGCTGAAACTTGCTTTTTTAAAAATTAAACAAGCTTGAAAATAAAAGCTAAACATTATTACACTGATATACTTACTACACAAGCATGCAGAATAGCACAG
>SJYV01053323.1:585708-609579 GCA_006410875.1 Neotragus pygmaeus
AAAAAAAAAAAAAAAGAAGTGGGCTTCCCTGATGGTCTAGTGGTTAAGAATCTGCCTGTCAGTGCAGAAGACATGGGTTTGACCCCTGGTGTGGAAAGATCTTACATGCTGAGCAGCACTGCCGTGGGGACTCTGGGACATCCATGGAAGCAGAGGTGTGTTTCAGCCACACTCGCATACCCACCTCTGGGGGCTGGCCTTGTCCCCTCATTTAGATCCCTTGTGGCTTCCACTGTGGGCTTCCATCAAGTACTTGGCCCTTGGCCACCTTCTTCCAAAGGCCACTTCCAGTGTGGCATGAGCCAGGCTGGGGCTGCCAGCAAGTGCGATCAGCATGGAGAGACCCTCTCCTCTTTCTTTTTCTTTGAAGCAGATCCTACTGTATAAACAATTACATTTCACTTCAATATTTTTTTTTCTGCTTTTAAAAATTAATTTTTTTTTCCCTAGAGTATTTCTCAGAGGCTTTTTTTTTTTTTCCCAACCCAACAATTTACCTTTTATTTTATTTTTAAAATTTATTTATTTATTTTAATTGGAGGCTAATTACTTTACAATATGGTAAATATGTATGGTTTTTGCCATACGTTGACACGAGTCAGCCATGGGTGTACATGTGTCCCCCATCCTGAACACCCCCTGCACCTCCCTCCCCATTGCATCCTTCAAGGTCATCCCAGTGCACCAGCCCTGAGCACCCTGTCTCATGCATCGAACCTGCACTGGTGATCTGTTTCACATATGATAATATATATGTTTCAATGCTATTCTCTCAAATCATCCCACCCTCGCCTTCTCCCACAGAGCCAAAAAGACTGTTTTTTACATCTGTGTCTCTTTTGATGTCTCACATATAGGGTCATCATTACCATCTTTCTAAATTCCATGCATATACGTTAGTATACTGTATTATTTTTCTTTCTGACTTACTTCACTCTGTATAATAGGTTCCAGTTTCATCCACCTCATTAGAACTGATTCAAATGCATTCTTTTTAATGGAGGATAATCGCTTTACAATATTGTGTTGGTTCCTGCCATGTTAACACTTTCCTTAAAGCTTGTCTGTATGCGCTGTACTTTGTGTCTGAAGGAGCAAGGACTGAAAAATGGGTTCTGCTAGTGGTTTTAAAAGTAACTGCAGACTTCCTTGATGATCCAGTGGTTAAGAATCCACTTGCCAAAGCAGGAGACATGGGTTCAATCCCTGATCCAGGAAGATCCCACGTGCCACAGAACACCTAAGCCCGAGCGCCACAACTACTGAAGCCCTCTCGCCCTAGAGACTGTGTTCCCCAACAGGAGAAGCCCTCGAAACGAGCAGCCCCTGCACCCAACTAGAGAGTAACCCCCTTGGCTCGACACAGCTGGAGAGAGTCCCTCACTGGGTGGAGGTGGGGCGGGGAAGGCTGTCCTGGGCACCAGAGGACACAAGATAGCACCCTGGCCTCTCCCCATCCCCACTGGCGCATAAAGCATCTCCCACCCCAGCTGACAAACAAAAATATCCCCCAAATGTTCCTAGGGAAATCGAGGGCTGGGAGGCTGGCAAAACGCCCTCCTGGTTGAGACCCTCCTGCCCTCAGGTTCTCATGCTGCTGGCTCGCTCTCTCTCTCCGCTTTTGCAGTAGAGCTGCTGAGAAGTTAAGATCTCTGAGACAAAGCCTGTCTCCATGATGGCGCTGCCCAGGCTTCCTGTCACCATTCCCACGTGCTCCGTGATGTATGACCCCCTCTTAGGGAGCTCTGACAGCCCTGGGGGACTCAGCTTAATCATCCATCAGGCTCCCTTTCAAGAGCGTGTGCATCAGAACTCCACGCCCACATCTCCTAGGAGTGAAGTCCCCCCATATCTCCCCATACAAAGCCCCTGAGCTCACTCTGCCCTGCTGGACTAAGATGCGGGATTCCTTGGGGAACACATACCCCCCGGAGGCTGTGAAGAGGAATCTGGGGTCTTTTCCTGCTTTTGCTCTCCACCGCTGACCCTCAGTGGAGAGCAATTCCTGGCACCAGTGCCCCCAGCCGTCTAAAGGGAAGCTGGTTCGCAGGTCTCTGAGGTCTGCCCCATCCTCGAGTGTGAAAGTGAGAATGAGGAGAAACATCATTTCCCTTCTCTTCCTTAAAAACCAGTCAAACCTTTATTTTCAAGTAGTTAGAATGCACCATACTGGAGAAGGAAATGGCAACTCACTCCAGTATTCATGCCTGAAGAATCCCCATGGATAGAGGAGCCTGATGGGCTACAGTCCATGGGGTCGCAAGAGCTGGACATGACTTAGCGACTAAACCACCACCAGGATGCACCGTATGTGCAAAGTAAAAGGCGCCTCACAAATATGAACCCATTCACTCTGGCGGCCCCATGACCCACCTTTCCCCCAGAGGATGAGTCCCTCAAGAGCCCCTCCCCTTGGATGTGGAATTAAAATCAGGAGATTCAAGGTCTCTCTGCATGTCACAACATGGTCATCAGGGGCCACATTTCCCACTGCGTGACCAAAACATAAGAGGAAGTCAGTGTGCTGAGACCAAGAGGAGGAAGACCCAGAGGCGCAGAGATGAGTGGCAGAGAGTGGCCTCAAGTTCAAGCCCCAGCTCCCAGTACATTTTTCAAGGCTAGGATGGATCCTTGTCTCTGGGACTTCTGACCCACTCCTGGATCTTCACAACAGACTCACGTTTTGCATCAGACAGTTTAAGTTGGTTTTCATCTGAAAGACAACGCGAGACTGTTGGTTACTGAGAACCTAAGCACAACCATTCTAGGGAAGAGAGACACTGAGTGGCCGCCTCGTGGCATCCACGCTTCCCATCGCCATTCTGAAAAGACTCTAAGATGAAGATTTAGGATGCGGTCAGGAAGCGGAGGCCTGGGGTTCTCTCTTGCTCTTCAGGAGGGAGCAGAGAAGGAGCAGCTGGATATCAAAGTCTGGGATGAGGAAGCAAGGGAACCAGGCTCCTCTTCTGGGGGAGGCCTCACCCCAGGCCCCAGGGGTCGGGGGGAAGTGAGGCAGAATGTGAGCAGGTGAGTCAGAAAAGGCAAAATCACAGGGAAGGTGGTGAACCCCAAGGTGGGGGAGCACTTGGCCCTCAGTGCCTGGGGACAGCACCCAGCTCAGGGAAGGGGTCCAAAGCACAGAGAAGCAGGGCTGGCCCTGCCATCAGACACTCTCCTCCAGCTCCTGCAGTCACTGTCCTCAAAGATATGACCATTCACATAAGTATTTTCTTCCTGCCTGCTTTCAGGTCAGAAAATCAGGCCATGGACTTGATCCATTCACTCCAGTGCCTGGAAGCAGCAGTAGGCAGAAGGGAGCGCCTGTCCTCCAGGTGGAGCTCAGATCCGGCTGCATCAGGGAGACACCAGAGCTCATCGGTGGATACTGAGCACCTGTCTCCTGGACACAAACCCTTGGTTCACTCACTGTATCTGCCATCGAACCCAAAGCACGTGCTTATTCTTTGACACTTGGTGTTTCATGCATTTATCTGACCAGCATTTATTGGAAGTCCTCTATGTTGTAGATATCCATCTGTCAGCACTAGAATAGATAGGAGGAGGGCACCAATTATTTTTATACCAAGCCATTTTTCATTGATCCCAGAGGACTTTTTTACTTAAAGACTAAAAGAGAATAATAATGGATGACATGTAGTTGGGCTTCCCAGGTGGTGCTAGTGGTAAAGAACTCGCCTGCCAATACAGGAGACGTAAGGGACAGCAGTTCGATCCCTGGGTCAAGAAGATGCCCTGGAGGAGGGCATAGCAATTCACTCCAGTATTCCTGCCTGGAGAATCCCATGAACAGAGGAGCCTGGTGGGCTACAAGTCCATGGGGTCACAAAGAGTCAGACATGACCTAGTGCTAAACACCCTCTGTGCCTCACCTCACTCCAGATACACAAAGACCTATAGGGAGGGTGCTATTATTACCTCCATCCTACATCCAAGGACAGTGAGTGGAAGGTTAATGTGCCCAAGGTCACATAGCTAACAGCTGACAGGGCTTGAATTTGGAAGCAGACAACCTGACCTTACAGCCTGCATTCCCAAATTCTACATTATCATGCAGAGGGGAGCTCAGATCCAGCTGGATCAAGGAGATGTCCAAGCTTGCTGGTGGAGTATGAGGACTTGGCTCTGGGAAACTGACCTTGTTCCATCCCTGTGCCTGCTGTCCAACCCAAAGCATGATGAGGCATGAGCATCACTTGGTGGAAGGAGCCTGGTGGAAATGAGCCCCGGCCTCCAGCAGAGACCCCAACCTTCAAGATTCAGGCAAATGCCCATGGAAATGTCCAGTGGTCACCTCCATGGCCAATCGTCTGGGCTCTCTTTGAAGAAGATGGACTGCATGAACAATCCATCAAGGGCTGCCGGAGCTGCACTTTCCTTGCCTGCACTTATCTCCATAACATCATCCAGTTTTTTAGACTTTTCCTAATTAAGAAAAGTTCCCACCAGCAACAGCAAAAGAAATCCTCACCACCTCTTTCATTATCTCAGCTTTTCTTCCCCTTAATTACTATAGAGCTCCTGGATGATTAAATTAGTTTGTTGAGGTCTTTTCTGAAATCTTGGGGAAATTATCTAAAAAATCATGAAATCAATTCCCTTACGCTGTTTTAATCTTTTATGCCCTGGGCTCAAAGAAGGATGGGCAGACAAGTGCAGGCCCTCTGAGAAGTGTGCAGCCCTACACTGCTGGCCAGGCTTCCAGGGCCTTTGTGGACCATCTGGGTCAATTTCCTTCCAAGTAAATGAAATGCAAATAAAAATTCCAGCAGTTTTTCAGCTGCCGGCTGCCCAGCTGATTAGCATGACAGAGGCTGGGAGATGAGGCCTGACCCTCTGCACTTCCCCTCATCTCATTAAGTTGTAACTCCGCCGCCGCTGCATTCATGGTGTTTATTGACGCTGAAAGGCGTCTTTATCCAAAACTAGCTAAATTCACATTCAGAGTTTTTACTTGGAAGTCTTGCCTGCTTCAGCCTCCACATGAAAGTGAACCTATTGTGGCAGGCCCATGTGTCCTGCTGATTCTGAAACAATCTGGAGGTTTCCACAAAAAAAAAAAAAAAAAAAAAGGTCTATTTCACCGGCTTGTATCCCACCATCCTCCTCGCCCAGCCTCCAAAGGGGCACCTAGCGCAGGAAGAGGTAGGGGTGCTCGTGGGAGGAATCCTAGAGCCAAGTTCTAGGATGCTGGGGGACGGGCCCTTGAGAAGGCTCTCTATTGGGATGACTCCCTCAGCTGTAGGTGCCTAGGTGGAGGCGCTATGCTTTCTCACGGGGTGCTGGCTCCGCGGAGACCTCTGGCTGGGCGAGCGGTTCCCTGACCACATCTCCTGTGTCTCCCTCTTGCACGAAGAATTTGAAGGGCCGCGTCCCTCTCTTTTGGGCTCCCTGGTGGCTCTGCATCCACTGTGTGTACTTAGTTGCTCAGTCATGTCCAACTCTTGGCGACCCCATGGACTGTAGGTAGCCCACCAGGCTCCTCTGTCTGTGGGATTCTCCAGGCAAGAATACTGGAGTAGGTTGCCATTTCCTACTCCAGGGGATCTTCCCAACCCAGGGATCAAACGTGTGTGGCTGGCATTGTCAGCTGCGTTCTTCACCACTGAGCCACCAGGAAAGGCCCCTGAATGCATTACCCACCTAGGGCAACATATGAAGACAGTAGCCTCGATTTCTTGTCGGGGCTGGGGACCCTCACTGATTTCTGGCTGGAGTGTTTACAGGCCTTAGAATGATTCACTCAGGGTCAAGGCCTCCCCCGGTTTTCATTTAAGCACATTCCTACAGAGGACTTATGTATACGCCCAGGAGTGCATCCACTCGAGAGGAGGTGGAATTCAAAAGAGGAGGCAGTGATCATTACCGATAATTCTTTGGTAGGCTATGGTCAACACTCTTCTTTCTGCTGCTGTTGGGTTTGCAGGTGGGAGAGCGCTTTGGGATCGAGTCTAATGAATAATCTGTGATGAGTGGCTTTTTGATGTGAAAGCAAAACCTGGAGACTCTTGTGGGCAGGGGTTTCTGTGGGTGAAGGGGTGGGTGTTCTCCAGTGCCTGCCTGAGACCACTAGCTGCCTAGAAAGCACTTTTTAAAATCAGGTGCACAGCGCTGGCCACCATGGTGCTTTCCAGTCTGCAAGTCGATCCTGACCTTCACTTCACAGGTCTGTGCCAAGTGTTGTAACAGTTAACAGTTCTCTTTAAAATCCTCTGCACCGTGTTTTCTTTCAAGGCTGCTTTAGTAATTCAGCAGGCTTCCCTGGCAGCTCAGCTGATAAAGAACCTGCCTGCCAGTTCAGGGGGGACATGGGTTTGATCCCTGGGTCAGGGAGATCCCCTGGAGAAGGGAATGGCAGCCCATTCCAGTATTCTTGCCTGGAGAATCCCAAGGACAAAGGAGCCCTGTGGGCTACAGTCCATGCGTTCACAAACTGTTGGACACGATTGAGCACACACGCCTTAGGAACTCAGCAGATGGGTCACTTTATAGGTTGGTCCCAAGCTCCCTGGCTAACTGATGGTAACCTCTGGCTTCCTCTTCAGCAGGTCAGCGGGAGGGGGTGGGTGGAGCCCAGTCTGAAAGGCAGTGACCAGCAGGGGCCGCAGGAAGGACCATCAAATGAGCATGGCTTGCTTGGCTCAGGATGTCCTGCCAGTCCCACTAGGCTTGTACCTGGACAGGAGCAAAGGAGGATGCCAGGGAGTGGCCTGGGAAGACAACGGAGCTATCCCAGGCCAGGCCCCCTGACCATGGGTTGCAAAGCAGGACAGTCAGGTTTGAGGGTCGAGACCATGCCTGGAGGGTGACTGCAGGAATGATGATGGGCGTGGATAATCCAAGTGAGCCTGCCTGAGTTGCTGAGTGGATGCTGTTCTCCAGAAACCTGCAGAACCCACTGAAAAAGGCACCATCTGAATAACCACCATAAAAATGTCTATAAATAACAGATGCTGGAGAGGGTGTGCAGAAAAGGGAACCCTCCAACATGCCTGGTGGGAATGTAAATGGGTGCAACCATGATGAAAAACAGTATGGAAGTTCCTAAAAAAAACTAAGAGAGTTGCCATATGATCCAGCAATCCCATTCCTGGGCATACACCCAGACAAAACTATCATTAGAAAAGACACAGGCAGTCCTGTGTTCACTGCAACACTGTGCACAGTAGCCAAGACGTGGAAGCAACCTAAATGTCTGTTGACAGGTGAACGGATAAAGAAGATGTGACGTGCGTGCACGCACACATACACACATATATAATGGAATATTGCTTGGCTATCAGAAAGAATGAAATAATACCATTTGCAGCAACATGGATGGACCTAGACATAATCATATAAGTGAAGTAAGTCAGACAAAGACAAATACCATATGATATCATTTATACGTGGGATCTAAGATATGACACTGATGAACTTACCTACAAAGCAGAAACAGACTCATAGTCATAGAGAGCAGTCTTCTGGTTGCCAAGGAGGAGAGGAGTGGGGATGGATGGGGTGGGAGTTTGAGATGAGCAGATGCCAACTATTAGGTATAGACTGGATAAGCAACAGGGCCCAACTGCCCAGCACAGGGAACCATATTCAATATCCCATGATAAACCATAATGGGAAAGACTATGAAAAAGAATGTATATATGCATGGCTGACTGCTGTACAGCAGAAACTAACATAACATTGTAAATCAACTAAAACTTTAATAAAAAAATTTTTAAAGGTGCCATCTGACAGGGCATCAGCCCCTTTGCTTTGCTCCTCATGACGACCCCTCATGTCACAGATCAGAAAACTGAGACCGGGGATTCACTTTCACAGAGCCCAGATCAGAAGCCATCCTCAGCGACTCCAGGGTCTGATATTCTTCCCAATGCACTTTCCCGTCTCTTCCACCCCACACATTTCCCACTCAAATGTGGGGCAATTATAGTCTTTCAAAGAAATAAAAATGCCAGCCAGGGGAGCTGCACACAGGGCATTCAGCAACCCTGCAGGCATAGCTCCTTGATTCTACCAGCTCCGGGCACCTGTGCTGCCTGGCGCTGTGTCTGCCCGGCCAGAAAGCAGAAGGCACCGGCTCCAGTAGGCAGGATAAGGGCTCCTCGTGCCCTCCTCCATTTCCACAGAGCATGGCTGCAGACCGCTGGGGCACGCGGCTTGGGCCGAGGCCCCCGTGCCCCCACCAGAGCCGTGGCTCTTCTGATCTGCTCTGTGAGCCAGGCTCTACCACGGACCCAGCAGGCCAGGCCCCAGCTGTTACATCCCGCCCCCTGGCCCTCCCTCACCTGATCACCCCTCACTGTCCATCCTGCGGGAGACGAGATGACCACCGCATACCTCAGGCTGACTCTCAAGGGACAGGTCTCCCCACAGTGGATCACAGGGAGCCATTACTTACCAAGCCCTTGAAGGGGAGAATCAGTTTTGACCCAGTTATGGGCTTCCCTGACGGTCCAAAAGCTAAGACTCCATGCTCCCAATGCAGGGGACCCGGGTTCAATCCCTGGTCAGTGAACTAGATCCCATGTACAGCAACTAAAAAAATCAAAGACACACATGTGTTGCAACTAAGACCCGGTGCAGCCAAGCCAATAAATAAATATTACCAAAAACCTTGGCCTCAGTTTGGATCACAGGCATCCAGTGTACCCTACACAGCTAATACAGCAGCAACAGTGACAGGCTGACTATATGCCAGGCACTGTATTAAATACTTTACAGCTGTCTTGTGTGTTGACTGAGAAGAGGACATTGTTACTGGATCCAGCACCAACTGGGCCGAGGTCTCCCTCGCTCTTCAAAGTGTAGCCCACGAACCAACGGCATCAGATCATCTACAAGTGTGTTACCGAAGGAGAACCTTGGCCCCCCACCCCAGTCCTCCTGCCTGAAACCTGCATTCTAACAAGAAATGACTCTCACGCATTCCAAGTTAGAGAAGCACGGATGCAGGATTCTTTTTAAATCTAGGATAAGGAAAGAGTATGATTTTTTTCTCCCTCAGGGTTTTTAACTCAAGTGAGGCTGTACATAGAGGACTTCTGAGCAAACTTGGAGCTTCTCAAATTTATGTTTCCTTTATACTTGGTAAGAGGTTTTCTAAGACTTCTTGTAAAGCTTATTATCCCTTTCAAGCTTAAAAAATCTTTTATTTATTTATTTGGCTGTGCCGGGTCTTCACTGCAACACAAGGGATCTTCACTGCGACATGCAGTGTCTTTAGTTGAGGCATGTGAGATCTTCAGTCCTGGACCAGGGATTGAACCCGTGTCCCCTGCATAGGAACCATGGAGTCTTAACCAGCCAGGCAAGTCCCAAGAGAATAAGTACTTTTGATGATTCTTGGAAAGAACATGGATTCTGGCTAGAATCACTAATTGTGCAGAGAGTTTCTCACATTCTCATTTCCACGGCCAGTGTAGAGTTTCCCTTTAAAGCTGGATAGGAGAATTGTGCAGGAACTTTTTTTGGTATCAAAATAAATAACCACCCCAAATGAATGCATGAATGCACTGTAATGAAATAGCTAAACTCTAAAGAGGTTTTCCTTTAGGGGGATTCACGGGTAAGGATAGCTATTTCATACAGATACTGTTACAATTCTACCAAGAAATTAAGAAGTATACTATTTCCAACTAACATTAAAATATAATTCAATAGAGAGATGAGAAAAAGGTTGTTGATTCCTGACATTTTTCCCAGCCACATGAAAAGAATTTTCAAGGGACTTCCCTGGTGGTCCAGTGGCTAAGACTCCATGCTCCCAATGCAGGGGGCCTGGGTTCCATCCCTGGTCAGGGAACTAGGTCCCACAACTAAGACTCAGAGCAGCCACAACTAACACCTGGCACAGCCAAGTAAATAATTTTTTTAAAAGAATTTTTAGAGCAGCAGCTAATGTGGACATGGGATCCAAGGGGATGACAATTTATTCTTTCATAAAACTCTTAAAGACCTTGGAGAAGGAAATGGCAATCCACTCCAGGACTATTGCCTGGAGAATCCCATGGACAGAGGAGCCTGGTAAGCTATAGTCCACGGGGTCACAAAGAGTCAGACACGACTGAGCAACTTCACTATATTCACTATACGGATCTGTTTAGTGTGAATTTCAGATATAACAATGTTTCAGTTTTAATTTCAAGTCTTTCATTGAAGGCATGCCATTTGCTCTTACTCTCTTCCTAGTTTTGGAATGGTCGACTCCATAACATTTTCGTGGAGGTCCAAGATATTTTACTTTACTGTGATTATTATATAATTTTAATGTAACAAAAACAAAACAAAACAAAACACTTAAAAAGCCTGACTTAAGTTCCAGGTCAGAACCTTCCCCATCTGTCCCCATGTTCCCTTTCACCATGCCAGCCTCCCTTCCAGGGTCCCTCTACCAACTGGTGCTTCCTAGTCACTGGGGGTTCCCTAACCCAGAAAACTTCCACTCTTCCTTCCATGAAGTACCTTAGGGTGCAAAATACACACTCTCTATCTCCTCGCCTCATCTGAACTCCTGTCTAGCGGCAATGCCTATCCCAGTTAAGAAGTGTTGAGGAAAAATTAGGCTCACGAAGCCAATCTCTCTAAGGTGTGAATGACTGATAGTCCCATAAACATCCCATAGCTATTTACATTTTAAAAGATCTTGTGAACCGTATTGGGGTTTCCCAGGTGGCACTAGTAGTAAAGAACCCGCCTGCCAATGCAAGAGACACAAGAGATGTGGGTTCAATCCCCGGGTTGGGAAGATCTCCCTGGAGGAGAGCATGGCAACCCACTCCAGTATTCTTGCTTGGAGAATCCCATGGACAGACAAGCCTGGAGGGCTACAGTCCATGAGGTCACAAAGAGTCAGACATGACTGAAGTGACAGTACACATGCAAGAACCCTAGGAAATCTCTATTTATATGTATTTCAAGTGAGGAATACTTTGGCCACCTGCAAAGAGCCAACTCATTGGGAAGGATTTGATGTTGGGAAAGATTGAGGGCAGGAGGAGAAGGGGACGACAGTGGATGAAATGGTTGGATGGCATCATTGACTCAGTGGACATGAGTTTGAGCAAGCTCCAGGAGATAGTGAAGGACAGGGAAGCCTGGTGTGTTGCAATTCACGGGGTCCCAAAGAGTCAGACATGAATGAGGGACTGAACAACAAGCTAGGGAAGCACAGATTTTTTTTAAAACCACACAAACAATTTTGGAACTTGTCCAATAAAAGATCAGTCCTCATCACTTAGAATCACTTCATTGGCTCAGTTTAAACCATTGGAGTTTTATTATTATTTATTACGTTATCTTCATGGTTGCATGCCTAATGCTTTCCTGGTTCCTGCCATGGCAAAGCAACATGATGAGATAAAATAGGTCTCTGCATGCGATTCCTGCAAATCTAGACCTGGACTAAGGGAGTTTTGAGCCCCTCGAGCCTCTCTGCACCCTTGCAGGACCAGCAGAAAAACCCCAGATAGTCAGCTTGGCTGTGTGTGAGCCGCGTCTTTGGATGCAGCATTTAGCAAGACGAGGATGGAGGCGAACTCTGACATGTGTAACAGCCCTGCTGCTCCCTGCCCTCCACCTACTCACAGACTCTGCTATAGACCCCGAGCCCTCTGAGCTGGGGGTCCAGTCCCACTTCCAGCTGGGGGTCCAGTCCCACTTCCAGCTGGCTTCTGGGTACAGAAGGGAATAGAAGTAACCCTAGATGGGTTGCACTCTGAAGAACAGCCCTTGATGGGAGCTTTCATCACTGCTGCCATTCTGTTTGTCTACTAAGTGACAAGCACTGTGTGAAGTATTTCATCTCTACACCAGCCCTATGGCGGAAATCTCCCTCTCCTCATTTTACGGATGATGAAAGTGACATTCAGAGGTAAGCCACTTACCCAAAGCACCATAGCTAGGAGAGGGCAGAGCCACAAATCAATCTAGATCCGACTAACGCCCAAGCCCCAGCTCTTACCTGCCACCTTACAGTAGATGCAGTCAGAGTAATAGCATCATCTCAGAATCACTCTGTGAGCCAGGCCTGTTTCTCTGCTGGAAGAGTGGGCCCAGTGCCTACGGCTCCTGATACCTTCAGAGTCCATGACAAAGTTTTCATCACTTTTTAAATCAGAAAAAAAAATTAACCTTTAGGTTGAAAAAACACATATATTTTTAACATATATTTATAGATTCACACGNATTGAGGGCAGGAGGAGAAGGGGACGACAGTGGATGAAATGGTTGGATGGCATCATTGACTCAGTGGACATGAGTTTGAGCAAGCTCCAGGAGATAGTGAAGGACAGGGAAGCCTGGTGTGTTGCAATTCACGGGGTCCCAAAGAGTCAGACATGAATGAGGGACTGAACAACAAGCTAGGGAAGCACAGATTTTTTTTAAAACCACACAAACAATTTTGGAACTTGTCCAATAAAAGATCAGTCCTCATCACTTAGAATCACTTCATTGGCTCAGTTTAAACCATTGGAGTTTTATTATTATTTATTACGTTATCTTCATGGTTGCATGCCTAATGCTTTCCTGGTTCCTGCCATGGCAAAGCAACATGATGAGATAAAATAGGTCTCTGCATGCGATTCCTGCAAATCTAGACCTGGACTAAGGGAGTTTTGAGCCCCTCGAGCCTCTCTGCACCCTTGCAGGACCAGCAGAAAAACCCCAGATAGTCAGCTTGGCTGTGTGTGAGCCGCGTCTTTGGATGCAGCATTTAGCAAGACGAGGATGGAGGCGAACTCTGACATGTGTAACAGCCCTGCTGCTCCCTGCCCTCCACCTACTCACAGACTCTGCTATAGACCCCGAGCCCTCTGAGCTGGGGGTCCAGTCCCACTTCCAGCTGGGGGTCCAGTCCCACTTCCAGCTGGCTTCTGGGTACAGAAGGGAATAGAAGTAACCCTAGATGGGTTGCACTCTGAAGAACAGCCCTTGATGGGAGCTTTCATCACTGCTGCCATTCTGTTTGTCTACTAAGTGACAAGCACTGTGTGAAGTATTTCATCTCTACACCAGCCCTATGGCGGAAATCTCCCTCTCCTCATTTTACGGATGATGAAAGTGACATTCAGAGGTAAGCCACTTACCCAAAGCACCATAGCTAGGAGAGGGCAGAGCCACAAATCAATCTAGATCCGACTAACGCCCAAGCCCCAGCTCTTACCTGCCACCTTACAGTAGATGCAGTCAGAGTAATAGCATCATCTCAGAATCACTCTGTGAGCCAGGCCTGTTTCTCTGCTGGAAGAGTGGGCCCAGTGCCTACGGCTCCTGATACCTTCAGAGTCCATGACAAAGTTTTCATCACTTTTTAAATCAGAAAAAAAAATTAACCTTTAGGTTGAAAAAACACATATATTTTTAACATATATTTATAGATTCACACGAAGAAAGCAATGGCACCCCACTCCAGTACTCTTGCCTGGAAAATCCCATGGATGGAGGAGCCTGGTGGGCTGCAGTCCATGGGGTCGCTAAGAGTCAGACACGACTGAGCGACTTCACTTTCACTTTTCACTTTCATGCATTGGAGAAGGAAATGGCAACCCACTCCAGGGTTCTTGCCTGGAGAATCCCAGGGACGGGGGAGCCTGGTGGGCTGCCATCTATGGGGATGCAGAGTTGGACTCGACTGAAGAGACTTAGCAGCAGCAGCATAGATTCACAAATATGTGTTTTAACATATTTATAGATTCACCTTTATACCAACAGTCATAAAATTATCATCAACATTTTTTTAACGGAGGAAGAGGCTGCAAAGGCAAAAGTTCTAGGGGTCCACAAGAGCCCTAACACAGCCTTGCGCAGAGCTGGCCTCCCCAGAAGTTTCTGCTGCTGTGCCACTTGTATCACTGTGGACTTTAGGATCAGCCTTAGAAGAGGGTTGCTGTTGTTTAGTCATTAAGTCATGTCTGACTATTTGCAATCCCATGGACTAAGTCCCTGGGGTTCTCCAGGCAAGAATACTGCTGAGCCACTTGGGAAGCCTATAAGAGGGACAGCATTATCACCTCTGGTGTCAGAGAAGGCCAGCTGAGCAGAGAAGCTAAGTCCTTCTCTCCAAATCTGGGGTTCAGAGCAGGCAGGCTGATCCCTACCTGGCAGGTCACTGGAGCAAGCGTCTCAAGGGCGTGTGAGTTGGTCTGTACATTGCACCTCCAGGGAGGAGGTTTGAAGAAGACCCACGGGTTTATACCCCACCCCCTAGGCCAATTATCACCCAGACTAGGTCTCCCTTTTGGAGCCGTCAGTTCACAGATGATCAGACAGGGTAGGCGGCTCTTTGCCAGCAGATCTGAGCCAGGGGCAGATCTGCTGTTCAAGATGCTGGTCCAGGTGAGGACTGTCATCCAAGCCAGAGGCCTCTCTGCTCGTCTCCAGGAGCCCAACCAGAGAGGGGCCCTGAAGGAATCCATGTGCTTCGGCTTCCTCCAGGGAATAACTCCTCGGACAGCGCCAGCAGTCTGGCAGTGCCCTTTGCGAATTCTTTGCCAACATGAGGGGATTTTCATGCAGACAATACACTCTGGTCTGGCAAAAGCCAGCTTGAGCACAAAACACTGTATTCCTCTCTCCTCTTCTCTAACCGCAAGGATACTGCACAAAGCTAAAATGGCAGTTTTCAGTCTTTGTATAATTAGAGATGCTGGAATAACGGTGATGTGGCTGTGTGTTAATAAGCATTAATTTAACATCAATAGTCATGTAGAGTGTTTATGCAAGTACATCCCAATTTACATGAGCCGCACTTTAGATATGGGGCTTGCCAGGTGGTGCGAGTGGTAAAGAACCTGCCTGCCAAAGCAGGAGACACAGGTTCGATCCCGGGGTCAGGAAGATCCCCTGGAGAAGGAAATGGCAACCCACTCCAATATTCTTGCCTGGAGAATCCCATGGACAGAGGAGCCTGGACAGTTACAGTCTATGGAGTCAGAAAGTGAGACACGACTGAGTGACTAACAATACAAGCAGACTAGTCCCCACTCCTGTGCAGACTATTATATTCTAGATAGGGACAGAGTGGTTATAACTGAGCTGGCCATTAACAGAGTGCCTCACAGGGACTTTAGTGGTTAAGACTCTGCACTCCCTAAGCAGGGGAGCCAGGTTTGACCCCTGGTCAGGAAACTAGAGCCTGCATGCTACAACTAAAAAAGATTTTGCATGCTGCGACTAAGACTTGTCACAGCCAAATAAATTTTTTTTTAAAAAGCCTTCATATACCAGGGCTTCATTAGCCCATTAACTAGAGAATGATATAAAAATCCATTCTCAGGCTTCCTGGTGGTTTGGTGGTTAAGCGTCCATCTTGCAATGCCAGGGAGATTGGTTTGATTCTTGGTTTGGGAGGATCCCACATGCCTCAGGGCAACTGGGCCAGTGAATCACAACTACTGAAGTCTTTGCACCCTGGGAGCCTGTTCTCCTCAACAAGTGAAGCTGCCGCAACGAGAAGCCCAAGCCCCATAGCTCGCGTTGCCCTGACTCTCCACAGCTGGAGGGGCTGGCATGACACTGAAGACCTAGCACAGGCAACAGTAAATAAATAAATATTAAAATAAGGCTAGATTGAAGGCAGGAGGAGAAGGGGACAACAGAGGACGAGATGGTTGGATGGCATCACTGACTCAATGGACATGAGCTTGAACAAGCTCTGGGAGATGGTGAAGGGCAGGCAAGCCTGGCGTGATGCAGTCCATGGGGTGGCNAGGCAGGAGGAGAAGGGGACAACAGAGGACGAGATGGTTGGATGGCATCACTGACTCAATGGACATGAGCTTGAACAAGCTCTGGGAGATGGTGAAGGGCAGGCAAGCCTGGCGTGATGCAGTCCATGGGGTGGCAAAGAATTGGACATGACTGAGCAACTGAACAACAACATAAAGACATTTTTAAAAAATCCATTCTCAAAAGCTTTGAGCTGGTGAGAAAGGTGACAGACATATGGCCCCAGCTGGAGATGGAGAAACAGACCCTGTTCTCTATTTTGTCATTGTTGCTTCCTGTCTCACAGTATGTGAGCTAATATCACTAATGACCCTTTGAAGCTGCTGTCATCTGCATTTTATAGAAAACTAAATGGGGACTTGATGTTCAGTTTCATGATAAAATAACACACGACTAGTAAGTTGTGAAGCCAAGATTTAAACTCAGGTATGGATGACTTTAAAGGTTTAATTTTCTTTCAATCTTTTTTCCTTACTACTTTTGAAATTTTTTATTTTTGTGAAAGTTATACATAGACATAGTTTAGTGAATCTACATATTTCTCACTCATGTCCCTCCTCTCCATTTCCTCTTCCTCAAAAAGTAGCCATTTTTACTTCTTTTAGTTGGTTTATTCATATTCATATCTTTAAGTAACATGTTCTTATTGCTACTTCTTGATGTTTTTGTCAATTCTAGGCATTGCCAAGTTGCCTCCTTTGCATACTTGGGAATATAAAGATTTCACTCTCCTTCCTCCTATCCTGTCAATGTAGAGTTTTTAAANATATCTTTAAGTAACATGTTCTTATTGCTACTTCTTGATGTTTTTGTCAATTCTAGGCATTGCCAAGTTGCCTCCTTTGCATACTTGGGAATATAAAGATTTCACTCTCCTTCCTCCTATCCTGTCAATGTAGAGTTTTTAAACACTGTATCTATAAAGTTCGGGGTGCATGTGGTTATGACAAAACATAAGGACAGAGTGAGAAGTTCGGCAGAAGCTCTTCTCAAAAATGAATGACAGGAAGGGGACACATGTGCACCTATGGCTAATTCATGTTGATACCTGGCAGAAATGAAGCCAACACTGTAAAGCAATTGTCCTTCAAGTTACAATAAGTTAAAACTTTTTTAAAAAAAATTTAAAAGCTAATGACAAAACTAGGCAAAATGGTCAAAAACAACCATTTCGGGATGCAATCAAAGGCATATAAAACTCGCAAAATACTTTTTCAAGAAAGACCACTGAACTTTGGGAAAGAACACCGGGACTCTGGCCTTTTAGCCTGGAGCTGATCCCAGTTATCACTTTGTCTCCCCTCCAATCCAGCTCTGGTTTGGTAGTCTGACCAGGGCAGGGTGGCCCATGACAGCTAGCACCCTCTCCAGCACACAGACCTGACTTGACTGTGAGTAGAATGCAGAAAAAGCCCATGCCACAGGCACTGTCAGAAATGGTAGCGATTCCAGTTCCAAGCATAGACGAAAGGTTAACATCCCAGAGAGCCTGAGGTCGGGGCAAATAACATTCTGTCAGACCGGCCAGAAATGTAACAGAAAGCTCCACACAAGAAGACAGCCACAATGCACCCGATGGTACTGGCAGTCTCGAAAGTGGCACACGTTTGCAGTTCTGAACACAAACAAGGGAGACTGGAGAAGGCCCTCGCTATCACACATCCCTGCTGAACACCAGTTTCTAATAACTACTTATGTAAACACAGAGGAGAGACACAGGGACCAGATGAAAAGCAAAATCCAGGGAAGATTTGTAAGTGATTTAAATTTTCAGTATGTTCCCCAACCTCCATACAGATCTATTAGCAAAAGATGGAATTCTTACAGCCTTAAGGTGTTCAAACACAACCTCTGATCAATCACTGGTGGATCAATAAGTTATACTGACATAGAGATGACCCCTAGGAAGCCAGAATCAAAAATAAAAATAATACTTTAAGTAAAACTGAGAAAAAGCATCAGCAGGTGCACATGGCAAGGGAAACAGACTCTGAAATTAGTCAAGTCACCAAACAAGTGAGCAAAGAAACAAACCCCAGCAATAGCAACAACATCGGAAACGGGCAATGGGTGGAATTTGGATCTAGAGTTGCTACAATATATTATCTGAAATGGGCTTCCCCAGTAGCTCTGTGGTAAAGAATCCACCTGCAATGCAAGGAGGCACAGGAGACTTGGGTTTGGTCTCTGGTTTGGGAAGATCCCCTGAAGATGGGAATGGTTACCCACTTCTGTATTCTTGGCTGGAGAACCCCATGGACAGAGGAGCCTGGTGGGGAAGAGTCCATAGCGTCCAAGAAAGTAGAACACAACTGAAATGGCTGAGCACATGCACACATAATCTGAAATATCTAGAAAATTCAACAGAAAATTACTTAATACAAAATGCACAAACAGGAGAAGGAGATCAATACTTTGAGGTGGGGAGGTGGGGAGTAGTTACTAGAAACTGTCTCTGAGGAATTTCAGATGTTAAACTTCACAAAGACTTCAACATAATTATTATAAGGGGCTTCCCTGATAGCTCAGTTGGTAGAGAATCCATCAGTAATTTCGGAGACCCCAGTTCGATTCCTAGGTCGGGAAGATCCGCTGGAGAAGGGATAGACTACCCAATATTCTTGGGCTTCCGTTATGGCTCAGGTGGTAAAGAATCCTCTGGCAAAGAATTAAACTAAGGGAAATCATGCTTAAAGAATCAAAGGAAAATACAGTGACAAAGACTCATCAAAAAGAAATACCAATATAGAGCCAAAACGTACAGAAGAAAGGGGCAGCTACTCTCCTTTGCGGTGCGCAGTCTCCTCATTGTGTGGCTTCCTTGCCGTGGAACATGGGTACTAGAGCACACAGCCGTAAGTAGCTGCAGCTCTCGGGCTCAGCAGCTGCGGCTCACGGCTCAGCTGGCCCACGGCATGTGGGGTCTTCCCGGACCAGGGATCAGACCCACGTCCCCTGCATTGCCAGGCAGATTCTCAACCACTGGACCTCCCGGGAAAACCCTGCTTTCAAGTTTTGTTAGACAGAACCACAGTTGTGTTTTGTTTGGAGGTAATTATTACCTATTACTAGGAAAGACCCTTTAGAATAATCCACCCAATCAATGCCAGTTGATATCAAATGTATAGTCTGAAACATTCTAGGCAGGTGGCTTTCCAACGTGGAATCATCTCCCAAATTCTCCTCACTGTGCAACAACAGCAAGGGGGGGAAGCCAGCGAGTTCTGAATTGAGCAAGGAACTTACAGCACAATGGAGACAAAGGAGCCTTCGGATGCCAGCTTGGTCTAGACCGTGGCCACTGCCCTGACCTGGTGGCTGCCTCCAGAGGAAGACTGACCAGGCAGAGGAGGCTGGCGTGACAGAGGGCTAGAATGGCCCTGCCAACCCCCAAACTGCATCTGTCTCCAGCCAAAGGCCATCTGATGATGGAGTGGGGACTTGGGTCACTTGGAGGTGAAACAGAGACCCCAAGCTAGAGGTGGGAGGTCCTCGGGGCAACTGACAGCCTTCTGTTTCATCTCGGGAGCTGTGTGAGGGCTCCAGGCATCTCAGTTCCAGGAGATGTCCTCCCTAGGACACGAAATGTTCGACAGAAACTCCGAGGCTGTCCGTGCAACAGTGAGAGGAGAAAATGGGCTTCTATTCTTTTAGCTGCGGGAGAAAGCAATGTGGCTTTGTTGTTGCGATGGAGCCCGAGGCCCCCAAGGGCCAGGAAGCACCAAGGCCAGCAGGAAAGGTATGGAGAGCAGATGTTGGCCTTTCTTGCCACCTCTGCGAGGGAGCAAATGCAGACACTGGGGGGCTGCCAAGCTTCAAGAGATAAAGGATTCAAGACTGTGTGCCCTCCCGCGGACTCTCACGAAAAGGTGAGGGGTTGAGGGGAAGGAGGAGGAAGCTGACCCTTGGTGAGTGTGGGTTCCTGGCCAAGCGCACACTTCAAACAAGTCATCAAAGTTGAAAATTGTCTCCTGATGGTCTGGACTAAACTTTTATACTGTGGCCACATGGCCAGATTGGGAAGCCCAGGTAGCTTCTGTGGTAAAGAACCTGCCTGCCAGTGTAGGAGGCGTGAGAAATGTGGGTTTGATCCCTGGATCAGGAAGATCCCCTGGAGAAGGAAATGGCAAACCCACTCCAGTATTCTTGCTTGGAGAATCCTGTGGACAGAGGAGCCTGGTGGGCTAACGTCCATGGGGTCACAAAGAGTCGAACATGACTTAGCAACTGAGCACGCATGTGGCCGGGGACTGAGGATGGCGCACTCTGCCCCCAGTGGCTGTGAGTATGGGCTCCGGTGGCCCGTCTGCCTTGAGCACTGCAGTCCAAAAGGTGATAATGTTAATGCCGGTTATCATCGCTGGACATTTACCATTTACGACATGTCACTCACTGCCTGAGAAATCTTACGAGCATCATCTCATTTTGTCCATCAACAAATAATATAGAGGGTCTGTTCATGCTAGACTGTGGCACTGACTCCCCACCAGGAACCAATGAGGAACCCATTTTATCAGTGATGAAACTGAGGAGGCTAGAGTTTAATTGATTTGCCTGGTCCCACAGCCAGCAGGTGGCAGACCTGGGATTCAAACGTCTGTCTGTTAAGCCAATGCATTCAACCACCTACCCTCTCGGGGAATCTCTGACTTGATGCCGAGGGATATTCATGGACCAGGGAAACATTTCCTAGGTCTGTTCCCAAAGCAAGTTGCTGGGGGTGAGCCAAGCACAGGGAGAAGATCGCAAGGCAGGCCCTGACCTCCCTGTGACCTGGCAAACAGCTTTCCAGAAAACACCAGAGTGTTCCGGTCTGGCCCACGATGTTAGCACTGGTTCTGCTGACATCTCCTGCTCTCCAAAAGAGGCTCTCCAAGGCCGTTTTTCTCCCAGCCTTGGTGCCTCCTGACCCTTGTGGGTCTCAGGCTCCACCACCTGCAGGGTCCACCACTCCAGTCCACAAACAAACTCAAACCAGTCCCCAACAGCACGTGGCATCTGTGGTGACTGGTGCTGGTTTTGCAGCTTCCTCTGTAACTGGTGAGCCCTGGGGCCAGGAGGGAGGAACCAAGGCCCTGTGGTCATCTCTCCCCTCCCTCCCTGCCCCTCGAGGCCTGCTCACTCTTTAGGACACAGTTCCTGCCTTGCCAGAAGTAAAACTGCATCCCAGGCAGAAAGGCTCTTTGAAAACAAAGCCATGTGTGTGTGAGGGTATTCGAGAGGGAAGGAGAGGAGTGCGCTCACCCTTCTAAGGAAATGCATTTCACAGGAGGACTAGAAACCAAAGTGTCCCGTGAGAAACATGGATGGTCTGACCACGCTGTGTGTCTTTTCGGTTTTGAAGGCAAACCACCCTCCACAGCTGGGGCAGCAAGCCGTCTCCCTCCCAGAGCCCAGCGATCTCTCTAACTGCAGCATCTTCACGCCACTGTTACTTATATGGAGAAGAAGAGAAGCCCCATGGTGGGACAGGGCTGAGAGCAGGCCTGGGGTCCCTTCAGTGCCAGGCCATCGGCTTGGAATCCAGCCTGGTGCAGAGACGGGCTTGGTCCTGCCACCCCTCTGTTGAGTGGGTCAGGGCTCAGCTCTTGCAGCTGCTGGTGAGGGGCTCTGAGGAGGGAGCCCGTGTGTGCACGTGGGGTGCTGGCAGTGCACCCCCACCTCCCCCGGAGCCAGAGAAAGAGCCCAGAACCTCAAAGGACAAGTACAGCTATGTTTTCCCAGCCTCTCACGCGGAACCCTGGGCAATATCTCTGAGCCTTGGTATTCTCATCTCCAGAGCAGAGTCCACGGCTTAGCTGGTGGGGCTGTTTGGAGGCACAAAGGTGACGAGCCCAGCCAGCGGGGGCACTCACAAGCACAGGCCCTTTTCCCACCACCTGGGGGCTGTCTGGGCTCACTGGGTCACAGGCCCCATGGCACAGCCCCCGGCCCGGGTGCATCCCGCCCGGCTCATGCCCCCTCTGCCTTTAGTGCCAGCAAGGTGGTGGCGAGGGTGCAGAGGGGCCCGTGGGCATATGCGTAGGCTGCCAAGCGCTCTTCCCGTCCCTTTCCCAGCCCGACTCTCTGCCCTTCCTCCTCGTCTCCAGGACCGGACCTCTGTCCCTGCCCTTCAGTCCCCTCTGCAAGGACACCCGGGGCTGGCACAGTCTTGCCTCACGGGGCTGGAGATGTGAGGGGCTGGGGGGTTTAGAAGCCATCAAGGAGGCTGGAGGAACAGACAAAGGGATCGCATGCAGCCAGCCCGGCAGGTCCATCACTTGTGCAATTCTGCATCTTCGCTGTTCAGGTAGATGAGCAGCTGCTTTGCTGTGCACGTGGCCTCCTCCTTTGTTCTCCTCTTGGGTCGGTGGAATCAGCCATCATTACTGCGCTTGTTGGAAGCATTGTTATCGTCAGGTCTTGGGGCCACACAGGTGCCCCAGACACTCAAGGTAAGTGAGAGCCCAAGGAAGCCCTTCCGGAATACGAAATTCTGTCCTAAGGAAGTCTTGAAGATGCTCTGTTTACAGGAGTGCCTGAGCCCTGGGCAGAGCTGCGTCCTTGCAGCATCCTCTGGGGCTGTCACGCATCTGCCGTCTGTCCACCCAAGCATCCTTGAGAGAAGTCCCTGCCTCTTTACGGCCCCTTGGGCATCTCCCTGCAGGCTGCCCTAGAGGACTTGAGTGCTTTAGCCTAGAGCGGGGCTTTTTAACCACCTCCTCCCCTCCCCCAGGGTAGCCTCCACTTCTAACCTCAAGTTGCCCCTTTGGAGGGGCTCTGCGGAAGCTGAGGGTACACGGGAGCACACAATGGGGGCAGCCTTCAGGACTGCATTTCCAGCTGCCCCAGAGGAGTCTCCAGCTGACTCAGAGGGACCCCCACGACAGGGGGTAAGTTCTGTGTCCCCTCTCCACGCAGGAAGCTTACCAAATCCTGGATGGCCTACTTCCTCTCACTGTCCAGCCCTCGCTGGTCCAGTCTCACCCGACAGGCTGCCCTGCCCATCACAGAAACAGCGCAGGGCTTCCCAGCAAGCTGTAAAGCGACTGCTGAGAAAGCTCGGCCAGGGCAAGCACAGCAGGCCTGCCTCATTCATGGCAGCTCAGACCTTCAGATTGGACTTCCATCCATCATTACCTCCTGCCACGGGAGAGCCCAGAACCTGAGCTCCAGGCCTGGCCGTTCCTGGAGTCACATGGACAACGACCAGCAGCTCCCTTTGTCCTCTGGACTTTGCGGGAAATGGGTCTCATTCTCACATTTGTTCCCAAGGGGGAGTCCAGACTAGGGGGGAAACCTCCAAATCTCTATTGATTGTGCCTAATGGAGGGAGGTTCATTTGCAGTCTCTGCCCTTAGCTGTTACTAAAGAAAATAGACACCGTTTTCATATTTCTGATCAGTGGCAGGTAGATAAAAACCTTCCGCTTTACTTCTCTTTTCATGAAATGTGACTACTGGGCCTTTGGAAAGGACTGATATCAAAGGCTATTGGAAAGGGAGAGACTAGATAGAGCTCATGGATGTATTGAATCCACAAACATGTCAGCCTCACAGAGTCCATAAGAAAAGGAAAAACTATCTCAAGGTGAAAAAGGGAGACTCTGTTCTGAAAAGGCATTGAGAATCAGATGACAGATGGAAAAAGGTAAATCACCCTTCAGAAAATGTTCTTGAAAAATGCGGACTCACCGTTCTGAAAAAAATTTTGTCCTAAATACTGTTTTATTCCATAGCCCTGAAGCTGATTAAAGTAAACACCAGTTAACTGAAAAGAATGAAAGATTTGCAGAGAAAAGAAAACACCACGGCTGTAAGAGTCCCGTGCTAATGAGGGAGAACGAAGGAGAAAGGAGAGAGTGAAGCCGCGTGGACATTCTGCAGAGAGGAAAGGGGAGCTTCAGTGGAAGCAGGCTGCGGGGACCCCCAGAAGGCTTGGGAGGGCACTGGACTTCCCGGGCTGGGGTGAGAGTTAAGCTATTCAACCAAGCATTACAAGAAAATGTGTGTCTGGCAGGTTGCAGGGTTTCTGAACCCTCAGGTGGCAAATCTTGAGTCAACCTCACTTAAAAGGCCATCCTATAGAACACGCTGTAGCGCACAGGGAGCGCAGCTGAGTGCTCTGTGGGGACCTGGGCGGGTGGGA
>SJYV01053323.1:626202-683043 GCA_006410875.1 Neotragus pygmaeus
CGCAGGGGCTCCTCCTGTCCCAGCTGCTCTCAGAAGCCGCCCATCCAGGGCTGCGCGCCGTGGCCGCGCGGCTACAGCTCTCACGGGAGGGCGAGCGCGCCTTCCCTCCTCTCGGCTTTCTCTTCCCAGAACTTCATTTCCCCGTCCTGCTCCTAGAAAACCGGCTTTTTCGCTTTCTGGGAATAAATGCAGCCTCCTTGTGACGGTGCCAGCGGTGACCAAGGCGGCGACAGGGGCTCAGCGCAGGAGAGCGCGGACAGGGCTGCGGCGGCGAGCGGGGGCCGCTACCGGCTTCTGGGTGCAACGTGCTTTAGGGTCCAACCCTCCCCACCCTGCGGTCTCTGTCGGCCTCGGTCCAGACCGACTCTGCGGCCTGGGTTGGGGCGCCAAGGCACCGCGCGCCTGCGGACACAGAGCTTCTTACCTGGGAAGCCAGGATCCAGCCCCGTTCACCACCACTCTGTTTTGAGCTGTAACTTGGCATAGCAAGGCAAATTGTGAAATTAAACTCAAACTGAATTATCAGGATGAAATTTCCTGGAAATGATAATCGAGTGTGAGTAATCCAAATACGGACTCCTGGTTTGTTTCGGGGACAGCACCTTCCTTTTCTCTGTGGTTTAGTGACTAGGAGTCTGGACACCAGAATCCAAGTGATCGACTTTGCAAGTGGTCAGCTGGGTGATCTTGGGCAAGCCACTGGTTCTTCCTAAGCCTCCGTTTCGTCAACCGTAAATGGGGGTTTTCTTTGCAGGGTTATCGTGCACTGTTACAGGACTGAATTCACCTTAAATACTAAGCACGAGGTCTGCCAAGTTTCAATAAATGTTGACTAATCTTGCTGTGGTTGCCACTTTTCCTGCCTATAGCTGTGCCTGGGGCATGTGGAGTTATTTACCGAATGCTGGAAAATGACCACTCTCACACAGGCTGCTGCCCAAACCTAACACTGAGAGGCTGGAGAACACACACAAATACAAAGGTTTCCAGGACTCCTTCAAGTCAGTCTGTCGTTCAGAGAACCAATAATGGCCAGGAACTGCCCAGGCGCCGAGACTCACTGAAGTTCAGACAGGGACTCTCCACCTGCATTTACACCAGTTTCTCAATTTCCCACTACTGACATTTTGGGCTAAAATATTCTCTCTGTGGGGACCGTCCGTCCTGTGCACTGTAGGATGTTTCACAGCATCTCTGGCCTCCACCCACTAGATGCTAGAAGCACCCTTCTCCCTGTGGTGACAACCAACAGTGTCTCCAAACACTGTTCCCAGATGCCCCGTGGCGGGACATTTCTTTCTGAGACCCAGTCTTCAGGTTGAGAAGCACTGTTCTAGACTTGTGTCTTCTCTGCTGACATTAGCTAGTCCGCAGCGGCCAGCATTTGGTAGCCTAGCTCCAAGCACTTCTCTCCTTCCCTTCATCCATCCCTCACGGAATAGTTGAACCCTCTCCACTGGGGGCTCTGGACTCTGCACTCAGGAGGGGCTTGAGAAGACCAAGAGGAAAGAGAAGGTGGTGGGGTGTGAGGGGAGAGACCACAGGTGCCTGGGAGCAGGCTGCCCAGCCCTGGACGTCTGGCTTGAAAGGGTGGATCCGTCTGGAGGTGTGCTGGGTGAGCGGAGTGGAAGGGCCACTAGGCCTTTCCAAGAACCCGCTATCCTGTGGTCCCGTGACCTGTGGACAGCTGGGCTCCCTCTTTAGTCATGTCCGTGGACCACATTTTTGGGGGAAGATGTCAGGAGCCTGGGAGGAATCCCCCTCTGTCAAGGACACACACAGACCACCCACCACCACCACCAAGGTGGTTGTTATGGGTCACAAACCGTGTCTGTTTTGCCAGTGTCTGCAAGTCTGAAGCTAGAAAGCAATTCTTTTTTACCTAGGCCTCCCGTACCTGGTTCAACACAAGGACCCCTGAGAGGAGTGTCCACTGAGCACATCATTCACTTTTTCTGAGAAAAGGCTCTGGACGGGCAAAGAGCAGGAAGTCCCTGAGGACAACTAAGAGCAAAAAAAGAGGGCAGAGGTCAGGGGAATGGGTCCCAGAAGTCTCCCTAGCATGGATCAGGGTTGCCTGGGCCATGGGCCCCTGAGACCGGGCTCTGGGGGTGAGTGAGGTGCTGTCAGACAATTCAGAAGCAGACTCTCCCACAAAGTGAGGAAGGGGCTGATTCCAGTGGGGCAGGAACCCCACCCCCAAGGGTCTCCCCAGTCTTGTATGTGGTGATCACAGGTGGACTTCTAGTTGTTGTCACAGTCGCTCAGTCGTGTCCAAATCTGCGACTCCATGGACTGCAGCACGCCAGGCCTCCTGGTCCCTCACTATCTCCTAGAGTTTGTCCAAGTTCATGTCCGCTCAATCAGTGATGCCAGCCAACCATCTCATCCTCTGCTGCCCTTTTCTCCTTTTCCTTCTTGCCTTTGATCTTACCCAGCATTGGGTCTTTTCCAGTACTGACATCCTAATAAAGTGTGCATCTGCGTGTGTGTGTGTGTGTGTGTGTGTGTGTGTGTGTGTGTGTGTGTGTTGGAGATGCTGACATGAAAGGAAGGTAAAGAAACGTGGAGGAGAACCAGGTCACCCTGAAGTTGGACACCCAGCTTCAGGGCATCTTGTCACAATGAACCCAAGCCCTGGTGCTCCTAGAGTAGAACTCTCCCTAGAAATGACCAAGACACCCCAGGTCTTGGCACCTCACAGCCTGGTGTCCAGCCCCCATCTGTGAGAGAACTTTCCTTCCCAGCTCAGGAGGAAGTGCCGCCCAAGGCATCTGTTTCAGGCAAGAGTGGGTGAGGGGATAGAGAAGCCGTCCATATATATGAGGGAATACTACTAAGCCATGAAAAGGAATGCATTCGAGTCCATTCTAATAAGGTGGATGAACCTAGAGCCTATCATACAGAGTGAAGTAAGTCAGAAAGAGGAAAACGAATACTGTATGTTAACATATATATATGGAATCTAGAAAGATTGTCCTGATGAACCTGTTCACAGAGCAGCAATGGAGACGCAGACATAGACAACAGACTTCTGGGCAAGGTCGGGGGAGAGGGGGAGATGAACGGAGAGAGCAGCGTGGATGTGCATACACTAACACACGTAACAGGCAGCCAGTGGGGATTTGCTGTGTGACTCAGGGCCCTGTCACAACCTGGAGGGGTGGGAATGCATGCGAGGTGGGAGGGAGGTTCGGGAGGGAGGGGACATATGTACACCAATGGCTAAGTCATGTTGCTATATGGCAGAAACCAAACCAATATCATAGAACAATCATCAATCAATGAAAAATAAATAAATATAATTTTAAACAATAGAGTGGGTGAGAAAGGTGCCACCACAGTCAGGGGACTGGACACGAGTTCAGGGCACGGCTCAGGGGCCCTGCAGTGAGGAGCTTCCCTTGCTGGTCTCACTGGACCCCAGGCTTTTGCACCAGGAGAGGAAGGGGCCACTTCCATAAGCTCCCTGTCCCCGGTGAGGGCCAGAGAGAAGCAGAGGTCGGCTGCCTCGATGCCCCAATGCTGAGCAGGTCTTGAGTGGCTCTGTTGTGGGCTGAACTGTGCTGCCCCACACTCCCAGTGTGCAGGCTGACACCTTAACCCTCAGAATGCAAGCAAGCTTGGAGATGGGGGTCTTTCAAGAGGTGATTACGGTTAGATGAGCTTGTAAAGGTGGGGCCCCAATCTGAGATAAGAAGTGTCTTCCTACAAAAAGGATAAGACAGAGGACAGCCACTCAGAATGACAAGCCTGTGAAGACATGTGTGTTTGCTAAGTCGCTTCCGTCATGTCCGACTCTTACAACCCCATGGACTGTAGCCTGCCGAACTCCTCTGTCCACGGGAAGAATACTGGGGTGGGTTGCCATTTCCTTCTCCAGGGAATCTTCCTGGCCCAGGGATCGAAACTGTGCCTCTTGCAGGTCCTGCATTGGCAGGCGGATTCTTTACCACTGAGCCACCGGGGAAGCTCCAGGGGGAAGGCAAATGGAGGAGAGAGGCCTCGGGAGAAACTGACCCTGCCAACACCTTGATCCAAGACCTCCAGCAGCCATAGTGGAGAGAAGATAAACTTCTGTTGTGAAGCCACGCAGTCTGTGTGCGGCATTTTGTACGGCAACCCTAGGAGGCTAAGACAAACTCTGATTCAGGTGAGGGCTCCCTAGACTCCCCCCACAACCCCGCCACGAAAGCAAGGATATAAAAAGAGTGGGATGCCAAGGGCACTGTGCTGGGAGTCAGGCCCCTTGGAGGCGGCTTCGCCTTGGACACCTGAGGTCCACACCCAATTATGCCACCAACTTTAAACAAATCATGATCTTTCTGGATCTCGGCCTCCTTTTCTCTCAAGTCAGGGGGTCCCAGCGACATCAGTGGGGTTTTCCCTTTTCTTTGTCTGACCAGGACTGNCTTCGCCTTGGACACCTGAGGTCCACACCCAATTATGCCACCAACTTTAAACAAATCATGATCTTTCTGGATCTCGGCCTCCTTTTCTCTCAAGTCAGGGGGTCCCAGCGACATCAGTGGGGTTTTCCCTTTTCTTTGTCTGACCAGGACTGTTTCCCTTCTTTCTTCTTTCTATTCTAAATATTTATTTACTTATTTATTTCTTTAGTTTTGGCTACATTGTGTCTGGGTTGCGGCACATGGAATTCTCACTGTAGTACGGGGTTTCTCTCTAGTTGCTGCAAGAAGGGCTAGTTACCTCGCTGCACGACGGACCTTAGCGCCCTGACCAGGGATCGAACCTGTATCCCCTGCATTAACCACTGGACCACCAGGGAAGTCCCCCTCCCACACTTTCTAATAAACATCGGGATATTGTCAGATGTGAATTATGGGGGGGGGGAAAAGGAGGTAGACATTCACACATTGAAGGACTTCCCCATAGCCAGGCACCCATGTTCCATAACAGAATCCAGCGAGGACCAGATATTTACTGCTGGGTGTAGGACCTGGACCCAACATTTTCCCCAGAAGTCTGAATTTGGAGGGGAGTGACTCAGAGACGGATGTTTCAGCCAGAGATTACTTCCCATGACTGTGAAGCTAAGAGCCTCTGAGTGATGGCAGATGAGCTATGACAGTGGCGGAGTGAACCGGCCGCGAGCCCCGGAGGCCACATCCACTCAGCCTGCCTGGCGGTGAGGCCTTGGCTGTCCCTTCCCTCCCTTCCTGCCTGCCTTCCCGGCCATTTCGCCAGCTTTCCCATTGATTCTGTGAACTCTCCGATGGCTTTTTATTCAACACCTTTTCTGCTTAGGTAGTGGGAATTTGTTTCTGTTGTCTGCAGCTGAGATCTCTGAGTGATTCGGGAATCCATGCCACGTCAGAGCCGTTTAGATCCCGCACAGGACCGTGACCAGACCTGGGACAAGCGTGGCTGTTGCGTCCCTGGAACAGAGTCAGTCTCTGTGACCAGGGGCTGGACCAGGGGTCCCTGGACCAGGGCTTTTAGGCTGGTGTCCACGCCTCCCCCTTGAAGGCACTGGGGCAGTTAGACCTGTGTGGATAGTTTCAGAGTTCAACGTCCAGGCGTGAAGGCACGAGTCGCAGCTGGTGCATGAGCTGGCCTCACCCTGGAGCAGTGCTGGGTTTCCAGGGGGGCGGCAGGGAAGCCATGCTCGGGTGTGCACGGGGACCCAGGACATGACCTCTCCATCCTTCCTGCCTGGCCAGGCCCTCTGAGGTGGCCGTCCCCCTTGGACACACTCACTGAACTTCTCGATCTGTCGGGTGCTTTGCTCCTACCAGGGAAGAATCTACCGGCTCTCTAAGATGCTCCATGCTAGTTAAGAATGCCTTGGGACTTCTCCAGTGGTCCAGCAGTTAAGACTTCTCGCTCCCAATGCAGGGGACCCAGGTTTGATCCTTGGTCCAGGATCTAGGTACCTCGCGCTGCAGCTAAGACCCAGCACAGTCAAATAAATAAAGTATTTTTTTAAATGTTGTAAAGGCACTCAATAACTCTACTCATCACAGTCCTTTTTATCATGTGTATCAGAAACTGATTTCAAGCTACTTTAGGCTAAAAGGTGTCTTGTTGGTTCACCGAACCAATTAAGTTCCTGGAGAGTGCAGTTGTCCTCAGGGGCTCCAGAGACATGGCAACCTTGGGAGGCAGCTCACCCCCTCCCCTGCCCTTGGCTTTGCTCCTCTCTGGACATGAGGTTCCCACCTTTCCTGCTGTGGAGGTTCTGTCCTTGCAGGTGGGAGTGTGGGGCTGGGAGCGGGCAAGATGTGGCAATGGCTACAGCCAGCTGCCTCATCCCAGCTAAATGGCACTTCTCCTGCCCAGAGTCCTGTGGTGGCGGCCAGAGGGGCGGCAGGGGTTGTCCAAGGTGGCAACCCTAGAGGTGACCATCCTAACCACGGGACCACGTGTCAGTCCCATGGCTGGGGGCAGGGATGGCGTCAGGTGGATTCTATGGCAAGAGTAGGGAAATGGGGCTCGTTAACATTGTCTGTTGAGGTAAACAGCCTGGTTCCCTATTTCACACAACCAGGGACTCTCAGACAACACGGCCTCCCTCGCCTACCCACTCCGAGGGCCAAGCCTAGTACCTGCAGAAGTGATTTCAAAAATACAACAGACTGCTTTAAAAAGTTACTTTGGGCACAAAATCTAACATTTTCCTACACAATACATTTCCATTTGGCTTTCCTAAGGGACTCTTACATTGCTTTCCATCAGGGACAGGAAGGCAGAAGGGTGTCCTGTTCTACTCTCCAAGCCCAGCCCCACTACTGAGGGCTTGCAGGATTACCAACTCCCATCGCTTTTGCTTTTTACTGTTACACTCTCAACACTGGAAAACTGCACGTACTTCTGTGTGTTTCTGTCACCCATGCGGCGATGCTCAGGGCCCCGAGAAAGATGTCTTCATGGGAGCCAGAATGCAAAGGGATTCTGGCTGTGAGAAAGCCAACCAGTTAAACACGCTCTGATCCTGGCTCCCTCTCTGCTGGGCTCTCACAGCCTCTGATCTCTCTCTGCCATGTGATTTCTCTTCATAACCTTGGCCCAGCACACCAAACCTAGTATGACACACGCTGGGTAACCGCACCCCCCCGGCCCACCAGCATCTTTTAATTAAAATGTTAATTAAATATCAACCCCACTTCAGCCCAGAAAGAAGGGTTTAAACTCTAAAAGGATTCTGAAATTCTTTCATCAACTTAAGGCATTTTGGGGATACGGTTTATATGAAAGATGCTTCAGAAAATGAAGTTGTCATGTATTGTACGTATAAATAAACCTTTCAGCTCCCTGGCAGTACCCAAGCTCAGTGAGGCTGGAAAAGCATTCTGGGTATTGGCATGCAAATGAGCGTGTCAACAGCGGTTACGGGGCACCTCTGAGCGGTAAACAAGCCGATTGTCATGGGAAATGTAGTCGGCGCTGCTCTGTTTGAAACTGTTTTGCAAATCCCTTGTTTGGTTAGATTTCTGAACGTTGAGTTTGTGAACTCAATAATACAGCTTAATACCAAATTCCCAGTCACACCGTCTTTAGACGCCCGACAGCGCCGTGCACACCATAAAGGGCCGCACAAGCCGGCGTGCCCAATCAGACTTGGAATGCACACATGGAAGGCCGAAGGGAGACGTTGGATGTCATCGGAATAGGACCAGCGTGAAGACGGGTGGGTGCATGGACCCCTTGATCAGCAATTGAGGGGCTGGGTGTGGATGGTGTGCCAACCCTCCACCCCTGGCTGCACCATGCCTCGGCCCAGGCTCACCTTTTCAGGGCTGTTCTTTCTCGCATTCCAACCGGCCAACTCCTTCCTCAGCCTCCTCTGGGAAGCCTCCTAGGCCCTCCCGGGCGGCGGGACCAGCCTGTCCATTTCAGGAAGGGCCCATCTCATTCATTCAGTGANTCAGGGCTGTTCTTTCTCGCATTCCAACCGGCCAACTCCTTCCTCAGCCTCCTCTGGGAAGCCTCCTAGGCCCTCCCGGGCGGCGGGACCAGCCTGTCCATTTCAGGAAGGGCCCATCTCATTCATTCAGTGAATGCATCAGTGCGTTTTCCCTGCTGGGCCTGGCTGCCCCCACCCCCTACCACTGTGGCTCCCAACCTAAGTGGTGCTCCTCCAGGAAAGACGCTGGGTCTGACCCCTCTGAGTCCTGGTTCCATGCCCCTGCTGCTGCAGCTCAGCCTCTGCACCTCCCTGCTGGCCCCCTGCTTGCCGGGGAAAGGGCTCTGCTCCCTGTCCAACTCCCTGCCCACCATTCCTTCCAAACCCACGCTGAGGCTTTTGTCAGTGACCTCAGAACCCACTTCTCTGAAAAGCCCCCTGTCCGGGAGGCGAGCCCTAAAGACTCTTTTGCTGGAAAAGGACATCTGCCCCCCCAACAGTCACCCAAGAGCCTGTGATCTCAGGAGCAGGAGCATGTGGTGGATAGTGGGCAGCCCACAGGGAGAGCAGCTGCCTCGTGAACCCCCCACTGACTGTGGAGACGTGCCCCGAGGCACCACGAGGGAAATAGGCCGTGGTGCCCTTGTGGGGTACAGGTTTGGTCATGGAGTCGAAACTGTCCTACACGGTCTCATTCAGAAGCAATNGGCGTGCTGCTATTCATGGGGTCGCAGAGAGTCAGACACGACTGAGTGACTGAACTGAACTGAACTGAATATACCCTTCAATGAAATTTTAAAAATCACAATCTCAATTCCATTATCACATTTAGTAAAATTAATAAGAATTCCTTAGTATCATTTTATATCAATCTTCATTCAAATTTTCATGACTGTGTCAAAAAATCTTTTTTACACTTGGTTTTTCAAATTGCAGCTTCCACCATAAAAACCAACATATCCACTTCCTTATTATTAATTGCTGCTCATTTTTCTACTCCCCTTTATGATCCAGTTCTGTAAATTTACAGGTGCATGAATGGGTGCTCAGGCATGTCTGACTCTTTGTGACCACATGGACTGTAGCCTGCCAGCCCCCTCTGTCTATGGGATTTCCCAGGCAAGAATACTGGAGTGTGTTGCCATTTTCTTCTCCTGGGGATCTTCCTGACCCAAGGATAAAATCTGGGTCTCCTACATTAGCAGGCAGATTCTTTACCACTATGCCACCTAGCGATCTCTAATTCTTTAGCTCCCATTTTCTCTTTAACCTGTTTTGATCAGGATCCCCTATAAATCAACTGAAACCAATCAGCATCAACAGGATCCTCCATGTTGTCAAATTCAATANTTCTTTACCACTATGCCACCTAGCGATCTCTAATTCTTTAGCTCCCATTTTCTCTTTAACCTGTTTTGATCAGGATCCCCTATAAATCAACTGAAACCAATCAGCATCAACAGGATCCTCCATGTTGTCAAATTCAATACATTCTTTTCCAATATATACTCAACTCCCAAGCAACTGAGACAGCTGATATTTTCCTCTTTCTGGAACGGTTTCTTCACCTGGTTTCTGGGACATCATGCTCACCTTCTTTGTCAGTCTCACTAGCTACTCTTCCGCTTCTTGATCTCTCAGTTTTGGGATACTCTAGAAAGTACTGTGTCCCCTTAGGTATACACTTGTCTTTCTTTGTTATCACAAATTCATATGTTCACTCCCAACCTTTCCCCTGACCTCCAAGCTATATGTCTAACCAGCTCAACATGTACCTTCTCCTGGGTATTAAATAGACATCTTTTTATTTTTTTATTTATTTTATTTTTTTATTTGGCTTTACAATACTCTATTGGGTTTGCCATACATCGACATGAATCCACCACAGGTGTACACAAGCTCCCAATCCCGAATCCCNTTCTCCTCTTGCCTTCAATCTTTCCCAGCATCAGGGTCTTTTCCAATGAGTCAGCTCTTCACATCAGGTTTCCAAAGTATTGAAGCTTCAGCTTCAACATCAGTCCTTCCAATGAATATTCAGGCTTGATTTCCTTTAGTAACTTTACAAAAAGAGTGATGAGACATCTCCCTTTCTCCTTGCTGTGTTAAGACACAGCCAAAAGATGGCCATCTGCAAGCCAGGAATTGGACCCTAACCAGGAACCAAATTGGCTGGCGCCTTTATCTTGGACTTCTCAGTCCCCAGAACTGTGGGACACAAGTTTCTGTTGTTAAAGCCACACCATGTGTGGTGTTTTGTTATATATAGCAGCCTGAGCAAAGACAAATATCAAAACCTGACAAAGCAGCAAAAGGACTAATTTAATCTATGAATATTGAAGCAGAACTTCTTCATGAGAGATCACAAGGTGGAATCCAGTAATGCTGTTACGGAATAAAAAACCTATAGTCAAATGATGGGAAGCTGACACACAGAAATAAGTCACATCAGTCTTATTTCTCTATATTGCCAATGAACAATTGGAAATGGAAATTAAAAACACAATGCCATCTACAATAGCTCTATAAATGCAATACTTAGATATAAATCTAATAAAATATGTACAAGATCTGTATGATAAAAACAATGAAATGTTATGAAATCAAAGGCTTCAATAGATGGAGAGATAGACTGTGTTCACAGATTGGATGATTCAATATATCAGAGATGACATTTCTCCCCAAATTTACTTATAATTCCTATCAAAGTTCCAGCAGGGATTTTTGTAAATACAGACAAGCCGATTTCAAAATGCATACCTAAAGGCAAAGGAGATAGAACAGTTAAAACATTGAAAATGAAGAATAAATTTAGATGAATCACAGTACCTGATTTTACCACTTATCTATATAGCTGCAGTAATCAAAACAGTGGCATTGGGATAGACACAAATCAGGGGAACAAAATAGAGTCCAGAAATAGACCCACACAAGTTGATCAACAGATTTTTCTTTTTTTGGCATGTCTTGCGAGGCCAGGGATTGAACCCGGGCTCTTGGCAGTAAGAGTGCCAAGTCCTAACCATTCGACCACCAGGGAATTCCTGATCAATGGATTCTTCCTAAAATTTTATTTATTGGCTACACCGGGTCCTCATTGCTGCTCACGGGCTTTTCCTAGGTGTGGCGGGCGGGCTCTTCATTGCGGTGACTTCTTGGGCCAGAGCCTGGGCTCTAGGGTGAGTGGGCTCAGGAGCTGCCGTGAGTGGGCTCAGTAGCTGTGGCGCACAGGCTGACTCGTCCCTCGGCATATGGGATCTTCCCAGGCCAGGGATCAAGCCCCGTATTGGCAGTCAGATTCTTCACCACTGAGCCGCCAGGGAAGCCCAATTTCTGTATTCATATATTGATAGATTGCTAATCATAGAAATAAAGACAAATATGTCTTTATTTTAGCCCTGTCTCTTATACACATCTCCTNGATCCAACCAGTCAATCCTGAAGGAAATCAGTCCTGAATATTCATTGGAAGGACTGATGCTGAAGCTGAATCTCTAATACTTCGGCCAACTGATGCAAAGAACTGACTCATTGGAAGAGACCCTGATGCTGGGCAAGATTGAAGGCAGGAGGAGAAGAGGACGACAGAGGATAAGATGGTTGGATGGCATCACTGACTCAATGAACATGAGTTTGAGTAGGCTCTGGGAGTTGGTGATGGACAGGGAAGCCTGGCGTGCTGCAGTCCATGGGGTCACAAAGAGTCAGACACGACTGAGCGACTGAACTGAGCAGACTGAAAGGTATTGAAATCATACAGTGTCTGTTGTCTTATTGCTGTGAAATCTAATCCTCAGCCAGATGTGGGAGTTCTGACAGGGCCACCTGGGTGTGAAACGCCACACGAGCTGCTCCTCCTGGGGTGCGTGGCCTTTCCCAGGAGTGCCCAGGCAAGACCAGATAGCCACAGAGCCCTGGTGCCTCTACAAAACTCCCCCACCAACTCAGACCCCCTGCATGCATCTGCAGATCATGCATCTACTTCCTCATCATGGACCTGCCAAGCACAGCTAATCTATGTATCAGGTAACGGTGAGAAAAACTATCCTGAGAGGACACTTACATCTGAGAGGGGGACAAAGACTGTAAGCAAATCACCATAAATTAGAGGAAAAGCCACAGTCCAGTGAAGAAAGCAGAAAAGAAAAACTTGACCAGGACTGGGAGGGACCTGAGATCTTGAGGATGGAGAGGAGTAAACCAGGCCAAGGTCTAGGTGTGGAAGGAAGTCCAGCCCAGGGCAGCCTGTGCAGAGGACCTGGGGTCATAAGGCACGAGGATCTCTGCCAGAGCCAGGAGGCCCAGGGGTGAGAGGACAAAGGGCAGGTATGCGCCTAGCACTGAACCTGCTTAGCTGGACTAAGGCTTGAGGGTTTCGTTCTAAGAGCACTGGAGGGACTTCCCTGGTGGTCAGTGCTTAAGAGTCTGCCTTGCAATGTGGGGGATGCGGGTTTGAGCCCTTGTTCAGGAAGCTCCCACATGTTGCAGAGCAACTACTGAGCCTGCACTCCACAACTAGAGTCTGTGTGCTGCGGTGAAAGATCTTACATGACGCAACTAAGACCAGGTGCAGCAAATAAATAAATAAAAATATTTTTTAAAAGAGCAGTGGAACCCATTGTAGAGTTTTAAGCAGAGGCTTGCCTCAGTCACACCTGTCTTTTGAAGGGTTCACCTTGGCTGCAGCACGGAAAACTGATGGGAGGGAGGCAAGAGTCTTTAGGGGGAAACCAGCAGGTGCTGTCGAGACCATTCTTGCCGTTCTTGCAGGGACAAACCTGGACGAAAACAAAATCACCTCCCATGTGACCTGAGAGTCCCAGCAAAGGGCCCCTTCACTCTATCCAGAAAGTTCTCTCTCATCTGCCTGCTGCAGAGCTAGGTTCTTCCATGAAAGGCCTGCTCTTTCAAGTCAAAGTCTGGAGCCCTGGTACATGCAAACATTCCTGCAGGACAGTGCCAGCCTGCGTGGCCAGCCTGGACAAGTTACCAGAAATGAACACAGTGGAGTGGACAAGCACTTGCCAGGAAAGCAGGATCTCAGAACCGAGCTTCCCTGGGCCAACGCTAGACCAGGCCCGGCTGTGGAGGCAGGAGAAAGTTCCAGAGAGTGGGGAGCATGGGCGGTGCAGCCAGGAGGAGAAAGGGGTTGAATCCTTAATCCTTCGAGCTCTTTACTACTATTATTTCTGTTTCACACATAAGCTTCAGTTCAGAGAAGCTGAGCAACTTGCCTCAGGTCGTCACACAGCCCAGAGCTGTTAAGAGTCAGGACACAGACGGGGGCCCTAGGTCTGAGGCTGTGTCCACCTCAACCACAGTTCTTGGGAGCCCACTCTGGAGAATCCAAGCAGCGGCCCCATGGAGGATGAGTGTGAGGACCACCCCAAACCCTACTGGCAAGGGACTGGCACACAGGAAAGCGCAATGAATACTCGTTAAATGAATCCCCACTAAATGTAAATGAATCCCCCATCATCCCAGGGGAAACCATGTGTGCTTGCTTTGTAAGCAGTAAAACCCTGGATTTTCAGGGGAGTTTGAATAGCTCCAGTCTCTTTAATGGAAAAAACTCCTCAAATGTGTTAGTGTTAGTTGCTCAATCGTGTCCAACTCTTTGCAACCCCAGGGACTGTGGCTTACCAGGCTCCTCTGTCCACGGGATTTCCCAGGCAAGAATACTGGAGTGGGTTGCCATTTCCTTCTCCAAGGGATCTTCCTGACCCAGGGATCAAACCCTCAAACCCACTTCTCCTGCATTGGCAGGCAGATTCTTTACCACTGAGCCACTAGGGAAGCCCTCAAATGTGCCCCCTGAGAGGCAAACACAACTGTCCAGACCTATATCTCAGCCTTAAAACCTTTAAACCCACATGCATTCACAAAACATGGTCTACCACGTTTCTTCAATGCAGCAGACCAGTGGTTTTAAAGATACAGCGGTAACCAGAATGGACAAGGTCACTGCTTTCAGACCAGTGGGTGAAAGAAGCCCCCAAAGCAATAAATAAACAAGATACAGAAATGGGTGTGTTACAAAGAATATGGGAGTTATGGAGGGGCCATTTTCAGTACAGTGGTCAGAGGAGCCTTTGCCAGGAAGGAACGTCCACTGGAAACTTGAATAATGAGCAGGGGATGGAGGTGGCAAGAGCTGGAAGAGGGGCACTCTACGTGGAAAACCCAGCGTGTGCAAAGGCCCTGGGGCAGAGAGAGACTTGAGCAGTACCAGGTAGAGAAAGAAGGGTCATCTCACTGGAGCAAGGGGCACAGAGGGGCTCCAGCTAGAAAATAGGATGAGGTCACATGACAAGGATACTTAAGGGCAGGTAAAAGAGTTAGATTTTATTTTTCATATTCTTTCTTTGGTCTATGATGTTGTTCACTTGCTGAGTCATGCCCAACTCTTGGTGATCCCATGAACTGCAGCACACCAGGCTTCCCTGTCCTTCACTATCTCCCAGAGTTTGCTCAAACTCATGTCCACTGAGTCAGTGATGCCATCCAACTGTCTCATTCTCTGTTGCACCCTTCTCCTGCCCTCAGTCTTTCCCAGCATCAGGGTCTTTTCCAATGAGTTGGCTCTTCACATCAGGTGGACAAAGTATTGGAGCTTCAGCATCAGTCCTTCCAGTGACTATTCAGGGTTGATTTCCTTTAGGATTTACTGGTTTGATCTCTTTGCTGTTGAAGGGACTCTCAAGAGTCTTCTCCAGCACCACAGTACAAAAGTATCAATTCTTTGGAGCTCAGGCTTCCTTATGGTCCAGCTCTCACATCTGTACGTGACTACTGGAAAAACCATTAATACAGTTGTTCCATATAAGGTTCTAACTGTTTCTTCTTGACCCACATACAGATTTCTCAGGAGACAGATAAGGTGGTCTGCTATTCCCATCTCTTAAAGAATTTTCCAGTTTGTTGTGATCCACACAGTCAAAGGCTTTAGCATACTCAATGAAGCAGATGTTTTTCTGGAATCCCTTGCTTTCTCTATGATCCAGCAACTGTTGGCAATTTGATTTCTGGTTTCTCTGCATTTTCTAAATCTACCTTGTACATTTGGAAGTTCTTGGTTCACATACTGCTGAAGCCTAGCTTGAAGGATTTTGAGCATAACCTTCCTAGCATGCAAAACGAACACAATTGTCCATTAGTTTGAACATTCTTTGGCATTGCCTTTCTTTGGGATTGGAATGAAAACTTTCTCCAGTCTGGTGGCCACTGTTGAGCTTTCCAATTCTGCTGGCATACTGACTGCAGTACTTTGACGGCTTCATCCTTTAGGATTTGAAATAGCTCAATTGGACTTCTACCACCTCCACTAGCTTTGTTTGTAGCAATGCTTCCTAAGACCCACTTGACTTCACACTTCAGGATGTCTGGCTCAAGGTGAGTGGCCACACCATCATGGTTGGTTATCTGAGTCACTGAGACCTTTTTTGGGTAGCTCTTCTGTGTATTCTTGCCACTTCATCTTAATCTCCTCTGTCTCTGTTAGGTCTTTACCATTTCTGCCCCTTACCATGCCCATCTTTGCATGAAATATTCCCTTGATCTCTCCAATTTTCTTGAAGAAATCTCTAGTCTTTTCCATTCTATTGTTTTCCTCTACTTGTTTGCATTGTTCATTGAAGAAGGCCTTCTTGTCTCTCCTTGCTATTCTCTGAAAGTCTGCATTTGGTTGAGCATATCCTTCCCTTTTGCCCTTCATGGATCTCTGATGATCTTTTATCTATTTATTTTTTTGCCTTAAGGCATGTGGGATCTTAATTCCCCAAGCAGGGATTGAACCGGTGCCCCGTGCATTGGAAGCGTGGACTCTTAACCACTGGACCGCCAAGCAAGTCTGCATTGGTTTTTTCTTAGCAAGGGAGTGAAATCGTCTGATTCGAGTTTCTGAAAGGCTGCTCTGAGGGCAGAGTGTGGGACAGCTAGTTTAGAAGGAGGGCAACCAGTTAGGGGGCAGGTGACGTCGGTATAGCAGGGCAGCGCTTGAGGCAGAGGGGCGAGAGGGCTGTGAAGGTGGGCAGTGTGGTGACAGGATGTGCTCGGCGGGTGAAGACAGCACTGGCTGTTGGGTTAGACATCAGAACAGGAGCAGGACACTGAGCGATTAATGGATCTCCGGCCTGAGCCGCTGGACGAATGGTCCCAACGCCTCCTGAGCTGGAGAAGAGAGGGGAAAGGTAGGTCAGGGTGGGGAAGGATGGGGTGGTGATAGAAGCAAGATCTGATGCTGTAAAGAGCAATGTTGCATNTCGGTATAGCACAGGGAACTCTACTCTGTAATGGCCTATATGGGAAAAGAATCTTAAATCTATTTGTATATGGATAACTGATTCACTTTGCTGTACACCTGAAACTAACACAACATTGTACTTTAGCTATACCCCAATAAAAATTTAAGAGTTTAGTATCAAAAAAAGTTAGCACGATGGTAAAGAATCCACCTGCCAATGCAGGAGAGACAAGAGACTCGGGTTCGATCCCTGGGTCGGGAAGATCCCCTCAGAAGAGGAAATGGCAAATGACTACAGTATTCTTGCTTGGAAAATCCTATGGACAGAGGAGCCTGGCAGGCTACAGTCCATGGTGTTGCAGAGTCAACTTGACTTGACTGAGCGACTAAGCACAAATCAAAAAAAAAAAAAGGTTACATAAAGGAGTCGTACACTGTTTTCAAAGGTTCCATGTAAGCTTGAGCTCAGATGCATCTGCTGGATTCTCTTAGCTATTTCAAACATTTTTTTAATCAAAGAAACTCCAATAGACTTAAATTGGTTATGAGAACTAGTGATGATGTTTCAAAAGAGGACAAATATACCACAGTGGTGTCTGAATACTAAGATTTTTTTCTCTGTCTGTGAGTATAATGCTTGCTTACACATACTAGCAAAGAACACAATTAGCATACTAATTTGATTCTCTACCTAAAGAATGAAGAATTGCTTTGACACAGACAGCTGTCCATGAATGGCTGGGGTGACCCTTGGTCAGTTTTCCATCTGTCTTAGAGTAAAAAGTCCAGATTTAGACACGTTTTAGCTGTGTGACCTTGAGCAGCCTTCTTATGTTGCTTTTTCTCAGTATCTTCACCTGTGAAATGGAGGCACATCTAATACCTGACTGGTGAGGTGGTAGTAAGGATTAAGTTAGCACCTTGCTTGCAATAGATATACCATATATATATATTTTTCCACTCTAGTCTGAATCTGTGTATTCTGAGGAAGTCTGTAGTAGGTATAGGACTATCTACCTCTACCTGCCTCTAAAGAGAAAGAAGTAGAGAAAGCTTTTAATGAATTTATTTTAAGAGAATTCTGCAGCTATGCAGAATCTGCACTTCCTTTTTGCCCTGACTCCCAGGGATACGAGGCTCCAAGGATAGAGGCACAGGGAGACAGCAAATGATTGCCATTGAGGAACATCTTAGGCCCGTCTCCAATGTCATTGGCAGCTCTAAGAATATCAGGTTGACAAATCTAAATAACACCAATTATAATTGCATGACCATAGTTTCTTAATATCGCCATGTACTAACATCCTTCTCCTGCCCTTTTTCCCTCCTTAGACCAGTGAGGCTTAATCTTGGTTACACCTTGGAATCATCTGTGGAGCTTTAAAAACTACCGATGACTTGGTCCCATTCTCAGAGAGTCTGATTTTGTCTTTTTAAAAGCTCTCCAGAAAGTCGTTGCACTTTTGAGCACTGAAAATTTCAAAATTAATTTTGTTTTTCAATGTAAAGTCCAAGTTAATTCATGCCAAAAATGCAGTTAATAAAAAGAAATTGAGTCACAGGGCATACAATTAATTTCATACTGTTAAGAATATTTTGGTATCTTAAGGTTATTTGCTGTAAAAGTAAATGGCAACCCACTCCACTATTCTTGCCTGGAGAATTCTACGGATAGAGGAGCCTAATGAGCTACTGTCCATGGGATCACAAAGAGTCAGACACGACTGAGCAGCACATGCATGCACGCACACACACACAGAGACACAGAGACACACATACAGAGAAACACAGAAACACAGACACATAGACACACACACACACAGATACACATACAAACAGACACACACACACACAGACAGACACACACACACACAGATACACACACACAGTTATTTAAAATCTAGTTTAATGTAAACACTCTCTGTCCTGCCCTGCCTCATAAATTTAAGGCTGTTGAGCCAACTTGGTATGAAGGGTACCAGGCTGGAAGGAGCAGAGCAGNACAAACAGACACACACACACACAGATACACACACACAGTTATTTAAAATCTAGTTTAATGTAAACACTCTCTGTCCTGCCCTGCCTCATAAATTTAAGGCTGTTGAGCCAACTTGGTATGAAGGGTACCAGGCTGGAAGGAGCAGAGCAGTAGGATTTGATCCTATCATTTACTGAAAGATTCTTAAGAGGCAGTGGTAGTTCAGAGTGCTCTCTTGCATCTCTGGTTAGCTCTAGGGATAAAGGATCTCCTCATTTATTAGCTCCTCCTATTTTGCTGTTAGTTGTGCTAAATGGATATTTTCAACCCCACTGTCCACAAGACTTTGGTGTGTGTGTCATGATCTGCTGTGATTGAGATATGTTACAAGAAACATGAAATGGTAAGTTTTCAGGTTTAAGAATTAATTCCAGAAAACTCAAGGTTATCCTTGTAACAGTGTTGTTTTCACTCACTTGCACACCAGAACACTGTCCTGAATGGGAGAACATGGTGGAGTTACAATTACTATGGGGGACTGTCATTTGACATGTGTCCCTGTGGAACAAAGATAGGGGTTTTGCAAAAAATCCAATCTCCTAAGTCAAAAGAGTTCCTCACTGGGCCTCACTTGCAGTAGTGCATATTAATGGGGGTGGTGGAGGGAGCTGGACAAAGGGGCCTCTCTGTGTTCCAGTGCCCAGTCTTGTTTTTGGGGACAGAGAGGATCTTGTTTTCTTACATTGGGGAAGGAAGCTGGTGTACAAGGTCACACCTTAAGGCATCCCTGAACTGAAAATGGAAAAAACATCTTAAGTAACTCTACCAGTCTTTATCATCACAAAAATCAGTTTATAAACAGGTCAAATGTAAACAAAATACTTTTAGGAAAAATAAGGACAAAAGTACATACTTAGGGGGTTTTTCTGATAATTTGAGTAATTGTGATCTGACCAGTAACTTTAATATTTTCTGTTGAACATGAAGGAATAGGGTACTCTGTTCAGCTTTTTCATTTGCTAGCTGAACTTGCTAGTTGAATAAAAAGAGAAATTGTCAGTTAGGTAATTTAGATCAACATTTTGTTGTTGGNACTTTCTGCCATAAGGGTGGTGTCATCTGCATATCTGAGGTTATTGATATTTGTCTTGGCAATCTTGATTCCAGCTTGTGCTTCATCCCGTCTGACATATCGCGTGATGTACTCTGCATAAAAGTTAAATAAGCAGGGTGACAATATACAGCCTTGACATACTCCTTTCCCAATTTGGAACTAGTCTGTTATTCCATGTCCAGTTCTAACTGCTGCTTCTTGACCTGCATACAGATTTCTCAGGAGGTAGGTAAGATGGTCTGGTATTCCCATCTCTTTAAGAGTTTTCCAGTTTATTGTGATTCACAAAGTCAACAGCTTTGGTGTGGTCAGTAAAACAGAAGTAGATGTTTTCTGGAGCTCTCTTGCTTTTTCTATGATCCAATGGATGTCAACAGTTTTATCAAAACTTATATCAGCTTCCCAAAACCATGTTAGCCCGTTCACGTTGCTTTGTAACCGTGTTGTGTGTGTGTGTCAGTGTATCTACAACACTTGCCCATGTCAGTTAGGGAACAGCTACATCATAATTTCTAACAGATGCCTGACCATTCCATTGAATGGATTTCATTACTTTAATCAAACCCTTACTGCAAGACATAAGATTTTTCAAATGTCAAACTCACAAATGACACTGTACCAAACATTTCTATTCATATACATTTTTTTTTTTTTTTTTGCACATTGGCATTCACTCACTGATCAATGTGACTTTGGGGGGAGCACAGTACACAAGTCACAATATTTCCAAGCCCCAATGTCCCCCACCTTTAAGCAGAAGCAACCAATACTGATCTCCTAGAGGTATTGGGAGAATTAAATGAGATCACAAATGGAAAGTAATTAGTGCTGTGCATACAGCAAGTCCTGTGAGAGTTGGTCCATAAAGAAGGCTGAGCGCCAAAGAACTGATGCTTTCATATTGTGCTGGAGAAGACTCTTAAGAGCCCCTTGGACTACAAGGAGATCCAACCAGTCCTTCCTGAAGGAAATCAGTCTTGAATATTCATTGGATGGACTGATGCTGAAGCTGAACCTCCAATACTTTGGCCACCTGATGTGAACAAAGAGCCAACTCATTGGAAAAGACCTCAATGCTGGGAAAGATTGAAAGCAGAAGAAGAGGGGGACAGATGATGAGATGGTTGGATGGCATCACTGACTCAGTGAACATGATTTAAGCAAACTCCAGGAGATAGTGAAGGTCAGGAAAGCCTCGTGTACTATAATCCATGGGATCACAAAGAGTAAGATACGACTTAGCGACTGAACAACAACACGGCAAGTCCTAAATAAATACTGACTATTATAATATAATATGCATGCTACAATACGATTACCACAACCCCTGAAGGCAGGCTGCCTCTTCAGAGTAACCCCCATGGTTTTCCTTTACTCTTTGAACAAGAGCTCCTGGACTTTTGTGAAGGTGTTTTAGGTTTGAAACTTTAGTCGCTAAAAGATATTTCCTTTTTTTTCTAATTAAATTGAGCCATCGACTATGTCCTGGTTCTACAATTTAATGCCAGTCAAAAAAAGAGAAAAGCACTTGGTTCTACATATTTCATGGAAGGTTCTTGAGTAATTCCAATGGCCCTAGTCCTTTGTGATTCATAAAGCCGTTCTCCATTCCTTTCCCCTTTGGAAAAGCTGACAGCATAGCCTCTAGATCCCAGTGCCTTCAAACTAATCTCTGCTTCTGTTTTCCTTCATATTTAGGAGCCTCCACTAACTCACTGTTCTGATANTCCTTTGTGATTCATAAAGCCGTTCTCCATTCCTTTCCCCTTTGGAAAAGCTGACAGCATAGCCTCTAGATCCCAGTGCCTTCAAACTAATCTCTGCTTCTGTTTTCCTTCATATTTAGGAGCCTCCACTAACTCACTGTTCTGATAGGGGAGAGGGGGGACACAGCAGAAGCTGTTTTCTCCAAAACTTTGGTGTTAATCTGAGGGGATCTGCAGGTCACAATGGATGGATTTCAGGCTCATACTCTTACCGGAAGCTTTGGAACCCAAAGTCCAGTTCTTGTACAAGTAACCCAGCATATGTGGCATCCACATTTCTCCAAGGGCTGTCAAAACAGGGGACCTCGGCCTTCTTTGAAAAGCTGGATGGAAGGCTCAGTGACAGAGGATCCATTGTGGAGGTCAGAAGTCAGTGACCAAAGTTCAAAGTGCCCAGAGCTTTCCAAACTGCTATGAATGCCAGTTTCTCCACGCCTCCTGCGCCCCCCTCCTCTGCTCCACGGAACACGGGAGTCAGGACCCTGAAGATGGGGTGGCTGTGGCTGGTACACAGGTCCTGCCTGGCCATGGAGGTCACAGCACCAAGCCCCAGGGGCTCCTGGTCTGTAACAGACGCACAGAATGTCCCTCAAGGGCCTTCCGCCATGGCGTGTGTCTTTCCTTTCGGTGGTGACCAGTGTCATTGTATTCTAGCAGCTCAGGCCCGCACCAGGTGGCGTTCTCGCCTGAGCTTGGCTAGCAGCCCGTCTCCCAGGATTCGCTTCTCCTCAGGTTCCGAGTCAGGGCTGGACACAAGGGAAACGCGTGCCGGCCTGGGAGGTGGAGGTGAAGCTCACCTTGATGTCCTGGAGGTGGCCGGGGACCCGGCGCCATTGCCACCTGCCCACAGTGGCGGCACGCGTGCAGCTGTGGGCAGCACCGGACCCTAAAGTTGCCCCAGCTCCCACCAGGTCTCCTTCCAGGACGCCTCCAGGTGGGGCCAAGGGTGCATACAGCTTCAGGCCCGCAGGTGCCAGCTCCTGTCTGGCAAAGGCAGTGAGACTCAGACGCAGGGTCCAGCTTGTCCCCTCAAGTTCCAGTTAATCCCTGCAGGGTCGAGTTTGGCCCTGTTCTCATCCACCTCACATCCCACTAACCAGGTCTCAACCTCACCAGCTCCCAGCACTGGTTCCTATAGTAAATCCTCTACTCCTTTCAGCCCTGCTTTTCTACTTCTGGGGACTTATCCACAGGAAACAGCCAGCATCTCAAAGAGGTACCTGCACCCCCATGCTCATTGCAGCATGATTCACAATAGCCAAGACATGGAAGCAACCCAAGTGTCTGCTGACAGATGAGTGGGTAAAGAAGATATGCTGTGTATGTACGGTGGAATATTACTCGACTGTAAACAAGAATCACATTCTGCCATTTGCAGCAACATGGATGAAACTGGAGGACATTATGGCAAATGAAACAAGCCAGAGAGAGAAAGATGAATACTTTACCATGTCCATTCATATGTAAGACTTAAAAAGGTCAAACTCATAGAATGAGGGAGCAAAAACGGTGGTAGCAGGTGCTGGGGAGGTAGGGGTGGGATGGGGAAATGTTGGTTAAGGGCACAAACTTTCAGTTTTAAGATTAATAAGTTCTGGGGATATAACATATAGCCTGGTGACTATAGTTAATAATACCACCTTATATACTTGAACGGGCTTCCCAGGTGGCGCTGGTGGTAAGGAATCTGTCTGCCAGTGGAGGAGAGACAAGAGACGTGGGTTCAATCTCTGGGTCGGGAAGATCNGGGGATATAACATATAGCCTGGTGACTATAGTTAATAATACCACCTTATATACTTGAACGGGCTTCCCAGGTGGCGCTGGTGGTAAGGAATCTGTCTGCCAGTGGAGGAGAGACAAGAGACGTGGGTTCAATCTCTGGGTCGGGAAGATCCCCTGAAGAAGCAAATGGCAATCCACTCAGTATTCTTGCCTGTAAAATTCCATAGACAGAGGAGCCTGGCAGGCTACAGTACACGGGGTCACAAAGAGTCCCACACAACTGAGGGACTGAGCACATGCTCATATGCTTGTGGACCTGAAATGTTCTCACCATGCACACACATAAAGGTAACTATGAGAGACGTGGATTAGCTTGACTATGGTGCTCATTTCAGAAAGTACACATACATAAAATCATCACACTGTGCACCTTGAATATATACATTTTGTTTGTCAGTTATACCTCAATAAATCTGGGAACGTTTTTAATTTTTAAAAAACTACAGCAAATGTATCTTTCTGATGAGAGATGTTGACAGTGGGGGAGGCTACGTACACATGAGTAGGGGTGAGGAATATATGAAATTTTCTATATCTTCTGCTAATTTGCTGTGAACCTAAATATAAAGTCTATTTTCACAAAAAAAGAAAAGCAAGAGAAGTTTCCTAGTGCCTTGAAAATGCAATGTGAGAGCTACAATTTCGGGACAAGGGAAGGTGAACGGCACAGTCCTTAAAGCAGGGCTTCTGCCCCACACACTGCTAAATGGCCGGGAGGCAGGCAGCTCACGTCAGCGGCTGCAGGGAGAAGAGGACCAAGTGACTCGGAGGGATGCTCGGAATAACACACCCAAAGTGCTGAGAACACCACCTGACATACGCTAGGGGCTCAGTGTGCTTGCCATTATTATAATTCTGCATTTAAACCCAACAAATAGCACTTGAGCAATTAACCATCTACCCTCTGAGAGAATGGTCATAAAAGGGCTTATTTGCCAAGAGAACCTCGAGAGAAAGCTGCAAGGCTGAATTCAAGCAACCCCTCACTTGAGGGGCCCTTCCTCAACCCAGGCTGAGTTTCCCATCCTTTCCTCTTTGCTATGTCTTTTTTTTTTTTTTNAATGCAGGAGATGTAAGAGATGTGGGTTTGATGCCTGGGTCGGGAAGATCCCCTGGAGAAGGGCATGGGAACCCACACCAGTATTCTTGCCTGGAGAATCCCATGGACAGAGAAGCCTGGCAGGCTACAGTCTATACGGGTGCAAAGAGTTGGACATGACTGAAATGACTTAGCACATGCATGTGTGGGTATATATGGGAAATCTCTGTACCATCTACTTGATTTTGTTGTAAACTTAAAACTTCTCTAAAAAATAAATAATTGGAACAAGAAAAAAAGAGATAAAAGAGGAGAGGGGATCAATGACCTTCTTATCTTCCTGTCTTGCCTCTGAATAAAATTCCTGGAACTTCAACAGTCCTTTTGAGATCATGAAACAATGAACATGAAAATGAAATGGTAGTATACTGAATTACTGCTGCTGCTAAGTTACTTCAGTCATGTCTGACTCTGTGCGACCCCATAAACGGAAACCCACCAGATTCCCCCGTCCCTGGGATTCTCCAGGCAAGAACACTGGAGTGGGTTGCCATTTCATTCTCCAGTGCATGAACTTGAAAAGTGAAAGGGAAGTCACTCAGTCATGTCCGACTCTTGGCGACCCCATGGACTGCAGCCTACCAGGCTCCTCCGTCCATGAAATTTTCCAGGCAAGAGTAGTGGAGTGGGATGCCATTGCCTTCTCCGATACTAAATAGGTCAAGCCAGAATGTGAAAATCAGAAACTCTGACCACATCATTGGTGCTTAACCAAGTTTTAGGTTCATTGTTCAGTAAAATAAATAATTTCTTTATGATATAACCCCATGTTATTCAAGGTTTACATTAGTTCAATTAAAAGTATATCTGATATACTATTTATAGTGATAATCAAGATAAAAACATGTATTGAAGAGTGTTGCTTGAAATTATAGTGTATTTTACATTGACTTCTTCAAAGACAGCATCTTTATTAGAAATTTAAAACTCCATATTTATCCAAAAGATGAACCGTGCCTAGTTATGAAATACCTGAAATGCTTTCAGACGCTTTGCTTTTTAAAAACAATTTCTATGAATTTCTTGCCATGGTAGCACAACTTGAGCAAACATTCAAATATTTTAGTTTATCGCTTCTTGGCCTTTTGGCTAAGATCAATTTTAGTATCTGTTCTTATCAGTTTAATATCTGATAAACTCTGGGAGTTGGTGATGGACAGGGAGGCCTGGTATGCTGCAATCCATGGGTTCACAAAGAGTTGGTCACGACTGAGTGAATGAACAGAAATGAACTGAACTGAATGTCCTCTATCTGAGAACAACAAATTAAATGGATTTTTGGAGCAGGAAGTTGGAATAGAGGCTTGCTCAGACAAATACTTTTCTATGCAAACTCTTCTTGGTCCACTGGAGAATTCTAGTGGTAGACTGCTAGCTAAAAGTGAAAGTGTTAGTTGCTCAATCATGCCCAACTCTTTATGACCTAATGGACTGTAGCCCGCCAGGCTCCTCTGTCCATGGAATTCTCCAGGCAAGAATATTGGAGTGGGTTGCCATGCACTTCTTCAGGGAATCTTCCCAACCCAGGCATTGAACCCAGGGCTCCTGCAATGCAGGCAGATTCTTTACTGTCTGAGCCACCTGGGAAGAGCCTTAGTTATCTAGTGAAGTAAAAGTCACTCAGTCATTTCCAACTCTTTGCAACCTCATGGACTATATAGTCCATGGAATTCTCTAGGCCAGAATACTGGAGTGGGTAGCCTTTCCCTTCTCCAGGGGATCTTCCCAACCCAGGGGTTGAACCCAGGTCTCCTGCATTGCAGGCAGCTCTTTACCAGCTGAGCCACAAGGGAAGCTAGCTAAGCACTTAACTAAAATCCCCAGAGGTCAATGGACTTCAAACATGATTATTATCCCATCAGTAACAGAAAATAGCTTTTTACATCTTCATTTAAACAGATAGACTGCTATAATCATAGTTTTGAAATGCTTTATTGTTTCATTAAATTGACAGTTTCCCACAGACTTTCAGTCTCTGGTTTTTGGGTTTGAGAAGGTAGGGGAAGAGCATTTAAAAGTCCTTTGCTCCTCCTGTTGAAAATGTAAACTTTTATTTGTACCTCTTTATTTTTACTTTTAGCAAGCAATCCTTTATTTCTCCCTTGTTGGCTGTCTATGGCAACATCTAAGTAAGAATAAATTGCAGTTAACCCAAATTTTCTTTTAATCGAAAGTAAATCTGATATCTTAAAATATAGATGGATATACCCTAATGAGTATTTCACGAGTATTTGGAGACTTTCTTATCAAAAGACATTTTATTAACAATCTATTTTTCTTATGTTTATGATGAGACAGTATGCTGTATTGAGCTGACTTAAACAGTGTAGTCAGAAAAGCTGTCCTCAAATCTTACTGTTAGTTATATTTTAATAGAGAACTTGAGGAATCATTAAAAAAAAAGTATGTTAATAATCTTGCTTTGCTTCCTTGGAGAAACACTATTTTTTATACAACTGAGAGCCCAATTAATGATTTTTTTCATTCTTACTACATTTTTCATTCTTACTACAGAAAAATCAGAGTTTGGGGCTTTAAATAACAATTGTATGGTGTTTGTGAAGTTGAAAAGTTTTCTGCATACTCAGATCTCTGTCTGATAAGTCTAGACAATTTTAATGAAACTCTTTCACTTAAACTACAGATCACATTGTGACATGAAAATGATGACAAATATTTCCCAGAAAAGCAAAAAATGAGTATTTATGAATATTTAGGCTGCAGTCCATGGGGTCGCTAAGAGTTGGACACGACTGAGCGACTTTACTTTCGCTTTTCACTTTCATACATTGGAGAAGGAAATGGCAACCCACTCGAGTATTCTTGTCTGAAGAATCCCAGGGATGGGGGAGCCTGGTGGGCTGCTGCCTATGGGGTCGCACAGAGTCGGACACAACGGAAGTGACTTAGCAGCAGCAGCTCTTCTTATAAACCACTAATTGTAAGCAGAAGGAATGCATCAAAGAGTTCTGATATAACCATTTTATGTAGATTTTGCATGGTATATTAAAACTTTAGAATTTGATAAATTTGGAAGATAGGAAAATAAAATCTGAGATGAAAAGAAACACATGCAAAAATGCACATTTTCTAAATGATGAGTAATAATATAGCTAAGACTCATGGACATCCAGTTATTTATCAGACTGTACTGAAGCATGGTGCAAGAAGAAAGTACTTATGCAGCATGTAAGCCAGTATTTGACCAGCTCTGGCACCTAAACAGGAAGATTTTTGGAGCCATGAATGTCTTCTGCACAGATAGGGTTTTATTTAGTGCCAGGGGCATGTCTTTTTCTACTTACATTTCCTGGAANTTTTTTTTTTTTTCTTTATATCTTTTATTTCTCCAGGCCAGAATGCTGGAGCGGGTAGCTGTTCCCTTCTCCAGAGGATCTTCCCAACCCAGCAGTAGAACCAAGGTCTCCTGCATTGCAGGTGGATTCTTTACCAGCTGAGCTGCCAGGGAAGCCCATGTTTAAATAAATACAACTTATTTAATCTACTAAGTTTTTTAAATGAAGCAGCTTATTTTATTTTTAAATTAATTTTTATTTTATGTTCGAGTATAGTTGAATCGGGGCTTCCCAGGTGGCGCTAGTGGTGAAGAATCTGCCTCCCAGTGCAGGACACGCAAGAGATGTGGGTTTGATCCCTAGGTTGGGAAGATCCCCTGGAGAAGGGCATTGCAACCCACTCCAGTATTCTCACCTGGAGAATCCCATGGACAGAGGAGCCTGGCAGATTACATACAGTCCATGGGGTCGCAAAGAGTTGGACACGACTGAGTGACTAAACAACAAACAAGTACTGCAAAGGCTCCCCAACTCCCATCATTCAGGATGCTGGTACTGGACCCAGGAAAGGGTGGCGCAGCAGTGGCCTCACTGCCTGTAGGGCTTATCCAGGAGCATTCCCAGGGACCTGTGCCAAACTCACCCTCCACGTCCATGAGAGTGCATGTGGAATGCAGCCTGGTGCATGTTTGGCTGCAAGGGAGCAAGGGAAATAGGGTTTCAGCTTTGCAGGCTCTGAGATCAGAAAGGCACCCCTGGAAAGAGGTGGAACTGGTTGGTAAGTGCCCGTGGACCCACCCAACAAAAACCCAGATAGCGTTTCTTATCCTCTAATGGACTAGGAACCTCAACCACTGGAAAGGACCAAGCAGCCTTGAGAAACACTATTTATAGTAGGACTGAGTAAGACAAAGATTTTATTTTTTTGACATTTATTTCTTTGGCTGCACTGGGTCTTATTTGCATCATGCTGGGTCTTCAGTTTTCACTGTGGCATGTGGGATCCACTTCTGTGACCAGGGATCAAACCCCAGCCCCCCGCATTGGGAGCATGGAGTCTTAGCCGCTGGACCACCAGAGATGTCCCAAGCTTTTGTTTTAAATTTACTTTCAGATTCTCTTAGGTTTTGGTTAAGCTCTTGAATATTATCTGACTCCCCCAACACTGAATCTGCCTCTTACAGACACTCCTGAAATCACAGCCTGCTTGTGTAGGCATCTGAATGTTTTCTTAGGAAAGTTTTCATGTTTAAAATTTTTAATTTATTTTATTTAAAATTTTAATATATTTACGTTTTGATTGTGCTAGATCTTTGTTGCTGTGTGACGGCTTTCTCTAGGTGTGGCGAGCGGAGCCGACGCTCTAGCTATGGTGCACAGGCTTTCCACTGCGTGGCCTCTCTACGTGCAGAGCACAGGCTCTAGGGGCGTGGGCTTCAGTAGCTGCAGCATGCGGGCTCAATAGTTGTGGCTCACGAGCTTAGTTGCCGTGCAGCATGTGGGATCTTCCCAGACTAGGGATCAAACTCATGCCCTGTCCCCTGCACTGGCAGGTGGATCCCTGCTGCACCATCACGGAAGTCCAGGAAGGTTCTCAAAGGGTCACCACAACCTAAAAACTTTGAGAAGCACTGTGCGGAGGGCAGTGGGGTTCACTTAGGACACCCCTGAGCCTGAGTGGAGGCAGGGACTGTATGGGCGGGTGGCCACTGTGAAGAGAGATACCCCCAAGTTTGTGGTCCTGTGGGGGCCCCCAGCCCCCTCCACCCCAGGGTCCCTTACTTATTGACCCTTATCAGCTACATGTGGGTGTGCATCATGGTCACCTGCAGCATTTGTTCACAGATGCTCGTCCCCACCCTAACCCAGATCTACTTAGAGAAACCAGTTTGACCAGATAGCCACATTTTTAACACACTTGATGACTGATTTAGATACAGCACCAAATTTGGGGACCAAGGCACAGAGAAGTCTGTGCTTTGTTTCTTCTAGGTCCTGGCTTCCTCTCCTGGTACATCCTGCCCATTCTGACTGCCATCCCAGTGACTCAGGACAGTCAGGGTACCTGCCAGGGACAGGTGAGTGCTTGTCAGCCACTCAGTGACCCGTGGGGCCAGCGCCCAGCGTGTGCACAGGCTCCTTATCTGGAAAAATGAAGGCTATCACTCATAGGAGGCACCAGGGAGGAATGACTCACATCAAGAACCTTGAAATCTGCAGATAAAAGGCAGCACCGATTCCCCACTGGAGCTGCAGTCACAGAGACCACTCTCCCAGGTGGGCACGAGGTGCTTGCAGACCATCTGTGCGTGGAAACACCCGCCGCTCCACAGTCAACCCGGCTGCACCCTTCACCATCAAAGTACCATCCCCACTGGGTGTTAGTCACTCAGTTGTGTCCAACTCTGTGTGACCCCATGGACTGGAGCCCAGCAGGCTCCTCTGTCCGTGGGATTCTCCAGGCAAGGATACTGGAGTGGGTAGCCATGCCCTCCTCCGGGAGATCTTCCCGACCCAGGGACTGAACTCAGGTCACCATCCCTACACCACGCTGCAAAGACACACTGTTGCGTGAGGACCACTGCAGGGCATTTCTTCCTGAGTTTCACTCCAAATGTTTCTGCCTGGGATCAGCCCCAGCTGTGGGACCTGCTGGTTGCATCGAATACTGTCGTCATGTCCCGTGGACCTTACACTCTCTTTATTGCACTGAACAGCAGTCAGCACTCCAAGGGTGAAGGGCACTGCATGACGCCCTCGCCAGGCGGCCAGATGTCGCCATGGGGCCAGCGGCTTTTATCCTGCGGCTGCTGAATTTCACGTATATCATATTTATCAGCGGGAACGTTGTCAGTTTTATAAATGGAAACAACGACCATAAATCATTCTGTGGGGAGGTAACTGTGGGGGACGAGGGGTAGGGCTGTTTGTCAGCCTGCCAGCCAGGTGTGTTCATCCAGCAAGCGTGCAAATCTGCAGAGTGACGACCCCCACCCTGACCCCTGGCCCAGCTGGTGCTCACCATTCTTTCTGCTGGGAGACACACTCTGGCAGGTGGGGCAGAAGACATTCGCCAGCCTTGAAAGCTTAGTTGGCTTGTTTATAAGATATTCTTTTATTTCCCTGTTCTTTCCACAATGTCAAGGTCACAGGATCAGAGTAACTAAACATATGTCTCAGAGCCAAAACATATACACAAGTATTACTGTTTGGTCTCCTACTTTGGGGTTATCTTGGTGGCTCAGACAGTAAAGAATCCACTAGCAAAGCAGGAGATTGAGGTTTGATCCCTGAGTTGGGAAGATCCCCTGAAGAAGGAAATGGCAACCCACTCCAGTATTCTTGCCTGGAGAGTCCCATGGACGGAGGAGCCTGGCAGGTTACATACAGTCCATGGGGCTGCAAAGAGTCAGACATGACTGAGCGACAAACACTTTCACACTTTTACCTTACCTGCCTTCCATGTCCATCATTTCAAGTTGATTTCCTCGAGGTCTAGTCTAACATCTTCAAGTTTATTTTATTTTCTGGGCTTGCTGTGCAGCATGTGGGATCATAGTTCCCCGACCAGGCATCGAACCCACACCCTATGCAGAGGAAGCACAGTCTTGACCGCCAGGGAAGTCCCAAGTTGAGATGATACTGCATGACTGACGGATTACACCCACCTCTGAGCATTTACTGTGTATACACAGCGCAGGGACCTTTGGGAAGCCCTGGTCTGGTGGACCCTATGATTAGCCCCATTTTCAGATGGAAACTGAGGGTCAAAAAGGTCAAGTAACTTGCTGAGGTTCCCCCAGCCAGTTAGTGGCAGAGCCAGAGTTAGAAACTGTATTCAGTCTGTTTTCAAATTGAGATTGATTGTCACGATAGGATGACGAGGGCTTCAGTAGACGGGGCCAAGGGCAAGGATCCCCAGAAAACATTCCAAAGTCGGGAGCTTCAGTTCAACACCACTTTGTTGTGACAGCTTTTTCAAGGGCAGAGAATGTCAGGGAGTAAAAGACAGTCAAGAAAACAGCCTTCTTTCACTCTTCCCAAACAAGCTGTGTTTCCTTCTGAGCTATGTAGAAAGCATTTATAAAATTAACAAGCTGTTAGATTTTGAGGGGGCTATATTTTTTGCTATGAATGCCTGGGGGTCTTTGTCCTGTAGTTATTGAAATTTTCTTTGCTTTACGAATGATCAAGTTTTGTAATTAGTTTTCCGATCACATAAAAGAGTGAATGAACTCCTAAACATTCCTCACTCAAAGCTGTCTCTTCTTTCTAGATGCAATGTTCTCTTGAGTCTCACTGAGACTAATATAATCAGTTTTTTCAAACTTTTTTAAAAAGAAAACTGCCATTTACTTGGAGGCTCTCAGACTTGGGTGTGAGTCCGTGTTCCCCGCAGGGCTTGTTCGAGCCAGACTGCCAGGCTCAACTCACGGTCTTCCAATTGAGCAGATCTGGGCTGCAGCCTGGTGCAGGGCCGAGACTCTCACTTGGGCACCAGGTCACGGCTGCAGGGCTGCCCAACAAACAGGGTCCCAGCCTCTGTCCTTCCCACCCCCTCACTCACACCCCTCCTTCATCCACACTCCCCGGGGGGTTGGCCCTCAATGCCGGGCCCTGCCTGCAGGGAGGTTGGACAGTCACTGTCACTTGCAGCAGTCATCCGTCCCAGGGGTCGCTGACAGAGCATGGGAGGGAGCGGACGGCTCCTAACCCCGTGGAACACACTGGGGTGGCGGCATTGCAGGTGTCAGGCTTGCCTCTAGGCCACCTGGGTTTTCCCGGTCCCTTGAATCACATTCCGTGGGGTCCACATCTCTTCCGCCTTCACACAGACTAAGCTCTGCATTACATGCTAAGGCTACTGACCCAGATTCTACTTTCAAGAAAAAGGCACAATCAGGCACATGTCAGACAAAAAGGCAAGTACAGGAAGCAGCTTCTGGGAGGTGGTATGCCGTTGGCGCAGCTGAGAGGAATGGCAAGTTCCTGGCTCTGGGCTGGTCTTGCCCACGTCAAGCTCAGCTTTCTGCATGGGCAGCGACAGCAGCGGTGGTTTTTCTCCCCTTCTCTTCTCTCCAATCGAGTCCTGTGCTGCTTTCAAGTTACTCCTTGGGACGGACCCTGGACCTCTCTCAACCCACGCCCTCCTTTCATCTGTTCCGTCCGTCCCCACACCCTCCTCTGCCTCAACGTGACCTTTCCTCATCCAGACTCCATTCTGGTCCCTTGCTGGCTGCTGGTCACGTAGGCGGGATGCACTGTGGGGAGCTCTGGGCTTCACCCCACCTCCTGCAGCTCCTCTGAGCCCAGGCTGAGTTGAGCCCAGGACAGGTGCCAGAGAGGGCTTCAGACGGTGAAGAATCCTCTTGCAATGCGGAAGACCGGGGTTCAATTCTCGGGTCGGGAAGATTCCCCTGGAGGAGGGCACATGGCAACCCACTACAATATTCTTGCCTGGAGAATCCCCATGGAGAGAGGGCTGCAGTCCATGCGGTCAGAAAGAGTCAAACACGACTGAGCAACTAAGCACAGCAAGGTGCCCAGGAAGCCTCCTCAACCTTCAGGGTTCCCAAGAGCCTCAGCTGCAGAATCAGACAGAGTGGAGATGACAGCATGCAGAGAGGACAGCAGGAAATGAGGTCAAGGAGACGCTGCTCCTCTGGCAGCTCCGAAGGGTCCCGGCGACCCAGAGCAGAGGAGCGGATTTACACAGGGACTAAGGGCTCCGGGCCACACCTGTCCTCCCGTGAGCAGAACCAGAATCCAAGCCAAAAGGGGAGTGAGGAGTGGGGAGTGACTGTCCCTCCCTTCCAGGCCTCCCCAACCCGGCCACAGAGAAGGGCCGGTCAGACATGGGTCTTTCCCGGGCAGGTCAGAGAAGGGGCAGTCCCGCCCGCACGAGCAGCAGCATCGGCCTGGGTTGCCCCACTGGTCACCTCTGCCACCCCACGGAGATGCTCAGACCTTCCCCCACCTGGCGAAGGGCTAGGTTGTTGTGGGCTGACCACTGTTATCAGGCCAAGTCAGGAACACAGGGGCCTGGCAGCTTAACCACAGTGGGGTCGACAAGACATCCAGGGGCTGAATCCTTAGAAGCATACTGCTCAGAGCCAGCCTCCCATGTACATACCTTCCCAACACAGCACAGGGCCCAAATTCAAGTGCCTGCATTTCAGTCTACCTGTCAGCATTGTAGGAGGCCAACAGGCCCCCACTGCTTGGGAAGATGGCCTAGCGTCCAAGGGAAATCTTATCAAGATAGTTTTTGCCCAAAAGGGTCCAGGCCCTGGTCTAGGATTAGGGGTTCCCCCTCTAGGACCCTGGCTGTTTGTACCCACCTGCTGCCAACCCCCTCAGGGTCCTTCTGAAGGGCTGGCCATGCCCACACTGAGCACCTAGATTCTGCCCTGACCCCAAGCAGTCTAGCGTTGCTGTTCAAATACTCAGTCATGTCCAACTCTTTGCTCCCCCAGGGACTGCAGCATGCAAGGCTTCCTAGTCCATCACTATCTCCCAGAGTTTGCTCAAACTCATGTCCATTGAGTCAATGACGCCATCCAACCATCTCATCCTCTGTCACCCTCTTCTCCTCCTGCCCTCAATCTTTCCCAGCATCAGGGTCATTTCCAATGAGTCGGCTCTTCACATCAGGTAGCCAAGTATTGCACCTCAGCTTCAGCATCAGTCCTTCCAATGGAAATTCAGGGTTGATTTCTGAGTGACCACAAACAAGTTCACAACCCTGAATCAGACTGGGCACAGACCAGCCCACCAGAATGAAACCTGCAGGACAAGCCCATCATCAGGGGATGAGTTAGTAAATGTAAGTGTATCCACACCACAGAACCCTACATCATTAGAAAAAAAAAAAAAGTACTGATACAAAATGAACTCCAAAATGCATTGTCATGTGAAAAGAGCTAAGTGCAGAACAATGTAATGTATATGGAGAGGACGAAGAGGGTATTCGCATATATTTCCATATTATCTCTGATTTTACAGGAAACTCATAACATGGGTGGTCTCTTTCGACAGGAAGATCCTACTATATAGCACAGGGAACTAAACACAGTATCTTGTAATAATTATAACAGAAAAGAATCTGAAAAAGACTGTATATATATGAAACTGAATCACTTTGTTGTACCCCAGAAACTAACACAACATTTTAAACCAACTATGCTTCAGTTAAAGAGAAATGATGGCTCTGAGATGTGCGATGTTAGTCTGGATGACTGGATTGACTAAAATAATGGAGCCAGGAAAGAAAGGGAAATGTTTGGGAAGAGAAAATAAGTTTAAACTATTCAACTATTGAGGTGGAAATGCAAGAAATATCCAAATTAAGATGTTTAGCAGAAAACTGAAGACATGTCAAGAGAGCTCACAAGATGACACAGCAAGAAAAGCAAAGACTCGGGGCCACGATTTCAGAAGCTGTGGGACTGGATGATGATGGGCTGGTCTTCAAGTGAAAGGGCCAGAAACCTAACTCCACCTGCCTTAAAATATAAAGAGGGGAGGGAATCTATTAGAATAAGTTACTGTGAAATCCAAGGAAAGGCACAGATAGGGCTGAACCTAGGCCCTGAAAACCCATCGTCAGAATGCCGAGCGGGGAAAGGTAGGTCCTATTACGTAAGCTCAAGAAGGAACAAGGGAATTGTTACTTAACTCTAAACCCAGGGCATGAGCACACAGCCACACAGATAGTTTCAGAGACACCCCCATCACTGGCTGTGCATCTCACACCAACGCCACACCTGCCTTCTGAAACCAGCCTCAGCTGACGCACAGATCAGCTAATCCCCAAAGCCAAGCTTCCCATAGTTCTACACGAGGACAGTGCTCGCATGGTTGAACAAGCGACACGGTTCTCCCAGGCGAGCGAGTGATAAAGTCGCAGAACACGACTGACGCGCCCTCTCCCTACCGTGCTTCTGCGGCTCCAGCCACCTTCGCGCTTGCCTCCAGCCACAGAGGGTCCCGGCCACTCGTCCACGAGTTGCTCCCCAGCTGCTCCAGGCTCCCACGGTCCACAGAGCTCTCGTCCCAGGATTCCTAACGACGTAAGGAAGAGACTTGAAGGAGTCTATCAGTTCAGCTTAGAGCACACACTCAACAGAGGGGAAAAGAGGACAAAGCCCTAAAAATCGTGCACCCCGCCCATAATTCACATCCTTCTCATGAGGGGTGCTGCCTGTGACCCTTTGCCTTGAATCTGGGCTGGTTTACAATTGTTCTAACCAACAGAGTTCAGCAGAGGAGGGCTCGTGCAGCTTCTGAGGCCAGGTTAGAAAACGCCATGAAACTGGAAGCTGGCCTTCAGATGCTCGATTTGGGCGAAACCAGATTCCACGTCAGAAGTCCGACAGCGCTGCATCTCCGGTGCTGATGCTTCGGGTACCGGCCTGGAAGGACCACACGCACCTCCCAGCCCCCGACAGCCAGTGTCCACCATCCACCATGCGAGTGAGCCACACTGAGCATCCAGCCCCATCGAGACTTCGGTTATCTGGCCTCGACAACACACAGGCCACCTCAAGCAAGAGCTTCCCCCTAGTCCTTCCCAAATTCTTACTCCACAAAATCATGACGAGAGTTATATGGCTGGTGTGTTGTTTTTTTTTTAATTGAAGTAAGTTGATGTACAATATTACGTAAGTTACACATGTACCATATGGGGATTCCCAATTTTTAAGTGTTATACTCCAGCATGATTATTATAAAACATTGGCTATAGTCCCTGTGTTGTATGAGTTAGCCTGTGGCTTATTTTATATGTAAGGGTTTGTACCTGTTGGTCCCCTTCCCCTCTGTCGCCCTCCTCCCTTCCTTCTCCCCACTCGGAACCACTGGTTTGTTCTCTATGTTTGTGTGTCTGCTTCTTTTTTGTCACGGTCACTAGTTTGTTGTATTTTGTCTGTCTGGGGGCTGGGGAGGGGGAACGCTCTAGTTGTGGCATACAGACCTTTTTAGTTGCGGACCCTGGGCTTAGTTGCTCCACACTAGGTGGGATCTTAGTTCCCCGAGCAGGGATCACACCTGTGTCCCCTGCAGCCAAAGGCAGATTCTTAACCACTGGACCACCGGGGAAGTCCCTGTTGTATTTTGCTTACTAAGTTTTAGGGGTGGTTTGTTACACAGCAATAGTAACAAACAGATTTTGGCGCTGGAGGTGAGGTGCTCAATATGAAAACAGGTCTTAGACATGTGGGACTGGCTTTGGGACTGAGCCAAACAAAGCTCAGAGCTCAGGGGACTGGAGGAGACTTAATAATAGTCTGATGGACCTCAAAAGAGGCTGTCAGTGGTGGCTTAAAAGGAGAATGAAGGAAATGCTCTTGGAAAAAAGAAGAAAGCAGACGCTTGTTATAAAGTGGCAAAAAGTTCAGCAAAATTTTGTGCCTCCCATTTTCCAGTTTTTATTTTATTTTTTAAAAAGGTATTTGGCTGCTCTAGGTCTTATTGCAGCACGTGGGATCTAATTCTATGACCAGGGATCGAAATCTAGCCCCCTGGATTGGGAGTTCAGAGTCTTAGCCACTGGACTACCAGGGAAATCCCCTATTTTTAAAACAGGAGTATCTATAAGCATCTATATCTATAGATATCTATATCTATAAATATCTATATTATATATATGTATCTATTATAGATATCTATAAGTTATCCCATGCCCAACACAGTAGTTTAAGTGAGTGGAAAGCAAGTCACATGATTCTTTAATTCACAGATCTTCAAAGAGGCACTTTACTCAAGAAAGATCATTCGTAAAGCCTCTTCTGGTTGGGGACCCAGCTCAGATGGCAGGATCCAGCCTTGGACTCTGATGCTGTAACGGTATGAGATTTTAGTGGGTCAAAAGACTTCAGTGGATTCTTGGGAGAAGAGGATCACTTTGCATGTAGGAGAAATGTAAATAATTCATAACCAGAAGGTGGACTATGGTCATTTGAAAACATGGTCCCAAAATTTTTGACACTGCTCTCATTGAGAAGTGGGGTCTACGCCCCCCTCCCCTTGAATCTGGGCCGACTGATACAGATTTAGGAATGGAGTCGTGAACAAATACAGTAGTGGAATTGTGAAAGTGACCTGGTGTGACTCCTGGTGTTAGGACACTGCCTCTGGGTGAAGCCAGCTGTCGTGACCCCCTGAACCTGCCAGCTGGAGAGGTCAGGTGGAGGTCTTCCAGCAGACAGACCCAGCTGAGCTTTCAGACAAGTCAGCAGTAACTTCTCAGAGCTGTTATGACCGTTAAATAAGTTAACATATGGGAAACATCCATGAAACGTGCCTGGCACATCCTAAGTGCTGTATGAGTGAGTGTTGTTATTACTTATCATGGTGGAAAACCGATAGAAAATGCCTAATCAGAAAAGAAAGAACATGTAGCCATTTAATTATTTCTAGTCTACGAGGTCGCAGAGTCAGACACGACTGAAGAGACTTAGCACCAGCAGCAGCTGCAGCAGCAGACATGGATGTAAATACCAAAATAATTAGGTAAAAATGGTTGCCTTTGAGGAAAAGGGAAGAAAAGAAGAAATAAGAAATTGCTTACCCCTTCCAACAAAATGGTAGAAGTGGTCGATTCTTACGTGCATTATAACTGAGAAAAATTAAAATTAATAATAAAGAAAGATGAAAAGTGAGAAGATGTCAAGCCATGGATAAGGAAAATAGCCACTGTAGTTCCTGGATGGTGGGAAGTCAAATGGTTCTATAATGTTAGAAACGGAAAGTAGAGATCAAAATACCGAGTTCCAGCAGCACATAGAAGGTGTCCACAGAAGGCAAGACTTGCTGATTTTTGCTTAATCCAAGACACAGTATTATGTTTTTAATCAGAAAGAAACATAATAGTTGGGCTCAGGGATGTCCATACTGCTGCAGCACAACATTCACTATTATTTAATGCGTTACTCTAGTCCTCTCTCTCTTCTATTCATTGTGGCACGCTAAATAATCCATGAATATTCATAGGCATAATGTATCTTTTTGTTTTTCCAAATTAAACCACTGAATATGAGAACATCAAATAAAATTGGGGGTTTAAAGCAAACTTATTCTATTAAAGTTCCCCTTTGGTCAATACTGCCATTCTCTTACAACTTCTACCTTCTAGGTAGTTTGGTTCTTGGCAGTTAAAACAATCAATCACCTAAAAGCTTTTAGTAAGAAAAAAAAAAGAAAAAGAAACAAAAGCTAGCCAAATCAGCCAGAATATGAAATCACTTCACATAAAAATAATATTATAAGATAGTCTGACAAAAATATGTCTCAGATTTTTAAAGAGAGAAGTAAACTCATAACTTTAATTGAAAATGAAAAATAAAATATAAAACAAATGTGCAGAAATTTTAAAAATAGATCTTTAAATAGATTCTTTAAAAAGAAACCACTAGAAATCTTAATGGAGACGGCAATGGCACCCCACTCCAGTACTCTTGCCTGAAAAATCCCATGGATGGAGGAGCCTGGTGGGCTGCAGTCTATGGGGTCCTGAGGTCGGACACGACTGAGCAACTTCACTTTCACTTTTCACTTTCACGCATTGGAGAAGGACATGGCAACCTACTCTAGTGTTCTTGCCTGGAGAATCCCAGGGACAGTGGAGCCTGGTGGGCTGCCGTCTACGGAGTCACACAGAGTCGGACACGACTGAAGCAACTTAGCATCAGCAGCAGAAATCTTAATAGTGAAAAATACAACCATCAACATAAAATATTCAACAAGTGGAATATGCCCAACACCTTGACAAGGTCAAAGATAAAGTCAGTGAACTGAAAACTAATCTTGAGGAATTAACTCAGAATGCAGTACAGAGAGGCAATAATGAGAACTAAAGAGACTTGGAAATAAAATTGAGAGAGTCAAAGGAACATGTTAACAAGAGTTCCAAAATATACAAAAGAATGAATGGCATGATGAAGAAGAAACATTTTTAAAAACAGCACAGATACTTTGTGAAGATTAAAGAAATATGTTCTCTGTGCATGTTGAGTATCAAGCAGGAAATTTTTTTAAAATAAATTTCACACAGTGAAACTTGAGAACATTAAGAGTAAAGGGACAATAGTAGAAGAAAAGATAGAAGAAGGGGAAAAAAAAGATACATTACAGAGAAATTTCAACAGACTTCTTATCAGAATAGTAAATGTCAAGGTAATAAGGTAATAGTGTCAAAAGTGCTCAAAGACATGTCTGCATAAGTGAAGTTGCTCAATCGTGCCCGATTCTTTGCAACCCCATGTATAGTAGCCTGCACCAAGCTCCTCCATCCATGGGATTTCCAAGGCAAGAGTACTAGAGTGGGTTGCCATTTCCTTCCCCAGGGAATCGTCTCAACCCAGGGATCGAACCCAGTTCTCTCATATTGTCGACAGATGCTTGTCTGCATAGGTACTATTAATATCTCTTGAGGAGTAAACTGAGACACTACTAGCTTAAGATTTCACAGGTGGGATTTAAACCCAGAAGGCTTAGCTCCAAAATTCTTAGTGATGGAACTGCCCTGAATTTATAGGAACATAATAATAGAACAATTATTAATAGAATAATAGAACATAATAAAAGAACAATTCACCAAGCAACAACTAGACTAAATATTTAACAACAGGAAATGAGAAAATTATGGTATGGTCACATAACAGAGGGCTTACCCGGTGGCTCAGATGGTAAAGTGTCTGCCTGCAATGCAGGAGACCCAGGTTCGATCCCTGGGTTGGGAAGATCCCCTGGAGAAGGAAATGGCGATCCGCTCCAGTATTCTTGCCTGGAAAATCCCATGGATAGAGGAGCCTGGTAGGCTACAGTCCATGTGGTCACAAAGAGTCAGACATGACTAAGCGACTTCACTTTCACTTTTACATAACAGATGACTTAACACCAATTAAAATGAATAAAATGTGCCTACTCTCATGCACATGGATACATCTCTAAAATATAATGTACTCTCTGCCAGAAACATGCATCTAGACCTCTGAACCCTTCAGCTCTAGAAGCACTGAAAGACTGATAACAATCATTAATACTGAGGTTCAATACCTTTCTTCTGAAAAATTTCCTCCAGGAAAATTTACCTATGTTACATCTTTTCAACAACTTTGAGATTTGAATGAGAGAAAGAAATAATAGGGTCTATTGTTTAGACAACAGAGAATGTTCAAGGCATCTTAAGTTTAATAGGGTAACAATATAATCATACCTATAGAAGTAATGTGAACAAATGCAACTCACAGTTAATTTAAAATCCACATGATCCTTTTTATAACTGACCTCTTCTCAGTCTTGATTAGAACCACTTATATATAAATTGTGATTGATCCTCTTCTGTTGACTTATGATAGAGATGCAACAGATTATGTTATATAGTTGTCAGGAACAAGGAAAAGTGAAATTTGAGAGTGAAGTTAAGGTTATTCCTAAGGACTTAATGTGTGCTCAGTAGCTTGTGAAAGTGAAGTCACTCAGTCGTGTCCAACTCTTTGTGACCCCATGGACTGTAGCCTACCAGGCTCCTCCCTCCATGGGATTTTCCAGGCAGGAGTACTGGAGTGGGTTGCCATTTTTGTCCACCTCTTTTTGGCCCCATGGACTGTAGCCCACCAGGCTCCTCTGTCCATGGAATTCTCCAGGCACGAATACTGGAGCGGGTTGCCACTTCCTCCTCCAGGGGATCATCCCAACACAGGGATCAAACCCAATTCTCCTGCATCTCCTACACTGACAGGCAGGTTCTTTGTTACTGTGCCACCTGGGAAGCCCTAAGGACTTGTATCAGGAAGCTAAAAATGCTTGACAGCAACCATCCATAAGATGATCTCACGTTGAGAGACAGTCCTTAGAATCTCAGATATTTGTTTAAAATGAATAATTTTGGCATGATATTCCTAATTGGCCTGAGGACAGGCAACCAATGCAAATACGGTAGCTTTCCCCCAACTATTCAATGACTAGACAAATAAATACTAAACTTTTGAACTTAGAAAGGGAGTTTTACGTTTGGATGGCTGAGACTAGTTTATTCGCAGTCTAACTGGCCTTCCTGTCTGGAATCTTGTTTCTCTCAAGTCTGCGCTAAAATACAAGGGCTAAAATGGCACACGTATTTATGACATGTTCTCCTCACATCACACGCCCCAGATAATGTCCGTCTTCTCAGCGAGAGTCAAAGTTTAGTCATGGCTGCTGCTGCTGCTGCTAAGTCGCTTCAGTCGTGTCGTACTCTGTGCGACCGCAAAGACGGCAGCCCATGAGGCTCCCCCGTCCCTGGGATGGCAGGGACTGCTTTATTCGTCTTGAGCTAGTGTTTACGCTTGATTCAAAAAGTGTTTGCTTGTAAAGCAATTATCCTTCAATTTAAAAAAATGAATTTTTTTTTTTTTAAAAAGCGTTTGCTAAGCAAAACTCAAAGAACCCGTGATAATGTAGCGCTAGAGGGCGCTAGTAGGTGGTGTCGGGTTTTCTTTTTGAGCTGAATTTTTAGAATCCCTGAATATTTGAGAAAAGAAATTCAAGAGCACGGGGCATTTGGGCCACAGAAGCAAGCTTACTAATTGACACACTCACACGGGGACCTGGGAAGAGATACACCAGGTGCACTACCCAAGGAGCCTCCTGTGACATCCTGTTGTTAATAAAAAGTCCCTCTCTGAGAAATCCCTTTCTGCAAGATGTGAGAACCCAAAGTTGAATTTATGATATTTTATGGGGTCAGTAATTCTTTCCAATTTTAGAATCTGCCCTTTATAAAAAGATACGCCTAAATTGTTCCCTGGTGAAATTACAAGACAATTATGCACAGACCTAAAATAATCTGAGTATGAAAGTCTCTTACACTTTAATGTAAGGAAAGCTCATATAATTTTTTTTAAACTAAGGAACCTAAGCCAAAGTGATTTTAAAACATTTGTTGACATATTAAAGTTTTAAAATTTTACTTTGGTGCCAAGAAGACATCTAGCTATACCAATATCTAAATTCTCTAAATATTTCCTGGGAAATGTAAAGCCCAGATAATTAATGAATTACTCTACTTATATGTACTCAGGGATTAAGTGTTATGTGGATCAACTTTTAAATCCCTTTCGGAAACAAAGGATTCTAAAATTTTTTTTTTAATTGTGGGGGGGCTAAGTAACCAGGGAACAATTTAGTTTAGCAAATATTTATCATATGCCCCCTATGGACCAGGCATAGGTTTAGGTATTACGCAGACTGTATTAAAATAAAATGAATTATTTTTTAGCTACAAAAATACTCATGGTGCATCACTGGAAAATTAAGAAGGTAAGAGCACCCATAATACAACCACCCAATGATAGCTGCTATAAATACTTTGATGTGCTTCAACCTAAATGTCTTCCCTGATATTCTTTTAAAATCTAAGTTTTTAAAGTTCATTATAAACAATTTGCTTTTTCCATCTAGCATTTTAACAAAACTTTTCTCAGGTTACTAAAAAGCTTCCTAAACAAAATTTTAGTCTTGTGTAAAAACATACAGATTTTTAAGGCTTTGTTGCTGCTGCTATTAAGTCGCTTCAGTCGTGTCTGACTCTGTGCGACCCCAGGATCGGCAGCCCACCAGGCTATGCTGTCCCTGGGATTCTCCAGGAAAGAACACAAGACTAGGTTGCCATTTCCTTCTCCAATGCATGAAACTGAAAAGTGAAAGTGAAGTCATGTCGGCCTCTTAATGACCACATGGACTGCAGCCTACCAGGCTCCTCCATCCATGGGATTTTCCAGGCAAGAGTATTGGAGTGCCATTGCCTTCTCCTTACCTATTGTCAAATTAACCTACAGAAAGTTGCATCAATCAACACAGCCACCAATAAAATTTAAAAATATTCATTTCCACATATCTTCATTAGTAGCTATTAAGATTGCTTTAAATTTTTGCCAGGGGACTTCTCTGGCAGTCCAATGGTTAAGACTCCAAGCTTCCACAGCAGGGTGGATGGGTCACATCTCTGGTTGGGGAACTAAGATCTTGCATATTGCATGGTGCAACCAGGGGGAAAAAAAAAAAACTATCTCTGTTTGCACATCACAGAACAGCATATCTGGAAAATGCTAGAAAATCAAAGATAAAGCAATCCAAACAATAAAAGAATTCCATAAGATAGCAGGATATAAAATTAACATGCAAAAATCAATAGCATTGACTTCAAGGTTCTTGTCTGACATGTAAAAAGCTTGGAACTCATCACTCTCAACTCCCAACCTCACAAAGAAATAAAAAAAGCTGAATACACTGCTTCTCAGACCCATCAAAGAATTAAGGTCACAGGGCAAGCTGACACCCTGAAAACTGGAGGGACAGACAGACAGATGCAGAAAATCACAGCTACCAAGGAGCAGAGCTGCACCTGGAGTCTGGCAGGAACACCTGAAAATAAGAGACCAGTTTCTAGCGTCTGAGCACGGGGCTGCTCGAGAGAGAAAACTCCTAAAGCCTAGTCTTAGGGACACCACTGCAGCTGCTGCTGCTAAGTCACTCAGCCGTGTCCGACTCTTAGTGACCCCATGGACTGCAGCCTACCAGGCTCCTCGGCCCATGGGATTTTTCAGGCAAGAGCACTGGAGTGGGGTGCCATTGCCTTCTCCATAGAGACACCACACTCTCCTGCCTTTTACCTCCAGGAGTCCCACGAGGTCCGCAGAGGGAACAGAAGTAACCACTGTGAGATAAGCTCAGAGCACTCTGTCCTCTGCAACAGCCTGCCCTCAAGAGAAAATATTTTACCAGATCCGAGGAAAGGGAAATACTCAAGCCCAGCCCACTCTAGTTTTCCTCAATGAGGACGGGGTGAGTGGTGACTTGTGAATGTCACAACTCAGGGCTCCTAAAAGTCTGAGACCTAATACCAGGCTCTGTATAAGGTCTCCCCTCTTTCCATACTTCACCACCACATCACCAGTTCTACTGGTGAGCGCAACTGAAAGAGCTGCACACTTCAGACGCTAGTTAAGCATCAGTCTCTAGGGACTGCTCAAGTGGTCCAGTGGCTAAGACTCTAAGCTCCCAATGCAGGGGGCTGGGTTCAATCCCTGGCCAGGGAACTAGACCCCACAAGCCACAAGGAAGAGGTCACAGGCCAGTTCACAGCAAAGATCCACAAGCAGCAGCTAAGACCCAGCACAGCCAAGTAGATTGTTTAAAATATATTTTAAAAAAGAATCAGTCTCTAGAGAAACCTAAAGACAACTGGGGAGACAAAATCAAGGACATGAGAAGACACTTTAGCCTTGGAAACCACAGCTACACCAAAGAGTAAACACAGCCAACTCCTAGAGGGATTAACATGACATCTCACTCAAAAGGCCTACTTACCTCAGTTTCTTTTACCCAATATTATATCATAATATATATTATTTGCTGTTCAGTCACTCAGCAATTGTCTGACTCTTTGCAACTCCATGGACTGCAGCACACCAGGCTTCCCTGTCCTTCACCATCTCCTGGAGCTTGCTCAAACTCACGTCCACTGAGTCAGTGACGTCAATCAACCATCTCATTCTCTGTCACCCTCTTCTCCTGCCCTCAATCTTTCCCAGCATCAGGGTCTTTTCAAATGAGTCAGTTCTTCATATCAGGTGGCCAAAGTATTGGAGTTTCAGCTTCAGCATCAGTCCTTCCAATGAATATACAGGACTGATTTCCTTTAGGATTGAACTGGTTGGATCTCCTTGCAGTCCACGGGACTCTCAAGAGTCTTCTCCAACACCACAGTTCAAAAGCATCAATTATTTGGCACTCTGCCTTCTTTACGATCCAACTCTCACATCCATACATGACTACTGGAAAAACCATAGCTTTGATTAGACAGACCTTTGTCAGCAAAGTAATATCTCTGCTGTTTAATATGCTGTCTAGGTTGGTCATAGCTTTTTTTCTAAGGAGAAAGCAACTTTTAATTTCATGGCTGCATATAAGATAAAGCAAATGAGTAAGAATATTGATGCTGTTGAGATCCAGTTCTCACTACAGAAGTTCATACAATATGGAATATGGGAAGCCCAGAAAGAACTTTGTGGAGACTGGAGAGAGTGACGTAAACTCCGTTTTTAAATGTACATATATGTAGATGATAATGTGCATGTGTATTTGGTAAGTGTTCACATGTGTGTCTGTGCATGTGTTTGTGTGTTTGTGTATACATGTGTAGATACATATCTCTATTTCTCAGGACTATCTGCTGAAACAGCTAAGAAGCAAGGTGAAAGTGAAAGTCGCTCAGTCATGTCCAACTCTTTGCAACCCCATGGACTATACAGTCCATGGAATTCTCCAGGCCAGAATACTAGGGTGGGTAGCCGTTCCTTTCTCCAAGGGATCTTCCCAACCCAAGGATCGAACCAGGTGCCCTGCATTGCAGGCGGATTCTTTACCAGCGGAGCCACAAGAGAAGCCCAAGAAGCAAGGTACCCCAGTAGTAATGAGCATCCAGACCCCAGAGCTTGATCTCTACCTCCATGCCCCAGCAAAAAGAACAAGAGGATCTCAGAAAATGGCTAATTCCAGGGCTGACAGAATGGATATCAGATGAGCTTGGAGTGTCACGTAATGCCAGAATGTAAGGAAATCCTTTGTAAAATATAGTAGATGCATGTCATGAAAATCAGGTTGAAACAGCTCCTACTGACCACATCTGGCATAAAATTTGAACCCCAAAATAGTATAGTAACGAATTAGAAATCACTCCAAAATAGGGATTCATGTGTTTATAACAATGATAAATAAATGTGGAGGGGATTCCACAGCTGGAAATCTTGTCATTTTGCAACCAGGGTAGAAACTGGATCGGTCAAGAATCACCAGTGGATGAATGAGTAAACGAATGTAATGGACACAGACAATGGAATCTTAGAGAGGAAAGAGAGTCCGACGCCAGATCCAACATGAATGAATCTTGAAGACATTATGCTAAGCAAAATAAGCCAATCACTATAAGACAAATAATTCCAGTTATATGAGGTTTCTAAAGTAGTCAATTCACAGAAACAGGAAGTAGAATGGTGGTTGCCAGGGCCTGGAAGGATGGGGTCATCGTTTAATGGGTACGGTTTCAGTTGTACAAAATGAAAGGAGATCTGTGGGTGGACGGTGGGGATGGCTGCAGGACAGTTTGAATGTGCTTAAGGCCACGGAGCTGTGCACTTAAAAATGGATACGTTGTAAACACGATATGCATTATCACAATTAGAATATATAAATTTTCAAAAATAACCATCACTAGATGCCAACATCAGAGGGAAATTTTGATGAGGAACAGGACTTTTCATTTTTTGAAAATGGCTCCCCACAGATTGTTTATTAGTTGTAATGACTAAATCTGGCACCAACTTGATGATTAAAATTAACTTTACCAATGAGAGACAACTGGACATCATGTGTCTACAGGGGTGAGGCCCTTAGAAGGACACAAGAAACATCAGACACACACAAAATGGAAAACTTTCTATCAGGAAAATGGGAGGGGAGGAGGGACTGAATTCTCTACAACTGTCAATGTTATAAAAGACAAATAAAGACTATGGAAATGTTCTAGGCTAAGAGAGGCTAAAGATACACGTGAAACCCAATCAACTGGAATACAGGCTCAGCTGATGAAACTGGAATTATATCAACAAAGAGGTATCAGGTTAGTAACTGTATTGTGTGCCTCTGTAAGAATATATTCCCGTTCTTAAGAGACACAGACTTAAGTACTTAAGGGCCATGACATATAGAGCTGACCTGCAAACGATTCAAAAGAAAAAGCTGGATATGCTTGTGTGTGAACCTTCAGCACCGGGCACCTAATAGGACCTCGATGAATGTTTGCTGAATGAAGGAAGAAACTGGCTGGAAACTGTTTTGTTTTTTTTTTTAAGTTACTTGTAAATAGAAACATTGACTTATTTGTCTTTCACTTTGAACTAAAGTTTCCTTTTTATTAGGAATTAGGAAGTGAACTTGGGCTTCCCTAGTGGCTCAGACGGTAAAAAAAAATCCACGTGAAATGGAGGAGACCTGGGTTGTATCCCTGGGTTGGAATCAAATAACTGGTTACCTTAGTCAGCATGGCCTACTGTAATAAATACTATAGCCTGGGTGACTTAAACGAAAGACATTTATTTCTGCCAGTTTCAGAGGCTGGGAAGTCCAAGATCAAGGCACCAGGAGATCTGGCTCCTGGTGAGGGCCCTCCTCCTGGCGATGGCCAGCTTTTTGCTGTGTCCTCACATGGCAGAGAAAGGGTGCTGGTCTCCTGTTTTCCCACAAGGACACTAGTTCCAGCGTGGGGGGTCTACCTTCATACCTCCTCTCAACCTGATCACCCTCACTGCACCACAAACACAATAATTAGTGCTGCGACGGTTTCCTCCAATCTCGCTTCCTAGTTCACTTCCTGTGCTTAGTCGCTCAGTTGTGTCGGACTCTTTGCCACCCCTCTGTCCATGGGGATTCTCCAGGCCAGAATACTGGAGGGGTCGCCATGCCCTCCTCCAGAGGGTCTTCCCAACCCAGGGATAGAACCCAGATTCCTGCATTTCAGGCAGATCCTTTACTGTCTGAGCCACTCGGGAAGCCCAAGTTCACTTCCTAGTTCCTAGCAAAAAGGAAACTTTAGTTCAAAGTGAAAGACAAATAAGTCAATGTTTCTATTTACAAGTAACAAGTAAAAAAAAAAACAGTTTCCAACTATTGCCTTTAGTGGAGTCTACTATTAGCCTTGAGTTCTTTGCATGTATGTTATCTACCAAGATATAACTCATTTGTCCAAAATTTTTTCATTCTTCCCTGTTCCCTTCACAGAGGAAACTAGTTGGTGGTGAGAACTGAGCCAGTTCACTAAACGAAATGCAGCTGGGGCTTCCCTGGTGGCTCAGTGGTGAAGAATCCATGGGTTATATCCCTGGCCCGGGGAAGACCCCACACGGCGAGGAGCAAAAACCCCTTGGGCCATGACTACTGAGCAAGCCTGTGCTCCAGAGCCCGGGAGCCGCAACTGCTGAGCCCACACACCCGAGACACTGGTGCTCTGCAACAGAAGAAGCCACCATAACGAGAATCTTGTGTGGCGTCAACTAGAGAGTAGCCCCCGCTCACTGAAGCCAGAGAAAGGCCCATACAGCAACAAAAACCCGGTACAGCCAAAAATAAATAAACACAGTGATTAAAAAAAAATAAACGAAGTGAAGTCAGATGTAGCAGCCGAGAGCCCTGAGAACTAGCCCGAGGCTTTGGACCTAGTTGCGCCTGAGGTGTCCTCCGTATTCCAGGCTCCCTACCTATTTCCTGNAAGCTATGGTTTTTCCAGTAGTCATGTGTGGATGTGAGAGCTGGACGATAAAGAAAGCTGAGGGCCAAAGAATTGATGCTTTCGAACTGTGGTGTTATAGAAGACTCTTGAGAGTCCCTTGGACTGCAAGGAGATCAAACCATTCAATTGTAAAAGAAATCAGTCCTGAATATTCATTGGAAGGACCGATGCTGAAGCTGGAACTCCAATACTTTGGCCACCTGATGTGAAGAACTGACTCATTTGAAAAGACCCTGATGCTGGGAAAGATTGAAGGCGGGAGGAGAAGAAAACGACAGAGGGTGAGATGGTTGGATGGCATCACCTACTGGATGGACATGAGTTTGAGTAAGCTCTGGGAGTTGATGAAGGACAGGGAAGCCTGACGTGCTACAGTCCATGGGGTTGCAAAGAGTCGGACACGACTGAGCAACTGAACTGAACTGAACTTGGATCTGATCTTGTCTCTGGGGACTATCTTAACTATCTTGCTCATTGTGCTCCCCAGTGGGAGAACGCAAGCACAGGAAGAGGGCAGAGAAAGAATCTCAGGAAATAACTAGCAGAAGCAAGATTCTGGCCACTGCCAGGTGAGCTGGGAACCTGGACCCTCAGCTGCTATCTGAAGGTAGAGGAGCCAGGCAAGGACTTCTGGATTTATCTCCATTTGCTGGGGTACGTGGCTATCACTTCTGTTCTTCTTTACCAATAACAACCGAGCCTAAAAACTTGCCCACCTGCTTTCAGATGGCCTTCTCACAATGTCTCTATCTATCTTTTTAAACCAAATATTCCCCCATAGCTCAGTTGGTAAAAGAATCTGCCTGCAATGCAGGAGACCTGGGTTCAATCCCTGGGTCAGGAAGATCCTCTGGAGAAGAAAATGGTGACCCGCTCCAGTATTCTTGCCTAGGAAATCCCATGGACAGAGGGGCCTGGCGGGTTACAGTCCATGGGGTTGCCAAGAGTCAGACACGACTTAGCAACTAAACCAGTGAAGATGTCAGAGTTTCAGTACAGGTATCTGAATGACTGCAGGAAACAAACCCTTCTGTTTGTTACAGGCCAAGATTTGAGAGGTTATTAGTTACAGTAACTATCATTACCTTAGTTAGCATTTAAGAAGATTCAGTGAAAGCATTAAACCAACTAACTCCTGAAATTTAAAGATAAAATTCTTCCCAAACTTAAAATTTAAATAGGCAAATTGAAGGACAGAATTGCCACTCCTGAGATTAAAAAATCATAGTGTTAAGCACCACATGGAAGAAATTATTTCAAAAACTAGAACAAACATGCAAAGGGAAGGAATATGCAAAAGAAAACAAAAGTTATTTGGAAGAGAGGTCCTAAAGATTCAATATACAAGCAACATGAACACTAGAACACAACAACAAAAATGGAGGGTAAAGTAATGACCAGGAAATGTTTGTTATTTGCAGAGTTATTTATGCAGGTTTAAGAAAGGGCACATACTGAGGCACATCCTTGTAAAATTTAAAATACCAAAGTTAAAGATAAATTTTGCATGCTTCTAGACCAAAAGAACAAATTATCTACAGAAGGAGAAAAAATCAACCAGCACTGGACTTCAATGCAGCCGCAGAAGTCAGTGGAATGGAGGATTAATGTGGACAAATTGCTAAGCAAAAAAGACTAGGATGTATCATAGGCCAAGATATTATCTACTTGCTAGGCTGAAAGAAAGATGTTTTCTGCAATGCAAGGATTCTGATACCATCCTTCACATAACCTGAGGAAAAGTTTCCAGAAAGCACTCTGTCAAGAAAAGGGAGGAGGAAGAATGCGGATGAGAAGGATACGAAAAAAAACTGATAGAGGAAGGAAACAGGAAATGAGTCGATGGTAGGCAAAGAACTTTGCAATATAGGTTGTTAATCTAACTGGATAATAATTGACTGGGAAGGTGTACTATGAACACTTAGGAACCTTGAAATATGAGACATACTGCAAAGGAAGCCTAATAATAGTCTGGGGCAAAAAGTAATGTTCGTCTCAGCAATATCCAGGAATTGGGAATTGGCGGGGGGGCATATGTAAAAAAGTAGTAACACTAAAATCGTCTTCTAGTGGAGGCTAAAGAGACCACAGGGAAGGAAACTTAGTGAATTAATACGGTCTTGGGGAAGACTTCAGCAGTAAGGACAATGATTAGGAATAGGAATGCTGAATGGGAAAGCACAATAAAAATTCCAAATTAACATGAGAGAGAGAAGAGAATAAAGACTAACTGGATCAATCAGCAAAAATAAAAAGCAAATAAAAAATAAAATATGGAAGCAAACAAATAAAGAGGGTAAGGTAAAAGAGGGGCTTCCCTGGTGGCTCAGTCAGTAAAGAATCTGCCTGCAACACGGAAGATGCAGGTTCGATCCCTGGGTTGGGAGTATCCCCTGGAGGAGGTCACAGCAACTCACTCCAGTATTCTTGCCTGGAGAATCCCCACAGACAAAGGAGCCTGGAGGGCTACAGTCCATGGGGTCACAAAGAGTCGGACACTGAGCAACTAAAGGATAAGGTAAAAGATGAGGACGGTCACCTGGGGAAAGGCAGAAAGAAAAGCTTAATTACATGTTGCTCATGAGCTTCCCAAGTGGCTCCGTAATACAAAAAAATACACCTGCCACGCAGGAGACGTGGGTTCAATCCCTGAGGTGGGAAGATCCCCTGGAAAAGAAGAAAAGATCCTGTATTCTTGCCTGGAAAATCCCATGGACAGAGAAGCCTGATGTCTGCAGTCCATGGGGTCGCAAAGAGTGGGACACAACTTAGCGACTGAACAACAGCAACCCACTTTTAAACATCACTGTCTTGAGTACCAGATCTTGTTATATTTTTGTTTCAATCACCAAATATAATTCATAAAACTTGTAATAAGGAGAATAGTCTGTTGTCTGTACCCATCTTTCTGTTGCTCTTCCTTCCCAACGCTCCAAGATCCCTTCTTTTATCCTTTCATCTCTGGTTTAACCTGGTTTCCTTCAGCAATTCTTTTAGGGCAGGCCTGCTAGCAGCAAGTTTTTTCAGTCTTCCTTCATTTGCAGAGGTCTTTTATTTCCACTTCTGAAGGATGGTTTCACCAGATACAGTACTCATAATTAACAGTCTTCTGCTACCAGTATTTTTAAAATGTTGTGCCACTTCCTTCTGGCCTCCAGGGTTTCAGACAAAAACTCTGTTGTCTTTCAAACTGGTGTTTTTCCTACAGATGATGTGTCTTTTCTCTTGGCTGTTTTCAAGGTATTTCTTTGTCATAGTTTTCAGAAGTTTTGATTATATGTCTTGGCGTGGACTTCTTTAGGTTTATCCTACTAGGGGTTTACTCATCTTAAATTTGTAGGTGTATGTCTTTTACCAAATCAAATTTTTAGCCATTATTTCTTCAAACACTTTTCCAGCCCCTCTTTTATATCTTTCCTTCTAGGATTCCCATGATACAAATGTTGGATCTTATATTACTGTTCCACACATCCTTGAGGTCTGCTCTTTTTTTTTCCGGTCTATTTTCTGTTTCTCAGACTGTGCAGATTCTATTGATCTGTCCTCAAGTTCATTGAGTCTATCTTCTGTCATTTTCTACTCTACTGTTGAGCTAAGGTAGTAAGAATTCTACTGTGATTACTTTGCTTTTCAGTTCTATCATTTCTATTTGGTTCTTTTCTGTTAATTACTTCTTTGCTAAGATTTTTTTTTCATTCATTTCAATAGAACCTATAATTACTTGTTGAATATTTTTATGATGACTCTCAAAATACTTGCCAGATAATTCCAATATCTGATTCATCATGGTGTCGGTACCAGCTGATGGTCCTTTATCATTCAAGTTGTGATTTTCCTGGCTCTTGGCAATAGGTGATTTTGTTTACTTATATCCTTGACACTTGATTATTATGTTAGAAGGCTCTGGGTGCTATTTAAATCTCTTATTTCAGCAAGCAGTCACCTGGTTTAGATCTGGCACATGGACTCTTGTCTAGTTTGGGGGCCCCTGGTTCTAAAGACGGATAAACCTTTAGAGCCCTTGTGGTGTTATCTTGCTCTGCTTGGTTCACCTGGTGCACCTGGAACTTTGGTGCATCTCTGCATGTATTGCTTAATGGGGCGGAAGGGCTTCTGGAGGCCAGGCCACCTATACCTCTCGGGAACCAGGGGGTGGGACATGGGCATCTCAGGCCCATAGAAACAATAAGGCTTCCACGTTGCCCGCTTGTGGTAGGACCCGCTTGGTCAGTGCCATCCTGCTTCTTGGGGTCTCTCGGTGGTAGAGGGGCCCTCCGGCCAGGCAGAGAAGAGAATGTCCCTTGGTCACTTTTTGTCAGTGAATTTCTGGATTTATCTGTCTCACTTGCTTGTGCTGCTGGATCCACGCGGTATTGTCCGTGAGTCATCGGTCTGGCCCAGGAGCCTACCTCAGCTGTCTTCTGTTGCTAGACTGGTGGTCAGGAGGCATCAGCCTGGAGTCCTATCTCTCTGTCGGTTGAGTGGCTATCAGATATCCATGCCACCATGTTGCTCCTCCTGTCCTGAGGTGGCCCAACCTGTCCACCTGCTTCTTTCCTCCTTTCAGAGCTGCCCTTTGCATCTCTTCTGTGGTTTCCAGAATTTACTGTCACACTGGGAGTCGAGGAACAGAGAGAAGTGAGTCTACACCTTCTAGTCTAGACCCCAAGTCTGATCTCCTCCAAGAGCCTTTTATTAACTAAACCCAACTGCCAATGGGAGAATAAAAAGGCGTGTCAGTGCAATCCATAAAGACAGCCTTGGCGGTCTAGTGGCTAAGACACTGAGCTTCCAATGCAGGAAGCGTGGGTTCGATCACTGGTCAGGGAACTAGGATCCCACATGCTACCTGGCCACAGCCAAAAAAATAAAAAGTCAACTTCCCAGAGCACAGAAGAAGGGTGAGGAGTGGACTCGGATAGACAAGCAGAGAAGATCCAGTGCAACTACGATGTTCTAGAGAAAGTAAAATCAAAACATTTTAAATATGCAAAGAGTATTTACCTGTCCCATAAGGACTTCCCTGGTGGCTCAGATGGTAAAGGGTCTGTCTGCAATGTGGGAGATCTGGGTTCAATCCCTGGGTCGGGAAGATTCCCTAGAGAAGAAAATGGCAACTCACTCCAGTGCTCTTGCCTAGAAAATCCCATGGACGGAGGAGCTTGGTGCAGGCTACTGTCCATGGGGTCACAAAGAGTCGGACACGACTGAACAGCTTCACTTTCACTTTCCTTTAAGTATAAGTGTTAGTCGCTCAGTCATGTCTGACTGTGACCCTATGGACTGTAGCCCGTCAGGCTCCTCTGTCCATGGGATTCTCCAGGCAAGAATACTGGAGTGGGTTGCCATTTCCTCCTCCGGGGGATCTTCCTCATTGAGAGCAGATTCTTTACCATCTGAGTCACTGGGGGAAGCCCTACCCTATCCCACACTCTCTTTAAAAGAATATTATCTGAAGAAGGAAGGTAACTTCAGAAGGAAGGGTGGAAATTCAAGAAAGTGAGACAGGAAATGAATAAAATAAGTTGGTGTAGTTAATTAAACATTTGTTAACCACCCAGAGACCTAACTCTGGGATTTTAGAAAGAAAATACAAAGACCTTAGATAAAACAAGAAATACAAAAACAAAAACAAAACAAGGAATACAAGGAATGGTTCCCTGAGTAATTAAACTGCAATGTTGTCCCAGTCTTGTTCTGAGGTAGACAGTAGTCTCAGATAACTTTAGACACTGTTGGAAAATTTGAGGAAGATTCTCTGATGGTCCAGTGGTTAAGAATCCACCTTCCACTTCAGGATGTTCAATTCCTGGTCGGGGAACTAAGTAAGATTCCATATGCCTCATGGCAGCTAAGCCCAGGAGACAGAATGAAGATCCCATGTACCTCAACAAAAACCTAATACAGCCAAATAAATAAGCTAGTTAAATAAAAACAATCCTTGTTCATTAAAAAAAGAAAACTTCTGATCATAATGGATGTTAAAAAACTTAAGGCAACTACTAAAAGAACAGCTACTTAACATATAGTTTCAGTCACATATGCAAGGGAAATGGGAATTATAGAAATGTTTATCAGTCTTAAAGAAGGCAGGTAAAAAGGAAAGGGAAGAGAAACGCAGCCAAAAGAGATGGCAAAGGTACAGAAAACAACAAAATTCTGTAAAGCAATTACCCTTCAATTTAAAAAGAAATAGAAATGTTTTAAAAGCTTAATAAATTATAAAAAAAAAATTTTAAGCTCCATCAAGTAGATGGCGGAGAAGGCACTCCAGTACTCTTGCCTGGAGAATCCCAGGGACGGAGGATGCTGGTAGGCTACAGTCCATGGGGTTGCTGAGGGTCGGGGACGACTGAACGACTTCACTTTCACTTTTCACTTTCATGCATTGGAGAAGGAAATGGCAACCCACTTCAGTGTTCTTGCCGGGAGAATCTCAGGGATGGGGGAGCCTGGTAGGCTGCTGTCTCTGGGGTCGCACAGAGTCGGACACAACTGAAGCGACTTAGCAGCAGCAGCAGCAAGTAGATGGATGAGAAAATTTAAAAAAAGAAAAGTGATAAAGGTAAAACACCTGTTATTCGCTGTCGTGACTATTCTAATGGGCAAACCATTCAGTTCCACAAAATACAATGAACTGAAGGCGTATCACGTATAACCTGCTTTTTATTCAAATAGCTTTAAAGAGTTAGGCAGCTTTGGTTTTTCATGAAAATTGATAATTAACCAGCTCTGTGGAGGATACTGATGGGGGTAGGGGTGGTTAAAAATCAATCGCTGGAAAAGCTGTGCCCGCCGCCCCCGTCCTCTTTCCCCGGCCACCCTCCCACCCACCTTAAACCCTGGACCTTCCAACACAATCCATTCCTGCACTCGTTCTCTCCTTCCTTTCAGGCCTCTGAGCCAAGCACTTGCTCTGCCTCAGGAAAACAAAACAAAAGAAAAAAGGGGGTGAGGAAGACAATAATTAGGAAACTCTTTTGCTAGAATTTTTCAAATCAATAAAATCACCTGTAGCAGTGGCTATGGCTGAACCATCTTTAAATCCTCAGGACTTAGCATAATAGTGACCCCGAAGTTAAGAATATAAGGAGAGAGGGAAGCCTGGGAAGCTGGGAGGGAGGGTGAGCAGGAGAACCAATAATCATTTCCTGTGCACTCGCTGCCTGCCTCTCAGTGAGGAGATGGAACGTCCCAGTCACGGCGTTAACATCTGGGGGTCCACATCTGGGGGTCCACATCCGATGGTGCCCACGGCCTCAGCTCCATCCACCGGGATCCGGCATGCCCTGGACCAGACAGAAGCGCTGAGCCACGGCGCACTGGTACGGCTTCGTCCGGAGTCTTGGCCACTCAGGCGGCTACCACAGAACACCACAGACCGAGTGGCTTACAAATAACAGAAACCTATTTCTCATAGTTTTGGAGGCGGGGAACTCCAAGGTCAAGGCACCAGCAGATTCGATGTCTGATGAGAGCCTGCTCCCTGGTACACAGCCTTCCACTCTCTGCGTCCACAAGGCAGAGGACCCAGGAGCTCTCTGAGTTCTCTCTCATACAGGAGAGAGCTCCATCCTCCTGACCTAAGCACCTTCCAAGGGCCCCTCCTCCAAACACCCTCGCTTTGGGGGCTGGGATTTCACCACAGGATTTGGGGGGGAGACAGACATCCCGTCTAAAGTAGCCCGCACTGGTCCCCCCTCCGTCCACTAGGGCAGAGCGCATCAGGGTCGCGGAGCAGTGACAGCCCTGACAGAATTCCGTCACTGCTCTTCCTCTCCCTCTCGCGCAGGGTGAGAAGGCGACACCGGGAACTGGCTTGAGCGTGTCCTCAGTCACCCCTGCTCAGTCTCAGGACCCGTACCTGACTCAGGTGGACGTCCTTTTAGAGCCTAACCCGAGGGCGCGCCCTCAGGGCCCAGCACACAAGCAGAGCGGCACAGTATTTTATCAAATGAACGGGATAGTAGGGTCCTAAACGAAGGAACAGCTGATAAGAACTGAAATCAAACTGAGTCAAAGAACCTCAAAACCGTGGCAATTTCAAAATTGTAAAATGGTGTTGGAGAAGACTCTTGAGAGTCCCTTGGACTGCAAGGAGATCCAACCAGTCCATCCTAAAGGAGATCAGTCTTGGGTGTTCTTTAGAAAGAATGATGCTAAAGCTGAAACTCCAGTACTTTGGCCACCTCATGCGAAGAGTTGACTCATTGGAAAAGACCCTGATGCTGGGAGGGATTAGGGGCAGGAGGAGAAGGGGACGACAGAGGATGAGATGGCTGGATGGCATCACTGACTTGAGGGACGTGAGTCTGAGTGAACTCCGGGAGTTGGTGATGGACCAGGAGGACTGGTGTGCTGCAGTC